>CM053036.1:71541517-71799785 GCA_028564925.1 Lithobates sylvaticus | reverse complement strand
CCTTGTACAGCAAGATTGGCAATAATGTTCCCTTCCTCCTAGCCCCTATGCTTCAGAAGTTACGACACATATGGTTCCATGCTACACATTTGGTGGGATTGCCCAAAAATCAGGGGATTCTGGAACAACATTTTCTATATAATAGTCAAAGTAACAGGATGTCAAATCCCAAAAGATCCATCCATTGCTTTGCTCCATGGCCGGATACCTGATGCCACCAAAGCAATCCAATCGCTGATTTTATTCATCCTACTGGGAAATAAATTGACCATAGAAAAAGCATGGAAACAGCATGGAGTATCCTTCACCGCAGCCAAAAGAAAAATTTCTTGTATAATGGCTCAAGAGAAAATTGTAAGCTCATTAAAAGACACTGTGGCAAAATTCGAGTCTGTTTGGGAAACATGGGTAGGTGGGTATTCCCTGATGATCAACACACGTCTTATTAAGAAAGGTGTGATTCCTGAAGGCTGGCAAAAACTGAACATCTTTATTCTTCTTTCCCCCTTTTCCTCTTCTCCCCTTTTCTACTCTACACTCTTTTAACCTCGCACTATTAGTGCTCACAGTGTTTTACAATGAGCCCAAGGACCGTATATCCTGAGGTCTCTCAAATATCATACTTCACTGACAAGCCAGGTGGCGTTTAGTCTCCATCACGTGCAAACCACTTCTCATACTTTAGATTTTCAGAAGGATAAGTCTGACAGTAAATGTTATAGGTTTTCATATTACTTCCCTAGCTTACTCAGGAATTATTCATCTTACCTCTAAAGAAATATATTAGAATGTCTAGTCCTTGACATATTGTTATAAAGTTGTAATGATCAATGCAATTTTTGTATGTTTATATCGAAAATAAAACATATTGAAAGAAAAAAAGAATTGACTTTTCCCTAGTTCCCTTCAATGCACCATGGCTCATATTCTAATGTCCGCCAGACTCAATATTACTAAACACTGGAAGAATCCCAATCCTCCTACCCTGTGGAATGTGTTAGACACCACCCAATTGCATGGCACCTACAAACAAATACTAGCATTGAGGAATAATAAATGAGAGTGCACTACCCAATTATGGAACCAATGGTTAAAATGGATAAAGATGAATCTTTGATTTACTGATACAGTTCCCAACTGATGGGAATAGAAAGTACCCATTGCACTTTGCGATGCAAGCTTTCTTCCTACCTAAAGAAAGCTTGAGACCTTATTTTCCATAATTCTACGAGCAACCACCACAACTTATTATCCTACATGGATTCCTAGGAAGAAACAAGTTGACAAAAGTTAAAGTTCATAATATCTACCCCAATGTTAAAGACCCTGTCTTCATGCTTACCTAGTCCTGTTTTTCCAGTCTTGTACATAATCTTAGTAAAGAATTTAAAGGCGAGTGGTGGTCTCCCCTTCCCCAGGACAGTGTGATCCCTGAGCGGGTGTTGGAGAAGTTAGTCATTACCCCTACCTTAAACATGTCACTCAGAACGGATAACAATGTTTTTTGTTTTGTTTTTATTTCTATTGTTTACCTATGATATTACTTGATATGTCATATATGCATATACTCTACTTTTTGTGTTACTACTTTATCTCAATGTATGACAAAGTCTACTATATATCTTATGTTATGCATGAAAAACTTTAATAAAAACTATTAAGAAAAAAATAAATTATTTTTAGTTTTGGATAGAGATAGAAGGGTTATAACGGCGATCGGTGGTGTGGTGTGTCGGTCTGACACACTGCATCTCCGATCCTGGTAAAGAGTCTATGACGTAGGCTCTTTACCATGTGGTCAGCTGTGTCCAATCACAGCTCATCACATGGTAACCAGTAAGTGCCATTTATCTGCTTTTCCTCTACTTTGGGTTTACAAGGCACGAGAAGAAGAGAGCCGATTGGCGGCTCTCCTGACAGAGGGGGTCTGCGCTGATAATCAGCACATTGATTATCAGTGGAGACCCATCGAGGTTGCCCACTAGAGCCCACCAGGAATGCCAATCTGTGCCCATCAGTGCTGCCTGTCAGTGCCACCTAATTAGTGCTGCCCATCAGTGCCACCCTCAGTGCTGCCCATCAGTGCCATCTATTAGTGCCGCCTATGAGTGCCCATCAGTGCCCATCAGTGCCGCCTATGAGTCCCCACCAGTGTCACCTGTAAGTGCTCATCAGTGCCACCTATGAGTGCCCATCAGTGCAGCCTATGAGTGCCCATTAGTGCCACCTATACATTTTTGGTCTTTTTTTATTTATAGTGCAAAAAATAAAAAATAAACAGCGGTGATCAAATACCACCAAAAGAAAGCTTTATTTGTGGGAAAATATGATAACAATTTTGTTGGTGTACAGCGTTGCATAACCGCACAATTGTCTTTCAAAATGTGACATCGCTGAAACCTGAAAATTGGCCTGGGCAAGAAGGGGGTGAAAGTGCCCTGTATTGAAGTAGAGGACACTTCCTTGATATGCATGTAAAATGCTTAAATAAAACTAATCATATACTTTATTTGCAGAATGCATTCATGCAGGAGTCTGCACCCCTGAGAGGAATCTGTCTGTCAAACCGACAGCTGATCCTGGTGATGGCCACAGCAGGGAAACAAGCCCTTGTTGTATTTTCAAGGTACTTAAATTAAGTTCTTCGAGTCGTTAAAATAGACCTGTGACCTGACTTTTACCAGTATTCCTATGCAACCAATCCAGTTTTTCTACAGTGTGACTGTAATAGCAGTTAAAGTTCTCATGACTCGCATTTATATAAATTATCAAAAGCCTGTTCATTCCCACCCAGCACAGATCTCAAACTACTGGACAGATTATAGGATTTATTGTTATTTACCAGATCACTAGACAAAACTAGCTAAATAACTAAATAAAGCAATAAAGCAAATTGATCTGCTAGGATGAAGATCCTTGGCATGAGTTGTGGCTTAGCTGGTGGATATCCTAAAGTAAAATTTTTTAATAAGGCCCCTTTTCACACTTGTACAACACAACAGTCGTATGACTGTGAATCTGACTTTGTCCTGCGACTTGAATTCCGACATGTGTCTGATTTTAATGAACAGGTATCTGACTTTGATCCCAGACAATACCAGGCACTGTCTGGTATGAATCTTGAAGGGGGAACTCCACGCACAATGTAAAAATGTCTTCTGATGTCTTCTGCCTCTGCCGGTTCTTCTCCCCTCTCTGGGTATTCTCCGCTCTCAGGCTGATGTCTTCTAGCCCTCTCCGGTTCTCCTCCCTCTGTCCGCTGTCTTCTGCCGGGTCTTCTCTCCTGTCTTCTCGCTCTTTTGCCCAGTTTTCTTTGCTGTCTTCTCCCTCTGTTCTTCTTCCGATGTTGACTCAACGCTCTCGCCCGCTCTAATGCTGGGTGTGCGGTGTGCCACTACTTATATTGGCATGGGGCAGGGTCAACGTGTGACGTCATCCGGAGGCCCGCCCCTTATGACATTACCACCCATCATGCCCCGGGCGTTGCTTTGGGGTGGGGGGGCACAGGGCCCCCTGCCTCAAAGCACCCATGTTGAGGGCATGCGGCCTGGTATGGCTCGGGGGGGTGCTCGCTCATCCCCACCCCTTTCCTGACCTGCCGGGCTGTGTGCTCGAATAAAAATCTGGTATGGATTTTGGGGGGACACCCAAGCAGTTTTTTCGGCATGGGATTTCCCTTAAAATCCATACCAGACCGAAGGGCCTGGTATGCTCTTGGAGAGGGAACCCATGCTGTTTTTCTTTTAATTTGGCGTGGAGTTCCCCTTCAAGATCATCAGAGCACAAGTCGCATGCCAAAGTCGGATCAGTTAAGACGGCGATCCGACTTTGATCCTACTTCAGTGATATTCAATTGGCTGAAGTAGGATCAAAGTCAGACCAAAGGGACTACTTTGAAGTTGGCACGACTTGAAGTCGTACTAATATAGATGGTAGTCATTGGAAATCATGGGGAACGACTTGTCATGTGACTTTGCAGTCCCAAATCATAGGAGAAGTCATACAAGTGTGAAAGGGGCCTAAATATTTTTTAGGCCTTGAACAAGAAAAAGCATATGCCTCTGCATTCCCAAACAATATCAGCTCATTCCTGATATCCCTATAACAAGAGTGCTTTCGAGTGTACATAGTTTTTTGCTGGGATTTTTACTGTAATCATTGCTACACTCTGCTAAAGCGCATTCTTATAGTGTGGTCTGTAGCAGGATAAATTTAGCCAGACTCAGCCATGACTTTCACTTGTGGTGAATAGTGCATAGAACGTGGAACCAAAGCTAAGCGACTCAACTCTGCATGAAAACATAGAAACTGGGGAAAACATAGAAACATAGAAAATGGCAGCAGGTGCTCTGAACTGATGGCAGGGGGCAGTTTGCTCGCAAAGGGCAGACGAGTGGTATAGTAATGAGTGTCTGCAGGCAACAATGATGCATGGTGGAGGTTCCTTGGAAGTTGGGGGCTGCATTAGTATTGGTATTGAAGATTTGGTCACGATTAGGTCACGATTAGGGATGAGCTTTATGTTCGGGTCGAACATGAGTTCGACTCGAACATTGGCTGTTTGATCGTTTGTCGAAATACAAACATTATGGGGCGTTCGCACCAAATTTGAGTGGCGCGTCACTCCCCATAAGGCACTGCGACATAGCAGTGCATTGCTGTCTGATGATTGGCCAAGCATGCACTATGATCTGCATGCTTTGGCCAATCACAGCGCCATCAGCAAAGAGAGTCATAATTGGCCAATGGCAGGGTGCCTTTGGCCAATTATGGCTCAAGGGGTTAAGTCCATGCCCCATACTATATAAGGCTGTCTGCACGTCGGCCCTGTGAAGTGTGTTGCTGGCATTGACTTAGAAAGTGTGTAATTTCATTTAGATTGAGCAGGCAGGCGATTCAGTTAGCTGCAGTGTATTTAGTATATATATATATATATATATATATATATATATATATATATATATATATATATATATATATATACACATCCAGGCTTGTATATATATACATATACACTGTATCCAGTTTAGCTAGATCGGACTGCAGGCCGTTCCTGGTGTACTGTTTCTAATATACTTCAGGCAGGCAGGTGATTCAGTTAGCTGCAGTGTATTTTATATATATATATATATATATATATATATATATATATATATATATATATATATATATATATATATATATATATATATATATATAGTCAGTCTCATATATGTATGCATATATATATATATATATATATATATATATATATATATATATATATATATATATATATATATATATATATATATCCACTGCATACAGTTTAGCTATATCTCACTGCAGGCCATTCCTGGTGTATTGTTTCTAATATACTTCTGGCAGGCAGGTGATTCAGTGAGCTGCAGTGCATAAAATATATATACAGTCTCCTACATATATATATCCACTGCATTCTAGTCTAGCCAAGCCTATATTTGACTGCAGACCATTCCTGGTGTACGTTTTCAAATATACTTTCAGGCAGGTGATTCAGTGAGCTGCATTGCATAAAATATATATACAGTCTTCTACATATATATCCACTGCATTCTAGTCTAGCCAAGCTTATATCTGACTGCAGGCCATTCCTGGTGTACGTTTTCAAATATACTTTCAGGCAGGCGATTCAGTGATCTGCAGTGCATAAAATATATATACAGTCTCCTACAAATATATATCCACTGCATTCCAGTCTAGCCAAGCCTATATCTGACTGCAGGCCATTCCTGGTGTACGTTTTCAAATATACTTTCAGGCAGGCAGGTGATTCAGTGATCTGCAGTGCATAAAATATATATACAGTCTCCTACATATATATCCACTGCATTTTAGTCTAGCCAAGCCTATATCTGACTGCAGGCCATTCCTGGTGTACGTTTTCAAATACATTTTCAGGCAGGTGATTCAGTGATCTGCAGTGAATTAAATATATATACAGTCTCCTACATATATATCCACTGCATTCTAATCTAGCCAAGCATATATCTGACTGCAGGCCATTCCTGATGTACGTTTTCAAATACACTTTCAGGCAGGAAGGCAGGTGATTCAGTGATCTGCAGTGCATTAAATATATATACAGTCTCCTACATATATATATATATATATATTTAGACATGTGCACAATAGAAACATTTGTTTAGTTTTGTTTTGTTTCTGTTGGTTTCCGTTGATTCGTAACGATTCATAATTTTGTAAGTCGTCGGTGTTCGTATTCGGACTCGTACGTATTTTCGTAAGAGTTATTTTTTCGTTGATTCGTTTTTCCGTTAGTCTAATTTTCGTTTATTCGAAATTCGTATTTTCGTATTTTCGTTATATTTCGTATTCGGACGCATTCGTATTTTCGGAAGAGCTATATTTTCGTTGATTTAAAAAGATTCGTATTTCCGTTAATCTAATTTTCGTTGATTCGAAATTCGTATTTTCGTAGATTTAGTTACATTCGTACTTTCGTAAGATTGATTTATTCGTACTTTCGTAACATTGTTTTCGTGGATTCGTAATCGGAGCATAATTCATAATTTTATGTAATGTGTATGCTATTTACATGTTTAAGAAACAAAGAATTTCTCTCTCACAAGTCAGAACTTAACTAAAAAATCCACCAAAACAGTGCCTCCGACCCAACCACACCCTATCTGGACTCTGGATGGAATATTTTAGAATCAGAACTAATATTCGTTCTTTCGAATTCTCGATCAGCAGAATTTTTGTTATTTCGTATTTTCGTTGTTTTGATTTCCTTTTTCCGAATATTCGTAATTTCGATTTTTTTTGTTCATTTTGATTTTCGTTATTTTTGAATCTTTGTTCGGTATTTTCGTTGTTTCTGTTTTCGTTTTTCGGATTTTCATTCTTTCGTTGTTTCTAATTTAATTATTTTGTATTTTCGTTGTTTTTCATATTCGTTCTTTTCGATAGTTCGTTATTCGTTAGAATTTTTAGTAAACCATTCGTTCATTCGTACGATAACGAATGAACGAATATAATGAATTTGAACGGAAAACAAATTTGTAACTAAACAAATTGCACATGTCTAATATATATACACTGCGTTCTAGTCTAGCCAAGCCTACATCTGAATGCAGGCCATTCCTGGTGTACTTTTTCAAGTAAACTTCAGGCGGTGTTTTGCTAATAAAATTTTACAGCATATCTGGAAGGCCACCAAGGAGAGGCAGACCACTAAAAGAGGGCAAGCAGGCTCTGTGTCTACAGCCGCCAGTACTGGTCGTGGACACGGTGCATCCTCAGCATGTGGCCATGGGGCACGCTTGTCATTTTTTCGGCAGCTGGTCGCGTTGATCCACAACATGCAGAAGAATTAGTAGAGTGGATAACTAAGCCGTCCTCATCCACCTCACCTCTGTCACCCAGGCTCAGAGTAGTTTGCTTGCCTATGTAGCTGCCAAAGCGGCCTATTCCATCAGCTCAGGGTCATCAGTCACTCCTTCCCTAGCCCCACCATCATGCATGGAGGAGTCCCCGAACTGTTCGACCACAGTGTCGGGTACATGCTGCAAGAGGATGCGCAGCGTTTTGAAGGCTCCGATGATGGTACCCAGATTTAGGAAAGCAGTAATGTGAGCCCAGAGAGAGGGGGTGTCCAAGAAGGACAAGAAACTGTCAGTCATGTTCCCCCAGCTGCAGCATACTGCCAGGTTTGCTCCAGTGACGAGGAGGGAGGGGATGATGAGGTCACTGACTCTACATGGGTGCCTGATAGAAGAGAGAAGGAGGCACATCTCCAAAGAGGCAGGATGCCCTCCAGGGGCCAGCTTAAGGGCAGCCACCCGACTGCATCACACCGCAGAGCTCCACATGTGCAGGGCGCTGCTGACTCCCCGTGTATTTGGAAAAGTACTTTGGTGTGGGCTTTTTTTGATACGTGTGCAGCAGATCGCACCATTGCTGTTTGCAACATATGTCTGAAGCGTATCAAGTGTGGCCAAAACAGCAGCCACTTGGGCACCACATGCTTGACCAGACATATGTCGACCTCCCATGCAGTCTGTTGGCAACAGTACTTAAAAGACCCACACCGAAGAACAAGACAGACCTCTCCTTGCTCCTCATCATCTGGGATCTCCAACCCCACTATACCTTCAGTCCTCTCAGAAACCTGCACTGAGAGGAATGAAGGTGTAGAATTAGGTGTGCCAAGTACTTTCGGGCAATCTGCTATCGCTACACCAACATCTGATTGTAGCAGGCAAATTTCCCTACCCCAGTTGCTAAACCGTCAAAATAAATTCAGTCTGAGCCATCCACATGCTCAGTGGCTGAATGCTAGCCTGACTAAATTGCTAGCACTACAACTGCTGCCTTTTCAGCTGGTAGACTCTGCCCCCTTTCGTGAATTTGTGGAATGTGCGGTACCTCAGTGGCAGGTTCCCAAATGCCATTTCTTTTCACGGAAGGCCATTCCGGCTCTCTACCGGCATGTGGAAGGCAATGTCTTGGCCTTGTTGGACAGGGTGGTCAGCGGTAAGGTGCATATTACCGCTGACTCATGGTCCAGCAGGCATGGACAGGGACGTTACCTTTCTTTCACGGCGCACTGGGTAACTCTCCTGGCAGCTGGGAAGGATGCAGGACAGGGTGCAGTATTGTTGGAGCTTGTTCCTTCACCACACCTCCAAAATGCTAGTAGTGGTGATTCTGCCACACCTCTCTCCTCCACCCCCTCCTCTTCTACTTCCTCTATGGCCTCTTCCTCTGCAGATTTGTCCTCGGAGTCAGCGGTGCTCTGTAGGCGTTCAAGGGGCTATGCAAGCACTCAGGCAAAAAGATGCCATGCGGTGCTTGAGCTGATCTGCTTAGGGGACAGGAGCCCCACTGGGGCAGAGATTCTGTCATTTCTGAAAGCATTATTAATTTACAGCATTTTTCACACCTGCCTAAAACATTTGCACAGTATAATACCTGTGTGTTGGGATTCTGTCTTATAGGCATCATGGGGGTACTTGTTTTTCGGAAGTTTGCTCACCTTCAGCAACTATACCCTTTAGTATAGCAATGACCCATGTAGCATTCTATCAGCTGTCAGTGTGTCTGAGTGCCCATACATGCAAGTTTCAGACTTTAGGTGGTTGGTGGGGATCAAGGCAGTGCAGACAAGATGAGACACTTATGGTACCTGTTATTAATCTGCAGGCTCAGATTTAACATTGGCATTTTTCTACGCATGTACAGAATTGTTTTAAAATGCTATGAAAATAGAACAAAAGAAGTAGGAGAAAATGTATACTTTATAGACAGATAAATATAAAATGTAATTCTATTAGTATGATATCAAAATGTATCAGTCCTTTTTTTTTTCTTATAAACAAAAAATTCCCTCACACTGCATTCAATTCAGGAATTCTAAACTTTTCTAGAATAGACAGTTTTGACATATGGCATATCCTCAATATATAATATAAATTCTAATTATTAAACAGGATTTATTAGCATCAGTCATATGTTGGTCATTCTTTGTGTAGATTTTGCCCTGATTCTGTACTTTCTGTATTGACCTGAATTCTAAAGCAAACTTAATGAGTGCTACAAATCTGAGGCTCCTCTCTAGAGAACAGACGCCAGCCATTAGGGAGCAACATTCTATTTTGATCACATATAAAGTATGAGGAAAAAAAACAAATAACCCAATAATATATGATAATGGTATGCAAGGTGGAAATCTGGAATGAGGTAGTGCGTATGAGAGGCTGACACTGGTAGTTTTATTTTAATTCTTTATTCAAGTATGCATAACATCACTCATTACAAAATAAATGCATATATCAAAAATAAAAAGAAACCAATACTGTACACACAATGTATATGTCAAGTACAATGAAGAGTAGTAAAGTACAATACTTGACACAGCAAGTAGCGGTATCAAAGAGTATTACCAACTATATACTTAGGAGAAAATAATTTGAATGTCAACTGTTCTGTTCTGATCAGATGAATAGGAGGAAATGGTGTATAAAATGTATACACCATTTCCTCCTATTCATCTGATCTAAAATACTTCAGAGTGTAACATCACAAAAATAAAAAGGGCAAGGAAAATCCTGTAAAAATCAGGTAAGTGTAAAGTAAAAGTGAAGAAGAGACCAAAGGAGAGCCATCGAAGGTGTGAGCAGTAGGGGAAGGAAAGAAAAAGGATCCTTCTTGGGGGATGTATTTTAATGGTATGTGCACTATGGCATCAATCCACTGAACCACAGTTGTCATAACACTAATAGTTTTTAGCGGGAGGCTTTTAGTATTAAAGAAGTGTGAACAAGAGACTATTCCAGATAGGCCAGCTTACACCAAAAACTGGAAAATTAAGCTGTCTATTCCAACAGACCCCAAAGAGTTGGACAAAGCCTTCACCTTTTATACATAAATGTTTCCTCTATAGCTGATAGAAGAACATAATAATAAGATCATAGCCAGATGATGTCCTATAGGCATATGCATATTCAGTCCTGTGGTCCCTGACACCTGCTGATAATATGATAGTGGAAAGGTTCATATGCCCCACATATAGGGTGAATGCTCCATAATTTGACCTTTCTGGCATAAGATTCTTACTATCTACTGTACATATGAAAATCTGGACTCAAAATCCTTGTATTACCTTTCTTTCTGCCATATGAATTGCCTGGATCCTGTAAATATTTTTAAAGTGACAACATCACTTATTAGCTGCAGCAAATATCACTATCTAGACACTTAAGATCAAAAGAGACTCCATCAATGGCACAGTGGGCACAGTGTGAGAGAATGATTTCCTGAGAGGAGACAGATATAAACAACATAATTTGACTTGATCCCAATGGGAACACATTAAGTCCTTGGCAGATTTCACATCATGTTTACAATAAAGCTAGAGCCCCTCTTGCCATCTGTACCCTCATACCGCTACCTGCCCTCTGCCTTTTTTACCCTTACCCCCCCCCCCTCTCAAATCACTAGCTTTTTCTTGTTCCTCATGGTCTTTCTGTCTTTTTCATAATTCCCTGTTTCCTTGCCTTTCTGGTTGCTTTTGCTTAACCATTTAACTATCTATCTATTCTCCACCGTTGCAGGGAAAAGAGAATATATAGACCCAAAGTGGTGATTACTGTAATGTAAATATTAAGTATTTGTATGTTTACATCTCTACTATAAAATAGAATAAAAACTGACAACTAAAAAAAATATGTTAATGTGTGAACAATGATTTTCCAGACCTCTGACAATTAAAGGAGAACAAGAAATATGGAGACCAACTTCCATTCCTGACCTTCTTCTGAAAATCCTAATTAGCTGGCTTTACCAATGATTCAAAGGCTTCAACACAGTTTGAGTCTGAGACACTGAACAATTTTAGACCTAACTCTGGGTTGACTTGACAAGTAAGCAATGGGAACCTAAATATATACAGTATCTCTCAGTACAGGTTTCCTTTAATCCTTACTGCCAATTGATGCATAACATTTAACATAAACCCTGTAATTGACCATTAACCCAAACATTTAACCTTTAAAGTGGTTGTAAACACTCACATTTACCCATTGAATTGGCTAGATTCAGGTGATACACAGACATGAAACAAATCCTGCTATTAAAGATAATGTAACAATACACATATAAATACATTGTTATTGCATACAAAGAAATATTTACAATACACAATGTATTACAATAAATCAAATAACAATGTATTTAAATATATCGACCTGTTGTAGAATGGAAGGAGGGTGGGAAAGGACACACAACCAATACACACAAGCACATACTAATAAGGGATATATTTTTATAAATCAAACTCCCAGAAAAACGTCACCTTTAAACAAACTTATTGGTAGGTGGCTAGTGGCAAAGTCTGACCCCGCAAAACATGTCAGCCTTATAACTTGATCTCAAGACTATGCATATACTAAAATTTGGATGGCTAATTTGTATATTTGGTTGTAAAAATACATTTTCAATAGATATGTCCAAAAATTAAGTGTTTAGATTTTAGATTTGTACTTTTTGATTTTGTGCTACACTCTGGGTGGTATAATTAAATTCCCAATTTTGTTGTACCTCTATCTTTATAGATTACAGGGATGATACCTCCAAGGGCAATAACTGACTGTACATCCTGTCCTTATACATAAATAATCCCTTTACAGTTCTGTCATTTTTTGTATTTACACAATGGAATTCCATGAAAAAAGAAACACATAAATCTAAATAACATTAGCTATTGGATAACGGCTTTCATGGAGCAACACTGCTTTTTTTAAATACAAATAATTAAAATAATAAATGTCAAGTATGTGTATTAGGTCACATTTTACTATTTGTTTCCATTTATATTCACTCCCAGTTTATATAAGCGTTAATGGTATCATTTATAAGAAGTAGCGCTCCTGGCGTGTGAATAATGTTATAGAATGATTCAGTCATGCCCTTTACTAGAGAAACTTGATTTAAGTTGCAGTCTAGATAAAATTATTGCTAAAGCTTGCTGTTTTAGCATATTAAAAGGTCAAATTTAAATAAGCTCTGGTGGTGCCACAGAACCTTACCCTGGTATGAAAGAAATCAAGCGCTTGTTTGGCTACTTTCTTTAACATTTATTTTTTAACAAACTATGCCCTTGTTTATATAATGTCCCCAGGAGAGGTGACACTAATAGCTACAGGGCTTTGATGCAAATGTGAACATGTTTCATACCAAATCCCAAGGGTCATATTCAGCTCCTAGGTTACTAATATATACTTACATCCCTAAAAAGGCACATGTAACACAAATTCAGTCTTAAAGTGTATTTAAATTAAGTGGGACCAAGCTGGCTGCCTGACCTCCTAAGCGCTTTGAGTCCTTATGGAGAAACGCGTAATAGAATTGCAAATTAAAATACGGTAAATTAAACTCAGGTTTTATTTTTCTGATTACCAGGCCTAATATTTGGTGGTTGCATTAGTTCTCTTTTTTTTCTGTCTTTTCCCCTAATTAATTTCCAAATCATTTCATAAAAGCTTATAGCAAAAACCAACAAACATCATGCTGTAATGGTGAAGCTGGAATTACAATGCTCAGTACCGCAAAAAAATATAATAATTATAAGCAATAGTACAGTACAATAAGTACAACCAAGGCATCATAGTTGGCATACAGTTAATACCTTAAGTGTGAAAATACAATATAACATATATAAGGTCTATTTTGAAAAAAGACAAACAATAACAGAACATGCACCCGTATTTAAAGAGAGACATTCCCTCCTAGTGGAGAAGCTAAACCATTATTGTAAATCCCTATTTCCATGAAAAGTAGGAGACTTGAGTCCACAACGTCCATCTTGTAGTGAAAGCGGCAAGGGATTGAGTGTGGTAGGTAAAGTATTGCTGATTTCCCATAACTTGTGATCCTGCCAGTAGCACTCTTCCTATTCTAGTGTAGCAATGATCCCTCACTAAACTGTGTGTATGGAGGAGTGGCATTGTCACCCTGGGACAGGACTACAGAACACCTCCCTCTCTCCTTTTACTTTTTCTCTATAACATAGGTGGAAGGCTGAGACCACAGGAACCTGCGAGCTCACAAGATTTCTGGCAACATCAACAGGTATTTGTGCACTTAATAAACAAATATAACACAATACTTTCAATTATTGTATAAATTTGACAAACCAAAAGGGAACTTATAAGAGAATTTCATTGTTGGAGTTTACATGCATTTTAGGGTTTAGATACACTGTAATGTAACTAAGGTAATTTTTTTTCTCAAAGGGCCTGTAAACAAATTACATTTTTAACATGTTAGATATTTAACACAATAGAAGATAATTAAGAAAATGTATATTCTGTTGGAGGGTAATCCATCTGTTGACTTCTTTATGTCTTAGGCTTCATGTACACACACAGCCTACTTTGACTGCTGGATGCAGGAAAAGGCAACAGAGGGAAAATTTGCAACGGTTTTGCCACGGTTTGTGTTTTCTGGCAGCCGGCAGTCAAACGGTTCCTATCTTGAACGTGATTCTTCCGCATTCAGGAGAGGGTGGTTGAGGGAGTGTCACGTATCAGATAAGACCAGAACTGTGTGGACTGCAACAGAGGAAACCCAAATGTGTATAAGTGAAATATTATGATTTATTAAGAAAAGTAATAAACACAACCACCTCCAATATAATACAATGTGCAACCAACCACAAACAGAAACTCACAAATAATAATAGTAACAGACAAATATATACATATAATGGGAAATATCAGAACCATAAACGGAGCAATGCCAGGGTCGTCAATGGGAGGTCAGCAGCTGGGGATAGGGAACAAACAGGACAAAAAGAGGATGGATGGCTCAGGCTAATGAACAATGCCTGATCGCAGGAGATGATGTTGGCTCCACACTGCCAGGAACCATCCGCTGGTGGGCGCCAGTACTGCGGCCCAAAGATCCAATAATACCACCAGCAGGAGAGAGCTCCCCTGACAGTCTGGAACTCGAATTTGGGGGGAACCCCACGCTTTTTTTTTTTTTATCAATGATTTTCAATTACTGTTCTCTGTATTACGTTAGCCGGCAATTCCTTATAGCCGCGAGTGATTTTAAATAGCTTTTTTTCCTGCAAAAATGACACTTTGTGCAGGGACAGTTCTAAGCACGGGAAACATGCGCCCCTTTACATGCATACTATACACACCCCCCAGGTATGAAATTTAAAGAAATATTACACTTTTATTGTTTCACTTTAAGCATTATTATAATCACTGCTCCTGAAAAAATGGTCGTTTTTAAAACTTTTGTTTGCATTGATACATGTCCCCTGGGGCAGGACCCGGGTCCCCAAACACACTTTTTATGACAATAACTTGCATATTAGCCTTTAAATATAGCACTTTTGATTTTGAACAGTCGAGTCCCATAGACTTTAATAGGGTTCTAAAGTTTGCACAAAATGTTGGTCTGTTCGCAGGTTCTGGTGAGAACCGAACAGGGGGGTGTTCGGCTCATCCCTACTGTGTTGGCTTTATTATAAGCCAACACTTCTAGATGCACAGGGCTGTAGTTACATGGCTGTAACATATATTGTATTATACTGTGATAAAAAGACTGAAGGGGCATTTTGGTTTCATTATTGGAGTGGTACTGTGGAGAGAGATCCTTGTACAGTAATTCCATAGATAAATACTGCCTACTGTATTAGCTACTGCATTAGCCTGGCCATACACTAATATATTTCCTAAGAACATTTGTATGGAATTCTCAGTACATTCGATGACTTGAAGAATGTCAATCGAAAGTACTTCAAATATGTGTCTGCTTTTAACATTTTGAAAATGAATGGCATTTGGAAGGAATAGAATTTCCCAAATAAAAACTATATGCTGTTAGTTGGAGAAACATTTTCCATCCTGCTCCTTTAAATTTTCTCATCATTGCAGCTGAAAATAAATGTGGTTTTGACCACACTAATCATTAAAAAAACTACATTTTTAATGAAAATGTTATTAGGAAATGGTCAGCTTTAGCCTTAGGGTAGATAACCGAATAGACAAGACACAACAAAATCTGTGTCTCAGTCACTTTTTTCATACATATTATAGTTGGTATTATAACTTGTTGTATAGTTTGTTGTATAAAGTATTGAAGTTGGTTGCATAAAGTATTATATTTAGGTCTAGTGGTCATTTAAAGCTAAACTCCAGGCAAATGGCTGAACACAAAGATGAAACATATATGTGAGAGCAGTTTTACCAACCAAAAGATTTGTATTTTGTGTCTACTCAATCCTGAGATTCACGCTGCTCTGCTACACAGAAAAAAGTTAGGCAGAACACCTGATTATTTTCTGCTGCAGTTCAGTAGCACTTGCAGGTCTCGTCTCTCCTGCAGTCTGTGAAAGGACAGTGAATGAAGAAGCAACAGAATGATAAATTCACCCCTTTACCACTAGGGATGAGCCGAACACCCCCTGGTTTGGTTCGCAGCAGAACATGCGAACAGGCAAAAAATTAGTTTGAAGTCTATGGGACACAAACATTAATAATCAAAAGTGCTCATTTTAAAGGCTTATATGCAAGTTATTGTCATAAAAAGTGTTTGGGGGCCTGGGTCCTGTATCAATGCAAAAAAAAGTTTTAAAAAACGGCCATTTTTTTGGGAGCAGTGATTTTAATAATAAGTGAAACAATAAAAGTAAAATATTCCTTTAAATTTTGTACCTGGGGGGTGTCTATAGTATGCCTGTAAAGCAGCGCATGTTTCCCGTGTTTAGAACAGTCCCTGCACAAAATAACATCTCTAAAGGCAAAAAAGTAATTTAAAAAAGGTATGATATTCCCGCGCTAATGTAAAATGGATGTTGTAAATATATGAGGTGCAGCGGACACCGAAAGGGTTAAACAGTACCCAAAGAAGGAAATAAATAAAAATCAATGAGTGGTGCCGCGCTCCAAAACTGGCGTCAATAAGGAAACCGCATAAGACCGCTGGTTTTACAAAAAAAAACAGCGGAGAGGCTATAAATTATGCGGAATAAAGTGACTGTAATGCATCAATGGCTAAAATACCAATCTTGTCACCAATCTTGTCTCCAAACATATCCCAAACCGTCCTCTCCGCTCTTCTCAAGATCTCCTCCTGTCAAGCTCTCTTGTTTCCTCCTCCCATGCTCGTCTCCAGGATTTCTCCAGAGCCTCTCCTATCCTCTGGAACTCGCTACCTCAACCTGTCCGGCTATCCCCTACTCTAGCTACCTTCAGGCGATCCCTGAAAACTCATCTCTTCAGGGAAGCCTATCATGTCTCCAACTAATCTTCTACCACTTCCATCAGCTCATTCCCAACAGTTACAACCTTTTGTATCACCTCCCCCACCCTATTAGATTGTAAGCTCTTCTGAGCAGGGCCCCCTTAATCCTCTTGTATTTTATTGTATTATAACTGTATTGTCTCCCTTTTATATTGTAAAGCGCTGCGTAAACTTTTGGCGCTATATAAATCCTGTAATAAATAAATAAATAAATAATATGCAGATAAATAATAAAACAGTGACTGTTGTGACTGCAGTGCATCAATGTAAAACCGTGAATAAAAATTAGTATACAAATAAATAAAGTGACTGTTGTGAATAAATAGCTAAAAACAGCAAAATATGACAGTGATGTGAAAATAAATAAAGTATAAATAAAGTATCCAACGCGTGTCGTCACCGTCACGTGACTTCATCAGGATCATCCCCGATGGTGCAACTGTGAGCTGATCTGGGGATTCCAGTGATATATGGTGCAGGGTGCAGGTCTAAAGGTGATGGTTTAGCTTGCACAGGGTGGTGGAAGGTGCTGTGCTTCTTCGGTGCTAGCGACACCCGTGGGTGTCCTAACTTCTTACCTTACTGCTGTAAGGTAAGCAGCGTAATTCAGAAAACAGGGAGATGATCACTCGGGGGGATGATTCTCTAGGGTCTCCTAATCGATCCTCCTCTGTATATCCCAGGGTGTATGGAGCCTATTGGGTGGTGAGGTCTGGATGGTTCCTTTCAGATAGGGCCAGGCGCTTAGCATAAAGCATACATAGTGGGTATGGAGAGGGAAGAGAACAACAAGGGACCCATAGTGTAGTATTTTATAAGTATACCAGCTTGCTTTATTATAATTAGGAAGTGAGTACTCACATACAAACAGTAAACAAAATGTGTATTCAAAACGAGTGGCGAGCTCGCGACCAGTGCGTCACTTCCGGGGTCCATATCCAACGCGTGTCGTCACCGTCACGTGACTTCATCGGGGATGATCCTGATGAAGTCACGTGACGGTGACGACACGCGTTGGATACTTTATTTATACTTTATTTATTTTCACATCACTGTCATATTTTGCTGTTTTTAGCTATTTATTCACAACAGTCACTTTATTTATTCGTATACTAATTTTTATTCACGGTTTTACATTGATGCACTGCAGTCACAACAGGCACTGTTTTATTATTTATCTGCATATTATTGTTCATACTGGTGTTTTAGCCATTGATGCACTACAGTCACTTTATTACGCATAATTTATAGCCTCTCCGCTGTTTTTTTTAAAACCAGCGGTCTTATGTGATTTCCTTATTTACGCCAGTCTTGGAGCGCGACACCACTCATTGATTTTTATTTATAATTAATTGTCGGTCCCGGCAATACAGATAAAATAAGTAATTGAAAAAAAACGGTCTTGTAATTTTTACCATTTTGACACTTTTTGTAAATTGGTAGGGGTACATTTGTACCCCGTTACCATTTCACACAGGGGAGGAGGACGGGATCTGTGGGTCCCTTTGTTAAAGGGGGCTTACAGATTCCAATAAGCCCCCCGCCTGCAGACCCCCACAACCACAGGGCAAGGGTTGTGGGGATGAGGCCCTTGTCCCCATCAACATGGGGACAAGGTGCTTTGGGGGGCTACCCCAAAGTACCCTCCCCATGTTGAGGGCATGTGGCATGGTACGGTTCAGGAGGGGGGTTGCTCTCTCGTCCCCCCCTCTTTTCCTGCGGCCTGCCAGGTTGCGTGCTCGGATAAGGGTCTGGTATGGATTTTTGGGGGACCCCACGCCATTTTTTTTTAATTTTGGTGCAGGGTTACCCTTAAAATCGATACCAGACCATCCAAAGACATGCTGGTAGGTTAATTGGCTTCTGTTCAAAATTGGCCCTAGTATATGAATGTGAGTTGGGGACCTTGGATTGTGGGCTCCTTGAGGATAGGGTGCGATGTATGTGTGGAGCGCTGCGTAAATTGACAGCACTATATGGGTACCTTAAATAAATAATAATATAATAGATGAGCATCTTAATGAGACACAATATACAGGGATAGGGACAATTGTAGACATTTACTCTGGTTGAACTGGATGGACTGGTGTCTTTATTCAACCTTACTAACTATGTAACTATGTGACCTGAAGGGTCTGGTATGGATTTTGAGGGGGACTCCCGCACCATTTTTTTTTACATTTTGGCACGGTGGTTCCCCTTAATATCCATACCAGAACTGAAGGGCCTGTATGGAATTTGGGGGGACCCCACGCTTTTTTTTTTGGTTCGGGGGTTCCCCTTAATATTCATACCAGACCCAAAGGGACTGGCGATGGACTGGGGGGACCCCATGCAGTTTTTTTTAATGACTTATTTTATCTGTATTGCCCCGACAATTCATTATAGCCGTGAGTAGTTTTAGCCTGTAAAGTATCCCTTTACAGGCATACTATAGACACCCCCCAGGTACGAAATTTAAAGGAATATTTCACTTTTATTGTTTCACTTTAAGCATTATTAAATCACTGCTCCCGAAAAAAATTTGTTTTTTAAAACTTTTTTTTGCATTGACACATGTCCCCTGGGGCAGGACCAAGGTCCCCAAAAAACTTTTTATAACAATACCATGCATATAAGCCTTTAAAATTAGCACTTTTGATTTCTCCCATAGACTTTTAAAGGGTGTTCTGCGGCTTTCGAATTTGCCGTGAACACCCCAAATTGTTCGCTATTCGGCAAACAGGTGAACACCCGATGTTCGAGTCGAACTTACGCTTGACTCGAACATCAGGCTCATCCCTATTTACCACTCTGCTCGCTCCTCCTATCAGCATGCCCCTTGCACTGAAGCACAACTGATCCGTTGCTTGTGCAGCTTCACCCTCCCCAAGCTGATCACTGCTGTACCGGAACTGCAAGAGGCTAATTACAAATCAATGCAGCTACATACACTGCTTGCATTTAGGAAATGATGAATGAATAGAGAGTAACACTAATTTGCCTGAAACTCAGCTTAAATAGACCTAATAAGAGGCTCTAGCAGGATATAACATGGATAAAAGTGGGAAAATAGGAGAAGTGCAGGTAAAAGCACAGGGTGATTTCTACCATTTAGGATCATTTAGCATTTAGAATGTATATTTATGGAATGCAGGTTTGTCAACACGAATGTGAAAAAAAAGCCTTATTGTGTGCAATGCAAATCTACAGCGGGTGAGGGAAGTTCTAAGGGGAGTAAGAAATAAAATAAAAAAAATGTATTATTTACATTACATTTTTCCTTCCAGAAATTCCAATAACGAACATACATCCAAATATAACAGATCATAAGGTGGTATAGAAATGATCTGAATGTTTTTTATGCCTTTGTCACAGTTCCATTATCTGCTCCCCTCGATTTACATTCTTCATTCTGATGGGTCCGGTAGTATGACAGACTAAAAAATATACTTTTTTAATTTTCAGAGTGTCTTTACTTTATTTAGCATTTGATTTCTTCTAAATACTAGAAGAACAGCTTCATGAAATCCTAGCAACGTAACAATATAAGAAGTCAAAATGATTTGATATGCAGCAAATCAGTATTTATGCATTTGAAATCAAACTTAAGAAAGTCACCTTCCCTGTTTGTTGTGAAAGAGAAAAATGGTCTTCAATGAAATCCTGCTGAAAATTGAATATTTGATGCCCTAGAAGTTCTTCTTTATGTGAGTTTTACATATCTGTTAAACTTCAAATGAAAATAGAGTTTTAAATATTCTGTATTACATGGTCTTGGAGCCAGTAGAACTCAGGATACTGTAGAGCACTTCTGGGGTAAATAACAACATCTATGGCAGATTCATGCACCACTGGAGTGCCTAACATAGTTTTCAAGTTTTCAAGTTTTATTACTATGACTAAGTGTCAAGGTAGTTCCTTTTGCAATACCAAAAGATATCAGTACTTTTATGTAAATTGGATCCAACTGCACAGCTTCCCAAACTGGTCATAGTCTATGTCGATTTCTGTAATTCTACGGGCCTCTTACTGGTAGGGCGCAATGTACTGTTCACGCAGGACTGTTGGAGCAAGCATAGGCTGCTGATGTCCATGGAGGAGGTTCCCAAATAATCTGAGCCATATAGTGGGTTATACAGTATGTCACAAACGTGAGTACACCCCTCACAGTGTTAAGCCCCATACACACGGTCGGATTTTCCGATGGATTCTGTCCTATCAGACAATGTTGTCGGAAATTCCGACCGTGTGTAGGCACCATCGGACAGTTTCCATCGGATTGTCCGACGGACAAAGTCCTATCTCCTGCTGGATAGATTTTTTGACAACAAAGTCCGATCACACCAAATCCGATCGTGTGTAGCGAATTCGGACGGACAAAGTGCTACGCATGCTCAGATCACATTACAAGACCAAAGCTATTGGCTACTAGCCTCTACGTAGTCCCGTCGTAGGCAACAAACGTCACCACGTTCAGAATGATCGGATTTTCCGACAACTTTGTCCGACCGTGTGTACGCAAAACCAACATCGGACAAAGTACGACGGACATGATCCGACGGACCTGGTCCTCGGATAATCCGAGCGTGTGTATGGGGCTTTAGAAATTACACTTTGCTACAATTAGTCTGATGGGGTTAAAAGTGACTTGTGCAAGGTTTCTGCCAAGCCACTCTGTCACCTGTGTTTCCTTGGGCTAATGTAACAGTGCTGGTGACCTAATAATAAGTCTGCATTTACCTGCTTGTGATAGAAAAATAGAACTACATTTTTGCCATTTGTCCTATCTGAGGTTGCCATCGTATATTGAAGAGTGGTGGAAAGAGCTTCCAGCATTGTTTCGGTGAATCATTTATTATGAGCTGCTGAAAGAGTCCAATGATAATTCTGTAGAAAGGAAAAGGCTCCATCTGTGGTGTGGTGATCCTTTGTTACCATCAGCTGGAAAGGGCAATGGCTGTATGTTAGTAAGTCCATTATTCCTAGGCATTGGAAAAGGCACCAGATATGTAATTGTGAATTATTTTTTGCCTAGAACAAGCGCTTTTTAGTACTCCAGCTGGAAAAGGGTGTATAAAAACAAGCATTGGCAGGACTTTGGAAATTATACTTTTATTGAATGCTTTAGTCATTTTGTTTAGAGGGATATGGTGGTCTGCCATCTTGAGGCTTTTGGCAACTTGTGCTCATCTGCCTTTTGTTTGTTTTTTTTAATCCTTTTTTGGCTCCCTCACCATAAGACAGAGGCAGGAAGCTTTCCTGTGAAGGTTTTTTTGTTGCCTTTCAGCTCCACATTGGTGATGCCCTTATCTCCTGTCTAGTTAATTTTATACTGTCAGAAAAATCTGCTTCTGCATCTGCTTCCTTGTTGCTTGTAACCAACTTATTTTCTGTTCTTTGACAACCCAATAATTGACTAGTTGTCTCACAGAAAGTTACAAGGGTAGAAACCATGTGCTAATCACTGTAAGCCCCCGTACACACGGTCGGAAATTCCGACCACAAAATCCAGATTTTTTTGTCCGAAACTGGTGTTGCATACACACGGTCGGACAAAGTTGTCGGAAAATCCGATCATTCCAAACGTGGTGACGTTCGTTGCGTACGACGGAACTACGTAGAGGCTAGTAGCCAATAGCTTTGGTCTCATAATTTGATCTGAGCATGCGTGGCACTTTGTCCATCGGATTTTATTGTCGGAAAATTTGAGATCCTGCTCTCAAATTTTTTCCGTCGGAAATTCAGGCGGAAAAAGCCCGCTAGAGCTCACACACAGTCGGATTTTCCGACAACATAATATGATCAGACTTTTTCCATCGGAAAATCCGACCGTATGTACGGGGCATAGTTCACAGGGTCAAACCATGGTGTATATGGGCAAGTTTCTTTGCACCCAGAGATGCTATGATCACTTTGATCTTAGGTCACCTTGTGGCCCTGTCTTATCACCAGACCAGGTAAGATAAGAAACAAACACTGAATATACTGGCAGTTTTGAAGCACCATGTAAGCTGGAGGTACTGGTAGATTGCAGGAATATTGTGAATTATTATTAGATAAATAATAAGAAGTATTTCTCTTCTTCTGTTGTGGAGGTTATTCCCAATATAAAGAGAATAAACAAGAAGGAAACCCCCAAAAAATGCACAATGCAGACAGAAAAAAGAACATCTACATAAGTAAAACCAGAATAATTTATCAACAGTGATGCCCCTTACACACGATCAGACTTTCCGAACAAAACCGACAATTACGAATGTAGTGACGTAAAAGACGTACGTGATATTTCCATTACGAATGCTAGTTATATCTCAGGCTCGTACTTGATTCCGAGAATGCGTGGACTTTTGTCCGATGGACTTGTATACACACGATCGGAAAGTCCGACGATAAACATTTGTTGGCAGAAAATTTGAGAACCTGCTAGCCAACATTTGTTGGTGGAAAGTCCAACAACAAATGTTCAATGGAGCATACACACAGTCGGACTTTCCGCCAACAAGCTCACATCCAACATTTGTTGTCAGAAAATCAGATCGTGTGTACAGGGCATTAGGAAAAAAAATAGTGCAGTTTGGATATGTGTTTTGCTTTGCACAGATTAATTTAAATTCTCCAATGCGTATGACAATGAATGCTCTAAGGTAATATACACTGGATTACCAAAAGTATTGGGACACCTGCCTTTACACACACATGAACTTTAACCACCTGAGTTCCAGCACATTCTGACATTTCTCTCCTACATGTAAAATTCCAAATTTTTTTGCTAGAAAATTACATAGAACCCCCAAACATTATATATGTTTTTTTAGCAAAGACCCTAAAGAATACAATGGCGGTCATTGCAACTTTTCATCTCGCACGGTTTTTGCGCAGCAATTTTTCAAACGCGTTTTTTCTGAAAAAAAACTGTTTCCTGCTTTAAAATAAAACAAAACATTAAAGTTAGCCCATTTTGCATAATGTGAAAGATGAAGATACGCTGAGTAAATAGATACCCAACATGTCACGCTTCAAAATTGCATGCGCTTGTGGAATGGCGCCAAACTTTGGTATTTAAAAATCCCCATAGTCGACGCTTTAACATTTTTTACTGGTTACATCTTTTGAGTTACAGAGGAGTTCTAGGGCTAGAATTATTGCTCTCGCTCTAACGTTCGCGGTGATACCTCACATGTGTGGTTTGAACACCGTTTTCATATGTGGGCGGGACTTATATATGCGTTCGCTTCTGCGTACGAGCTCGCGGGGACAGGGCGCTTTAAATTTTTTTTTTTATTGTTAATTTTACATTATTTTTTTAGTTCAACACCTTTAAAAAAAAAAAAATATTTGATTACTTTTATTCCTATTACAAGGAATGTAAACATCCCTTGTAATAGGAATATGACACGATCGGACCTATTTACAGTGAGATATGGGGGCAATAAGACCCCACATCTCACCTCTAGGCTGGGAAGCCTAAAATAAAAAAAAACGATCACCGCTTCCCAGCCGCGGTGCCGCCGTTTTTTGAATGCAGAGGCCGGGCGTGACGTCATAACATCGCGCCCGGCCTCCGAAAGATCATAGAGACTCCGGCGACCATCTGGTCCACCGGAAATCTCTATGATCATCATCCGGGGGCCGGCGGATCCTGTGTCTGACTCACCGATGGAAGCGGTGAGTCGGTAGAAGCACCGGAGGGCGGCGGGAGGGGGGGTGTCCCCTCCCGCCGCCCGTAAGAATGATCAAGCGGCGGAACAGCCACTATGATCATTCTTATGGTGCAGGGAATCGCCGGCTGAAAACGGCAATATCTGAATGATGTCTGTAGCTACAGGCATCATTCAGATATACCCCGGAGAACAAAAAGACGTCATATGACGTATACTGGGACTCAGGTGGTTAATGGCATCTCAGTCTTAGCCGTAGGGTACAACGTTGCGTTGGCCCATCCTTTGCAGCTATAATAGCTTCAACTCTTCTGGGAAGGCTGTCCACAAGGTTTAGGAGCATGTCTATAGAAAAGCGGATTTGTGAGGTCAGGCAATGATGTGGACGAGAAGGCCTGGTTCGCAGTCTCCACTCTTATTCATCCCAAAGGTGTTCTATCGGGTTGAGGTCAGGACTCTGTGCATGCCAGTCAAGTTCCTCCACACCAAGCTCACTCATCCATGTCTTTATGGACCTTGCTTTGTGCACTGGTCCAAATCATTTGGTGGAGGGGGGATTACGATGCTGGGTTGTTTTTCAGGGGTTGGGCTTGGCCCCTTAGTTCCAATGAAGGAAAATCTTAAGGCATCATCATATCAAGACATTTTGGACAATTTTATGCTCCCAACTTTGTGGAAACAGTTCGGGCATGGCCCCCTCCCAGCATGACTGCGCCCAATGCACAAACCGAAGTCCATAAAGGCATGGATGAGTGAGTTTGGGGTGGAGGAACTTGACTGGCCTGCACCGAGCCCTGACCTCAACCCATTAAAGTTCATGTGCATGAAAAGGCAGATGTCCCAATACTTTTGGTAATATAGTGTATGTGTCCTCAGATGTAAAAATTAAGTTACACATAGTATCTTTCTATAATGTCTCTGTTTACAGCTATACAGTAGCTGTGTAGCTACACATAAAACAACAATAACACAAAGCATAACAAACAAAATGGAACGAGAGCCCCCTGTCCACAATTTATTATACTATAAAATCTTTGGAAAATCAAGTGAAAGAACAAAATACTCAAACAACCAATCATATATATATATATATTTATTTTTTTTCCCTTATCTGGGTTTGGCACAACAGAACATACATTTTTTTTCAGCACTAATAATTGATTTAGCATCCACTCTTAAACATGGGTCTCCTATTTCATGTAGTTGATAGTTGATACAGGTAGCATTTTCTTAAGATGCTTAGTATGTTTTATTTGTTAGAGAAATGTAGTAATACATTTTTATTTCACCCGCTTGTGATTGAGGAGTAATTTATATTATAATATATTGGTGGTTAGCCCTGATACCACATCCAAAAATGAACTTAATACTTTACATATTAGACCCCATTCACACCTCAGCATTTTGGCTTGAAGCTCCAAAATGCTGGAGGAGCAAATAACTATTATTCTCTATGTAGATGGTTCACATCTCCACTTCAAGACGCCTGAAGCCAAACGCCTGAGCTTTTTTTGTAGCTCAAATCTGGCATTTTAGGCATTTTTATTACCATAGAAATGAATAGAAACACACCTTTGATGCGTTTTTGTGCGCATTCATGTATTTGTGCCCGATTATCAAAATAAAAATTGTAAAACATAAAATAGCAATAATGTATAAATAAATAAGTGTAAACTAAATCCACAAATAACTAAAAATCATCATAAATAAATAAAATGAATTAATAATATGTAATAATACATAAATAAATGATAATTAACCCCTGAACTTAAAACACATATTAAATACGTTATTGTAAATAATAATGAATAAACACCCAAACCCCACAAAACAATTAATAATAATAATAATAGTGATTAATTTATTTATTTTGTGTTAGGGTGTTTAGTTATTTATTATTATTTTTTTTTAAGGGTTAGGGGTTAAGGTTAGGGGTTAATTATTTATTTACTATTACCTAGTATTAGTTTATTGAATTTATTTATTATTTATTTGTAATTATATGTATTTATTTGTGTATTTACTTTACATTTATTTATTATGTTTTATTATTATTATTATTATTATTATTATTTAGTAGTAGTAGTAGTAGGAGTAGTAGTATTAACATTCTCACCCTATTAACACTCTAACCCTAACAAAAAAAAAAAATCACCTTATGTCATGCAAATTCTTCTGAAGCTAATGCTAATTCTTCTGCAGCTACTTGTTCATTCCCATACAGCCAATGCTCATGCACGTGTACCAGCACACAGAAGAGCTCAGGCTAATATCCAATATGCACTGACACATAGGCGCCTCCTGACCACCCTGTTGTCCTACCGTGTATGACCCGGTCCACCTTGACTACGTCCTTGAGTGTGGCAGTCACCTGCTATCAAGCTATCAGCACCTGTACTTCTTTGAGCCTTGTACCTCTGTCACCACATTCAGGGCTGCTCGGACCAGAGCCACAAGGGAAGACCTCTTGTCAACTTGGCCTCCAACCAAGGTATGTGACACCTTAACCCCTAATCCTACCCCTAACCCCAACTCCTAATCCTAACCTTACCCTAACGAAAAAAAATAATAATATGTGAATAATAAAAAATTCAAAAAGAAATAAAAACTAAGGGAAAAGATAAAAAATACCTAGCAACAAATGATGCAACTGATGATGATAGCTTTCTCTATTGGCTAATAAAAAAAAGCCAAAGCTAAAAAACGCGCGCAAATTGCGCATAAAACTCACCAAAATTGCGCATAAAAATGCCAAAAAAATGCTCAAAGACGCTACGCTCAGGTGTGAATGCAGCCTTAGGAAGCCACACAACATCCAATGATATTGTTAAAACATAATTTTTATTATTAATCACAACACATTAAAAGCATACAACATTCCCAATGTAAAAGAACTTTACTGGTACAGTTTGTTAACCCCTATGTTGTTTTAAACCTGTTTATGCTTCACCTTCACCATCAACTGACCTGTTATGGCATCATACTAATTTTAAACTTATCAATATAAAATACTGTAAGGGAGACTTACTAAAACTGGAGCACACAGAATCCGTTTCAGCTGTGCATAGTAACCAGCTTCTAGGTTTTAGCCCTCGTTCACACCAGGCCAATTTGACATGTCCAAATTAGTGCAAAGCCGAATTTGTGCCACTGCACCGATTCACAAAAGTAGTTCCTGCACTACTCTTGGCGACTTCAAGGGTGATTTTAATAGACATCTGTGCATGCTAATAATAACAACAATAAATGTACATGCTTAGGCTGAATACTGATCTGAAAGTAACATTAACATAAATCTGTTCACCCAAAGATAATTATCTCATACCTTGAAGGAGTAGGTGTATATTGTTGGTGGATAGCCTACATACAATAATAAGCCCATCAATCACTGAATGCATTCAGTTATAGAAAATCCATAAATTCTACCCCCATCAGTAATATTATAGTAATATCTGTGACAGTGTCCACCTTCAGTTGAGTCATAGCATAGGTAAATGTCCCCAGAAAGGGAGTTGTAAAATTCTTATATCAACGTTAATAAATAAACTCACCCTAATAGGAAAATCTCATGAAGGTGACCACCAGGGTAATACGTGTAATAAAATGTAAAAAATGTGTACACAATATTAAAAAATGACTTTTATTTAAATGCATATAATTTATAATTATTAAACTATACTCGAGTTCCCGTACCTCTGTGTATAAATACATCAGCTTCAGATCCATTTTACTAAAGTTTAAAAATTGTAACCCTATCCACTCTCTAGAAACCTGCCTGTTTTTATCTCTATTTAAAATAGATCTCTATTTAAAATATAAATTTATATTTAATTCAATGTAGGTAGGGTGTTTGATATTAGGTAATACCTCTGTTTTAGCTTCACACAGTTTCCATTTGTCCTGTCAACTGCGATAACATAATATTGGCCTAATGAGTCTGCCAATCGCAATGCTGTTGTGACTGCAGAAAGTAGAATTTTTGATTACTTATGTACAGTGTTCTTTCCTTCAGATATTATTAGTGACATTGGAGTTGGTTCACTAAAACTGGAGCATGCAAAATCTGGGGCAGCTCTGCATAGAAACCAATCAGTTTACAGGGTTTTTTTTCTATGAAAGCTTAACGTAGAACTATAGGCAAAACAGTTTTTCCACGTTGGATAGAATTAGGGAGGGTTATAACCCCTGTAAGGCTTATTTTTGCCCTCTTTGTCCCAGTGGGGTGATTCACCTTCACTTCCTGCCCCATAGTCCAAACAGGAAGTGAGAGGAAACCCCTGCAAATTAAGGAAATCACTTGGGGACTCCCAGTGTCCCCATTGGAAAATTTCCCAACTGTTACTTTTCTGGGGACAACTCAAAAGGTGGGATTTTCTTTTACTTTCACTTTCAATGATAATGGTAAACAGTGGAGTTGGTTCACTAAAACTGGAGCATGCAAAATCTGGGCAGCTCTGCATAGAAACCAATCAGTTTACAGGGTTCTTTTTCTATGAAAGCTCAACGTAGAACTATAGGCAAAACAGTTTTTCCACGTTGGATAGAATTAGGGAGGGTTATAACCCCTGTAAGGCTTATTTTTGCCCTCTTTGTCCCAGTGGGGTGATTCACCTTCAGTTCCTGCCCCATAGTCAAAACAGGAAGTGAGAGGAAACCCCTGCAAATTAAGGAAATCACTTGGGGACTCCCAGTGTCCCCATTGGAAAATTTCCCAACTGTTACTTTTCTGGGGACAACCCAAAAGGTGGGATTTTCTTTTACTTTCACTTTCAATGATAATGGTAAACAGAACATATAGAAAGGAGGAATCTCCCTAATGGGAACACAGACAGCATTAAAACCTGACAGGTGTTCTAATCCCTCTCGCCTCTATCTAAAACTTAAAAAAAAAAAGTTTTGCCTTTGGTTATACTTTAATTGAACAAGCTATAAACTGATTGGTTACCACGCACAGCTGCACCAAATTTTGCACTCCAGTGCAGTTTTAGTAAATCAACCCCTGTGAGCCAGAGCAAAATACAATGAAGGTCGATGTAAACATCCCTTGTGACAGTAATAGGCAGTGACAAATACTCTTTATGGAGGGATCTGGGGTCTATAAGACCCCAAATCCCTCCTTTGCACTTAAAAGTATTCAAAACTCCAAGTGACATTTTTAGAGTGATCAGTGCTAAAAAATATGCACTGTCTCTGTTCTAATGATACTGGCTGGGAAGAAGTTAACATCAAGGCTGATCAAAGGGTTAAATGCGTGCTTAGCCTGTGTTTCTTTAAACGGAGGAGGTGCTTTTACTAGGGGAAGGCATAGATCCATGTACCTGGTTTGCATTCCCATGTACCTACTGTGCCTTCCCTTGTTTACATAGGCAGACCGCTGTTCTGCCTCTCTGCTGAATAATCGGCGGGTGCTGGCAGACATCGCGTCCATGGTACCCGCCGCTGGGCTCCCGCTGTGTGGGATCACTGCGGGAGCGAGCACAGGGGCGAGAATGCGCATGCCCTACCCAGAAGAACCAGATCACGTATATATATATATATATATGTGTGATCCGTCGTGCAAGTGCCACCCTGTAGCGTTAAAATTGCTATAGGGTGGACCTGAAGAGGATAAGCTTTGCTTGAACTTATCCATGATGGAGTTTTGAAAGTATTAGTGTTAAAGTGTTACTAAACCCAGGGCCCAGCATTCACTTTAGCTGGTCTCCCACAGTACACAGAACATGGAAATACAATTGTTTTAGTAAATATAAACTGATAAATACCTTTTCTCATCAGCATATAGCTTATATAGCAGTATTGTGACTTCTATCAGTTCTTAGTAAACCTTGTTGGAGGAGTTTTCATACTGCACTGATCCTCTGTCTGGACATGTCTGGACATGTCTGGACAGTGCTGATTAGCCCTGTGCTGATCACATGCACCCTACCAAGAAAAGAAAAAAAACTCTCTATCAATACACTCCAAACTGAGCATGTGCAGCATGTCCACTGGCTCTGTAAATATCAGGTTATTTTTTTTGAGACAGTGGAAGTAGAGGAGGATCAGAGAAGACAGGATCAAACAGCCTTTATACACAATGCAGAGTATTAACCCCTTAGGTTCCACAGTGAGTATAACAAGCAAGCTTCACTGCATATACAGACTGATTTTACTGTTGTGGGTTTAGTAACACTTTAAAGCGGGAGTTCCGCTGTCTCTGGAATCCGTGTGTTTCCCAGCAGACATCGGTGGCCCCGCAGGAAGTTGCTTAAATACCCGCAGATTCTGCGGATATCTATGCCCGGAGGTGGCTGCAGATACTCAAAGGTGCCAATTGTGGCACCGGAGGGGGGAGGGTTCCGATGAGGGGTGGAACTCCGCTTTAAGTACAAATTATTTTTCTGTTTTGTAAAAAAAAAAAAAAAAACCCTTGATAAAAACTATTAAACAAGAAAGTTACACTATATTTATTATTAGGGATGAGCCCGATGTTCAAGTCGAACGTAAGTTCGACTCGAACATCGGGTGTTCGCCTGTTCGCCCAATAGCGAAAAAATTTGGGGTGTTCGCGGCAATTTCGAAAGCCGCGGAACACCCTTTAAAAGTCTATGGGAGAAATCAAAAGTGCTACTTTTAAAGGGTTATATGCATGGTATTGTCATAAAAAGTGTTTGGGGACCTGGGTTTTAAGTTTTAAAAATAGCAGTTTTTTCGGGAGCAGAGATTTTAATAATGCTTAAAGTGAAACAATAAAAGTGTAAAATTCCTTTAAATTTCGTACCTGGGGGGTGTCTATAGCAGTGTTTCTCAACTCCAGTCCTCAAGGCGCCCCAACAGGTCATGTTTTCAGGCTTTCCATTATTTTTCACAGGTGATTTGATCAGTTTCACTGCCTTAGTAATTACCACAGCTGTTTCATCTGAGGGAAATCCTGAAAACATGACCTGTTGGGGCGCCTTGAGGACCGGAGTTGAGAAACACTGGTCTATAGTATGCCTGTAAAGTGGTGCATGTTTCCCGTGTTTATAACAGTCCTCAAGCAAAATAAAATTTCTAAAGGAAAAAAAGTCATTTAAAAGTACTCGCGGCTATAATGAATTGTCGGTCCCGGCAATACACATTAAAATTTATTGATAAAAATGGCATTGGATTCCCCCACAGGGGAATCCCGAACCAAAATTAAAAAAAAAATGCATGGGGGTCCCCCCAAATTCCATACCAGGCCCTTCAGGTCTGGTATGGATATTAAGGGGAACCCTGCGCCAAAATTTAAAAAAATGGCGTGCCCCCCCCCCAAAAATCCATACCAGACCATTATCCGAGCACGCAACCTGGCAGGCCGCAGGAAAAAAGGGTGGGACGAGAGCGCCCCCTCTGAACCGTACCAGGTCACATGCCCTCAACATTCAGAGGGTGCTTTTGGGGTAGCCCTCATCTTGATGGGGACAAGGGCCTCATCCCCACAACCCTTGCCTGGTGGTTGTGGGGGTCTGCGGGCAGGGGGCTTATCGGAATCTGGAACCCCCCTTAACAAGGGCACCCAAAGATCCCGCCCCCCTGTGTGAAATGGTAATGGGGTACAAATGTACCCCCTACCATTTCACAAAAAATGTGTGAAAATGGTAAAAAAAAAGACAATACACGCCTTGGGACAAGTCCTTTATTAAAAAAAATAAAATAAATAAAACTGTTCCACAAAGTCTTCTTCTTCTCTCGCTCCGGCGAAAAAAAAAAAAAAGCTGCACGCCTCCTACGATCTGCCTCCATGGGAGGCACCCGCATAATGACCAGCCTCTCAGATGACAGTTCTTTTATAACTGAGGGTGGGGCCACACAATGACGTTGCTGGGTGACCCCGCCCCCCTCTGATGCTACGGGACATTCCTATGGCTTTCCCGTAGCGTGAGAGGGGGCGGGGTCACTCGGTTACATAACCGGGTGGCCCCGCCCCCTCTGACGCTATGGGGAAGCCATAGGGATGTCCCCGTGCATCAGAAGTGGGAGGGTCACCTGTCAACGTCATTGTGTGGCCCCGCCCTCAGTTTTAAAAGAACTGTCACCTGAGAGGCCGGTCATTATGGCGGGTGCCTCCCATGAAGACAGATCGTAGGCGGCGTGCGGCTTTTTTTTTTTTTCGGTCCGTCGGAGCAAGAGAAGAACAAGACAGGGGACAGTTTTATTTTTTTATTTTTTTAATAAAGGACTTGTCCCAAGGCGTGTATTGTCTTTTTTTTTTTACCATTTTCACTATTTTTTTGTGATATGGTAGGGGTACATTTGTACCCCGTTACCATTTCACACAGGGGGGGGGGGGGATTTGGGAGTCCCCATGTTAATGGGGGCTTCCAGATTCCGATAAGCCCCCTGCCCGCAGACCCCCACAACCACCGGACAAGGGTTGTGGGGATGAGGCCCTTCTCCCCATCAACATGGGGACAAGGTGCTTTGGGGGGCTACCCCAAAGCACCCTCCCAATGTTGAGGGCATGTGCCCTGGTACGGTTCAGGAGGGAGGGTGCTCTCTCGTCCCCCCTCTTTTCCTGCGGCCTGCCAGGTTGCGTGCTCGGATAAGGGTCTGGTATGGATTTTTGGAGGGACCCCACGCCATTTCTTTTTAAATTTTGGCACGGGTTCCCACTTAATATCCATACAAGACCTGAAGGGCCTGGTATGGAATTTGTGGGGACCCCCACGCATTTTTTTTTTTAATTTTGGTTCGGGGTTCCCCTGTGGGGGAATCCCATGCCGTTTTTATCAATGAACTTTTACGACAATTCATTATAGCCGCGAGTACTTTTAAATTATTTTTTTACCTTTAGAAATGTAATTTTGCTCTCAGACTGTTCTAAACACGGAAACATGTGCCACTTTACAGGCATACTATAGACACCCCCAAGCACGAAATTTAAAGGAATATTACACTTTTATTTTTTCAGTTTAAGCATTATTAAAATCACTGCTCCCGAAAAAACTGCTGTTTTTAAAACTTTTTTTGCATTGATACATGTCCCCTGGGGCAGGACCCAGGTCCCCAAACACTTTTTAAGACAATAACTTACATATAAGCCTTTAAAATTAGCACTTTTAGCACATGTACATGTCCCATAGACTTTAACGGTGTCCGCGTGTTCGAACTGAACAGGGGGGTGTTCGGCTCATCCCTATTTATTATATATATATATGTGTGAATAAATATATCTCCACTCAAACACATTCGTGTTTGATTAATCCATTTTTTTAATCAATTGATCGACTAATTTCGATTAATTATAACACACATACAGATCCAACTACTTTTAGCTGATCTCCTTGCATTGCAACTCTGCATTAGTCAGTGGTAAATGTGGTATACACTATATACAATCACCCGACACTAGTTAGTTTCCACAATCCATGACTTAACTTCACAGTTCACAAATACGTTTTAAATTCAAACTGTAGCACTGATTTAAGTAATTATTTTTTCCATAGTAGCGTGACAATCCCTCCACCTCCGGTCTAACTAATCACTCTCACCTTATGGCATGGACCCCTGTGCACCCCGGGTATCAAAAGGGTTAACACGGACCATAAACTTCTCTCACGTCTCTTTAGATCTCAGCAAGGACGCCAGGTCATGGGTAGAAAGAAAAGATCTAAGTGCTCACCGCTTAAGTATAAGATTAAATTTAAACACAAACTACTCACATAAAGATGATAAAAACACAGCATGTAAAGCCGACAATCGTGTTAGTTCCATAGGGCAGCAGCGGGTGATGTCATATGTAGCTCCTCCCCCATATGCATTACGTTCAATCAGAACTTCAACGTCACCGGACTCCTCCCCTTCCCTTGGTTAGCAGACGGAGGCACTTGGGGAAGGGGGAGGAGTCCAGTGATGTTGATGTCTGTGACGTCACGGGATCTCCAACAGAACTCCCTGATGACCCGGAAGCCGGCGGAGAGGTGAGTACCGATCAAAAGAATTTTGATCGATCAAAAAAATTTATTGATTAATCGAGGAATTAGTCTTTAATTTTCACAGCCCTAATTATTTGTTGAAAAAAGGAGAACTGTCCAGTTACTCCGTAAATCAACACATTAGTGTAGACACAAAGGGGGAGATTTACTAACACCCACGCGCAAAGCATACACCTCCCTTAGTGGTACAGTATCTGAACAGATCAATATCTGATCTGATCAGATCTATACTAGCGTCCCAGCAGTTTAGGGTTCCAAAAAAAAAAAAACGCATTGTTAGCGGGATCAGCCCAGATACCTGCTAGCACCTGCGTTTTCCCTCTCCGCCCAGCCACCCAAGTGCAGTATCGATCGATCACTGTCACTTCAAAACACTAAGCACACATAACTGCAGCGTTCGCAGGGTCAGGCCTGATCCCTGCGATCGCTAACATTTTTTTTGTGTGGTAGCGTTTTGATTCAGTCGCTTCAGTCAGGAGCTTTTTTACCTGTGAATCTCAGAAAAATAAAAAAAATAAAAATAGTTGTCGTTTTATTGTTCTCTCTCTCACTCTATTCTCTCTCTATTGTTGCTCTTTTTTTACTCCATTCTATTCTGCAATGTTTTATTATGTTTTATCAGCCGCACCAATCTTGTGTGGTCAGATGCTTTGAGGGCAGAGGAAAGATCTAGGGTCTAATAGCACCAGTTGGTTAGAACTATTAAAAAAATATATATATTTTTTTTAAATCTCCCAATAAAACCTAGAAGTTGATTGGTTACTATGCACAGCCGCACCAGTTTCTGTGTGCACCAGTTTTAGTAAATCTCCCCCAAAGTAATTTGGCATAGTTTTTTCTCTATTTAATTACTGAATTCTATTGTGGCTCCCTCCTGGCCATATTTAATCAAATATGGCCACTGCCCTCACATACATATTATTAAAAACTCCAAACATCAGTTCGATTTTTAAAACATTTGTGCGTGTCAGCAATACTATTTCCATTAAGCTGACCACATTCATATTCTGTATATAACTTCACATTAGTATTATAGATTTGCTTTTATTTATGGAAGTTACTTTCAGTAATGTAAAAATAATAGGACATACTCGTGAATATTGCTTTCCACTAAGCTCCTTTAAAAGAAATATTGGGACATATAAAATGTGGCAGCAGGTCTGCATGTTATAAAATTAGAGATCATTAAATATAATGGGACGTCCTGCAGAAGAAGGGAAGTTAAATTTCCCGTCAATGCGAGAAGCGTGTGAGACAAAGCTGCAGAGCATGTTTTCCTAGGAAAGAAATTGGTGCCTAATAAACATAAGCTGTGCTAAAAGATAGTCACTTATTCAGCAGATTATATTGCCGAGCATGTAGGAGAATTATATTATACTCTTCAAATCCTGCATCAACACTTCTTCTCAACATCTTACAGAAAGCTGTAGCATGTGTAAGGATTTCTAATTCCTGTAGTGCACAGCGTCCTCTTCTTAAGGTGGCAGCAAAAGGAGAATTTTAAATGAGCTTTAAAATCAAAGAATTGAAAACTATTGTGGAGCTGACCATGGAGAAAGTAAATAAACCTGTTTACTGTATTCTTCACATGTGGTGCAATGAATACATCTTGTAACTATAGATAATAGAGGAGCAGCCCCACTCATTTTATACCCTATGGGGGACACTTACTGCTTCTTCAAAATAAATGCACATTTATAAAGTACAGCTATATGCTTAGTGTTCCATTGACTTTGGGACTGCATTAAAATAAATGGAGGTTTAATAAAAGAAAAAAAAAGTCGGAGGAGAACCCAGTCAAGTAACCTGTGAAATTCATGGAGCTCTCTCTGCTTTGTTAAGACTCCTAACCACAGCCTGCATTTTATGAATGGGATATAAAGTGCAGGTATGTCCTCTGAGGTATATATTGGAGAGCAGATAGTGATATCCATTCTCTACTATAGGTTGGGGCCTACATGTACCTCTTGTTTCTGAACTGAAGGTTACCAATCATTTTTAAACAATCATTTAAAAATGTATTAAACATGGATGGTGTTAGTAGGGCAGAGGTTGGTGTCAGTCAGTAGGACAGTGGACGGTGTCAATCGTTTTTTTCTATTATGTTTTACAACTTTATTTTTTACATTATTATTTTTTTGTCAATTTTTATTAGGAGCCCAGATGTGGGGAGCTTCGGTTGAAATATCACGGGTCTAAACAGACCTGTGATGTCCCCCTTTTGAGACAGAGAAAGGGACTGAGGACAGAGATTCCCTATTTGCAAGGGACAGTGAATGAATGGGAAGTGCTCTGTGTTGCGCAGCTTCCTGTTCATTGACAAACAGATTTTACTATGTTTCAGTTATAAATGAACAGAGTGAGGGATTGGTGCCAGGGAGAGGGGGGATGCCGGCATCGCTGTGAGGGGGGGGCTCATCAGGGGGAATCAGTACTGCATTGGCTCACTAGGGTGTGCCTAGGTCTAAGAGGTGTAAGAGGGTGGCACTATTCAGAACTCTAGGCTGTCCATAGATGGGATTCCCCCATCCACACGTGCAAGATGGATGGAGGAATCCTTCCCGCTGTGCTATTGTACAGTGGAGGAGTCCCACTGATCAGTGGTTTCATCTGACTGGCCGCAAGCCACTGATCGCCAAAAGTTTTCCCCTTCAGCAGAAGAAATTGTTAGATTGTCTTATGTTGGGTAGGGAAGGGCCGTAGATGGATCCAAATTAAATCAGTCCCTGCTAAACCAGTTGAATTTTGATCCATCTATGGACAGCTTAAATCCATCCAACTCTTGCCCCCAGTGATATGTTACATAGTTACATAGTTGGTGAGGTTGAAAAAAGACACAAGACCATCAAGTCCAACCTGTGTTTGTGCGCTTGTATGTCAGTATTACATTGTATATCCCTGTATGTTAAGGTCGTTTAGGTGCCTATCTAATCGTTTTTTGAAATTATCCAAGATCCCTGCTGAAACCACTGCTTGTGGAAAAGAATTCCACAATTTTTACCGCTCTTATAGTAAAGATCCAGTTTAAGGTTAAACTGCTTCTCTTCTTAGTTTAGTGAATGGCCGTTTTTTTAATTTCCCTTTCATGGAAAAGTTTTATCCCTATTGTGGGGTCACCAGTATGGTATTTGTACAATGAAATCATATGCCCTCTCAAGCGTTCAGTGCTTGTAATCTTTCCTCATATCTAAGGTCCTCCATTCCCTTATTAGCTTTGTTGCCCTTCTCTGGACTCTCTCCATTTCCAGTACATCCTTCCTGAGGACTGGTGCCCAGAACTGGACAGCATACTCCAGGTGCGGCCGGGCCAGAGTCTTGTAGAGTGGGAGAATTATTGTTTTATCTCTGGAGTTAATACCCTTTTTAATGCATGCTAAAATTCTGTTGGCTTTGCTTGCAGCAGCTTGGTATTGCATGCTATTGCTGAGCCTATCATCTACTTGCACCCCCAGGTCCTTTTCCATTCTAGATTCCCCCAGAGGTTCTTCCCCTAATGACTAGATTGCATTCATATTGTTGCCACCTATATGCATAATTTTAAAATGTTCTACAGTAAACCTCATTTGCCATGTAGTCGCCCACCCCATTAATTTGTTCAGATCTTCTTGCAGAGAAATTATTACCCTGCTTAGCTTAGTATCGTCCGCAAATACCGAGCATGCAATTTAATAATTAGCTTAATTGGCTTACTCTGGTGGCACTCTATTTTTCAAAGTTCCATTTTTGTAATATGGGAAGCTAATATAAAGCTAGTTTTCAGATGTTTATACTAGCAATTAAAAAAAAAGAATTCAATATTATTTTAATAAACATCTAACTAAACTATGGCAATTGATTAATAAGTTCCGATGGAGTTTAAATGTTTTTAAATCCAGTAGGGTAAGAATTTCAGTCAGGTTTTATTGCTGTCTGTGTTCCCACTGCAGAGATTTACACAAATCCACAACTCTGAGTTGTCACGGGGTCATTAAGAAAGGAGAATTTCCTAACTGGTTCTGAAGACAGCTGCCTAAGGATAGGATTTGTCATGCTTTAGAGGGATCTACTCTCACTTTCTGTTCCTCTTGAGAAAGGACGTGAAAGAAAATCTCACCAATGGAACAAATGTTTTAACAATTCCATACTCTCTAAAACTAAAGGACAGTACCAGAACATCAGCACAAGAGTTAACACATTTACAATGTACTGTGTCATTGTTAACTTTATTCACTTAATTTACATTAGATCTTTAGCTCAAACAACGATTTAATGACGGGAATGTTAGCAATACAAACATAACCCTCGAGAGTATATCGGATCAATAAAAGACACTCTCTCGCCCTGTGAATATTGACATGCACATAGTTACTACTGCAAGACTCAGTAATAACGATTTGGGCATCAATAGACACTATCAATCTGTATCAGGTAAAGACAGTAAATATATTATAAATTACTTTTTCATTTAGGCTGATTAGCATTGTTTGGTGCTGAATCTTTTAAGGCTGAACTCAAACAGATATAAAAAACAGCAACAAATTCAGCTATGTATGTATTAACAAAAGACAAGCAAACATTAAATATATTAATAAATGCAACTAGTTTTAGAAACAAGTATATCTGATAATTTTTTATTTTAATAAAGTTGTTTTGGTAATGCACAATACTGATGTATGTATTTTCTTACTTACTGTCAAGATATACAAGCACTTTAGGAGGTAAAGCAGTTCCCATATACATTTAAATGGTGTATTTATCTGTTTGCCTGGAGTTCAGCTTTACTCAACTAGAACAGCCCGTTAAGCAAAAACAAAAAATATGTGTGTAATTAAAATCAGACATTGCCTCATAACACCATTTGGATTGCAGACAGATTTAGCAAATGGTACCCAGAAGGAGGAGGAGCCTAAAGCACTTGATACACAGCGGACTCTGCTACACTACAGCTATAGCACTCTTACACTAAACACGGCCCGTTCTGTATCAGGAGTCTGACCCACAGGGAGATCAATCCCCAGAGCTCTTCTTTTTTTTAATTTTAGTGTAGAGTTCCCCTTAAAATCTATGTAGATCAGTGTTTCTCAACTCCAGTCCTCAGTTAAAACGGCTGTGGTAATTACTAAGGCAGTGAAACTGATTAAATCACCTGCACAAAATACCGTATATACTTGAGTATAAGCCGACCCGAATATAAGCCGAGGCACCTAATTTTACCACAAAAAATGGGAAAACGTATTAAATCGAGTATAAGCCTAGGGCGAGAAATGCACAGCTACTGTAAGTGAAAAAGAGGGTTAACAATGCCCATTTGCTGCCTCACTGTGCCCATTTGCAGCCATGGGTCCCCCGAACTTCAAATTTGGTAGTTAATGGCTCATAGATGCCCCCTAGCTGCAGCCAAAATTTGGGAACTCTGGACCCAAAGGGTCCCAAAATGACATTGCTGCAGATGGACACAGTTGACCGACTTTGGGGCCCCTTATCTCGGGGCCACTTGGTGCTAGGAACCCCAAATTTGAATTAGCACTACAACATATCCAAAGATGGTCTTCCTAGCACTGAGTAGCCCTGAGATACGAGGCCCCAAAGTCGGTTCAGAAAATGTTAAGGAATTTTCTGCAGCAGAGAATGTGGATATTTTGATATGTTGTAGTGCTAGTTCCACTTGGTTTGCACACCAAATTTGGGGTTCCTAGTACCAAGTGGCCCCGAGATATGGGGCCCCAAAGTCGGGTCGGAAAATGTCATTCTCTGTTGCAGAAAAGTGCTTTACTCGAGTATAAGCGAGGGGGGCATTTTCAGCACAAAAAAATGTGCTGAAAAACTCGGCTTATACTCGAGTATATACGGTAATGGAAAGCCTGAAAACATGACCTGTTGGGGTGCCTTGAAGTCTGGAGTTGAGAAACGCTGTGGTAGATTGTGACCAAATTCTGATGTCTATACCACTCTACCGATTCTCACTTTTTGCTCAGGTGGTAATTCCAGCCCACTTACTCTCCTTTGACTTGTACCATACATCCTTTGCATTTATATTTTCTTTTTTCCCTTAACTATATGTATAAGATCTTTGCTTTAAGTGGAAGTCCATGCTGAAACTAAAGTCCCTGCATCTATACCCACCAACATTCTAACACTAACCTATCTAGCCCTGTAAAGAATAAAATAGTATACATACCTTTTCTGCAGGCAATCTGACCTGATCTCCAGCGGCAGAAGCTCTGCAGAGGACACGTCCGACAACGGCTGTGAAGTGAATGGAAAGTGACGTCACCCATAGACTTACTATGGGGATTCTGTTGTCAGATGTTTCCTCTGCACCTGCCTCCACAGCGAAACCACGGCTGACAGCTCAGCATGGGACCGGGTCAGTTTGCCTCAGATCCCCTGTAGAAAAGGGATGTATAGCTTTAGATTGTTTTATTGATAGGGCTAGATAGGTTAGTATTAGAATGCTGGTGGCTATAGATGCAGGGATTTCAGTTTTAGCATGGACTTCCACTTTAAGGTCTCATTCACATGGACGTACATCCATGCTTTGTCCACACAGGGTTGCACAAGTGTTCCTAGTATCTACATGTAGGCAGTCTAATTCATGTCAATTGGGACAGCTGCACGAACACAGCCTCTGCTCCCAATTTGACAGCTGCATGCGCTTGACACTGAACGCACACTGCATCCCGTGCAGGCAAACATGGCTCTTTTCACGGATGTACTTCAAAGTATGCCTGTGTGAACAAACCCTTATTTGTAAACATTTAACACAACACAAGGGATTCCCAGAGCACCATGGGGGAGATTTACTAAAACTGGAGCACTCGGAATCTGGTGCAGCTGTGCATGTTAGCCAATCAGCTTCTAGCTTCAGCTTGTTCAATTAAGCTTTGACAATAAAACATGGAAGCTGATTGGATTCATTGCAGAGCTGCACCAGATTGTGCATGCTTCAGTTTTAGTAAATCCACTTCCATGTGTTATCTAAGTGGGTAACCCATCAGAAAGCAGCTTGTTTTTTTTCTGATTAAAAGTTTAGACAGAACTGAAGAAAGATAAGTCATTCAGCTGTGTATGAGTTTCTGCTTGAGCTGTTGAGGTCTGTAAACAACAGGCTTTTTTTCAACAGACTACAGAGGTGAAGTAAAACAAGAAAATGAGCAGAAAGCTTCACTTGCTAAACAAAAATGCTGAATATTTCATAAATATTCATATTTCATAAAATGTCTCATAGTTACCTGACTAATAAAATATGTATTTTATTTTCAGTCATTAAAAAGAAAATATGTACCACTATACATCCCTCAAAAAGCTCTTCTGAATACAAAAAAAAACAAGGAAAAAGAGGGAAAATTCATATATGGGTTCTGGAGGAAAATACTATGGAAGGGAGTTTTTAGGCACCAGTAACCATGACAATATATATAAAAAATATGCAAATCTTATTGAGACATAGGCATAGGTTTAAAAACACATCATAATACAAGTAAAAAACAACACATTAAATGTGTACACAGAACCTATCATATATAAATCTACATCTGTCATCAGGGCACCTAGGCCCAATGGTCATCCATATATGGGTTCTTTTGTAGGTTATTTTTTTTTACGTGCATTTTGATTGGAAATATATTGTGTATTTTAAGTGTTCACATATCTTTTGTTATTATTTTGCGGTATTTATCATAAAGTAATTTTTTTTGTGACTTTTATACATGCTAGCTCTTTTGTGTTTTGTTATATTAAATGCAGAGATTTTTGCTTGCATACTATTGGATCCTTTGAAGTATTTGCAGCTTAACCTTAGTAACAACACATAGTGAATATTTACTCAGCAAAGAGTACTCTTTTCTACTTCTCTACTCTTTTAAGTCAAGCCAAATGAGTCAGCTAACTCATTAAAGTGTTACTAAACCCAGGAACCTGCATTCACTATATCTGGTCTCCAACAGAAAACAGAACATGGAAATGCATCATCAGCATTTAGAACAGTCTTGTGACTTCTATCAGTGTCCGGCCGAGCACTGGTTAAAGCTTGTAGGAGGAGTTTACATTCTGCTCTGACTGTCCTATGAGGCTGCAGGACCCCTGACTCTCTGTCTGGACAGTGCTGATTGGTCATGTGCTGATCACATGCACCCTACCAAGAAAAAAAACAAAAACTCTTTAGTTTCTCCAGCAAAAATGAGCATGTGCAGCTTGTCTCCTGGCCTCTGTTCTATCAGAAGATGGTTTGGGGACTGTGGAGGAAGGGGAGGAACAGAGAAGATGTGACAATGCAGAGGATTAACCCCTTAGGTTCCACAGTGAGTATAACAAGCATGCTTTACTGCATATACAGACTGACTTTACTGTTGTGGGTTTAGTAACACTTTAACTCACATAAGGAGAAGAAAATCACAACCATTATGTAGTATAAAAGCAGGAACCAGAACTTGAGTATGTAATGGGTAAAGGTGCAGCTATATTCAATACATATAAATACAGGCTTTCAGCACAGATTGTGAGTCAATCAACAGTAAGTGAACTTCGGGCTCCATGCCTATATTGACCCTTCCTGCCTTTTGAACCCTCCCTGGTTGCATTTTATGCTTATGTTTAATTTGTATCTTTTCCAAAGTCCTTAGATTTCTTATGTGATGCCACAAGGTCCTGTTCGATCTCGTACCTGCACTCTGCACGAGCACACTATGGGGTGAATTTACTAAAGTTGAATAGACTGTTCACTTGCAGGCAATTGTACAAGGGAATTTTTTCCAGAGCTTAGTGACTAAAGTACAATTTTTCTTTGCAGTGAATATCCAATCACGTGTAAGGAAAAGAAAGAAAAAAACAGCATTTTTGCTTGCGCATAATTGGATAATGGTCAGTAGAACTTACCCTCATTCACTAAGCTCTGGGGATAATTCTCTTGCAAAGTGCAACTCCCCTTACAAGGTGAACTGTCTATTTGCCTTATGTAAATCAGCCTCATTGAATAAAGGCGCTGTGGTGACTCCCCCTTAAAGCAGAAGTAAATTTGACTTAAAGCGGAACTAAACCCTCCCATCCTTTTCAGGCAAGGAAGCTGCCATCTGGGCCTGTTTGATCTGCAACTGCCATCATTCTGCACGTGTTATCAGTTATGACACCAGCCATTTGATGGTTTGACAGTTTGGTTGAAAGCACAAGCAAATGTTACAGTTAGCATACCCAGCATGCCAGGAATGTAACAGTTTTTTTTTTTAAACGCTTACATTGATGGGTTTAGTTTTGCTTTAAGGGCCAGTTCACACCATAGAAACGCAGTCCGAATGCGTTCCAGGTGCTTTTCTGCATGTGCGTTTTTTATGTGTTCCAATGTGTTTTTGATACATTTTTGGTGTGTTTTTGATGCAGTCCAGTGCTTTTTTTCCCCCCTATTTTTTCTTAACCTTAAATAAGGACAAGTGTGTTGCAGTGCGTTTTTGGTGCATTTATGTGCGTTCCGGTGCATTTTTGATGCATTTTACAGCGTTCCAGTACAGTCCAGTGCAGAAAAAATGCAGCATGTTCTACTTTTTTTTTCTGGAACTGGAACGCACTGGAACTGACCGCACTGGTGTGAACTATGCCATTGAAAACCATATAACCTACTTTCCATGCATGTGGGAAACGCATTGGACTGCATGTGGTGTGAACTGGCCCTTAATATTCTTTTAAAATGGGTTCCCTGCAGGTATATGCCATAATGTGCTAATATACACCGCATGCTAGCACAATTATGGCAGACTTATCTGGCAAAACTCAGCCCACCAGGACTACGCTGTCATGGCTCCAGTAGGTCCCAGCAGCTTCCATCTTTGCCCGGTCTGCCTTCCAGGTTCGCACTCTCTTGCCGTAAATGTGGTCTGAGCTGTGCATGCATGGCTCAGACAATATTGCTGCTGACAGGCAGGGAGAGGCAGAACAGACCACTAGGGTCTCTTGTCTTATAAAAACTCTGCCTGTTGGCGGGATATTTATATGGGAGTTTACTACCCCTTTAAGGCAGCAGGTCTCTGAGGCCCTGCACTCACAGTATACACTTAGCATCATTCCAAAAGGCTGAGGAAGTAATGCAGGGGGCAGCTTCAGACCAAAGGTGAATGCTGCAGCCTGGTCTGCTTTTCTTTTTTTAATCACTGCCTGGGGGTCTATTTTAAAGAGGAAGTAAAGTCTGAAAAAAAAATACACCCTGCAAGGCAAAGTCATAATGAGTTAGTATGCATAGCATACTAGCTCATTATGAATAACTTACCTGAGATCGAAGCCCCCGAAGTGACCCTGGTCCACGTCCTCTGTCGCTGCCATGATACCCAGAGTGACTTCCGGGTATCGCGGCTCCGGCGATGTGACTGGCCTGAGCCGCGATGTCGTCACTCCGGCGCATGCGCATGGGAGCCACCAGTGAGGGCATGTTCGCCTTCACTAGCGGCGCGCTCAGTGCGTCTGCGCCGTTGTCTATGACGTGCATGCGCCGTTGTCTATGGCGCGCATGCGCCGTAGACAGCGGTGCCCGTTTTTTGTTAAATATCTCCTTAACCGTGTAGGTTAAGGAGATATTTCTTGCACCTACAGGTAAGCCTTAATCTAGGCTTACCTGTAGGTTTAAGTGGTCCCAGAGGGTTTACAACCACTTTAAGTAATAAAAAGATATCCTGGATTATATTTCTAGTTTTTCAATAAACTTATGTCCAGTACATATACAGTATAATTACAAATTGTATGCATAAATACAATTTCTAAAAATATTTACAAATTCCAATTTTTTTAAAAGTTTACCTATTGCATATAGATAAAGATCATCAAAAAGACTATGCATTTAAAATGTAAGTTTAAATCCCACAAAAAAAAAGTTTTTTGTTTTTGTGTTCCTCTAATTAGCATAAAACACTTTGAAGTGTACAGAGCATTGTGGAGACTTATCAATACAGACATGCTTGTTTTGTGCTACTTCTTTCTCAGCTGTCAAAATCCATTCTGTCATGTAGACACGATGTGACATACACTGAAGTGGCACTGCTTGTTCTCCCTGTAGTGTTATTTCCACCAGCACAAATCACAACAACTGCTTTGTTCACACAATAAAGCCTACATTTTAAAATAAGAAGAAAAGAAGCAGAAGAGAGGATAATTAAATAAAAATCATCGGAAAGGTGTGGGATCAGCATAGTTCACAAAAAAAGAGAAGGAAGGTATTCTTTTACACATCTCATATAAATAATGTGACAAGGGATGGATAGCCTCGTCCAATCTGATTCTGCCGCACTGACATTCCTGATGTTGGACGGGGCTGAGAAGCTCATAATGGCGATGCATATAACATTACTTATTTAGATTTCTTGAAATCTTTGATGAAATCCCCCATGACAAAGTTATTTTTAATGCACATGGCTTTGGGGTAGGACAGGCGAGTGAATATGCATGGGTGAAAAAAAAACATCAAACAGAATATTCTTGAGAGACTTCCAAGCACTAGAGGGAATCAAAATTTCGAATGAAAGAGCGACCTCTCAGACGTTCTCTATATTTGTAGCGGCCACAAAACTAGCGAAGTATTGTTGATTTTCTTTTAAAAAGGATGGATGATAAGACTATACAGGTTATAAAGCAAACAAAAAAGAAAACAATGGATGGTGGGGTACGGAGGGGTTATATTGGAGACCCCTACATGATGCAAAGCACACTGGGAGAACACCCAACACACATGCAGAATTGGGAAAAGAATAAAGAGAATCTAAGAAATGAAATGCAAACGCATTTGACTTTTAAATATTAACCCTTACATAAAAAAATAAAATAAAAATAAAATAAATAAAACTATCAGGCTTATTTATCAAGGCAGTGCAAATTTCTATTATGGTCTGAAAAATGCAGCAATCCATAGCAAACAACCAAATGGCCCTAAATAGTAATTCTAATAAGGATTATAATAATGATGATGATAATAATAACAAAAATAATTATACATTTACAGAGCTTTTCTCCCTGGAGACTCAAATGAAGAAGGTGCAAACCCTAAATAAATGGTGTTTAGATTGCTAAATCACCATGTATCAGAAATAACTGCCAAGTTTTTCATTAATTACTAATTACTTTTTTCACATCTCAGTGTTGTTGAACTCCTGCAGCCTTTCTCAGACACTTCCTCTCTACATACAGTCCATCAGTGTCTGCTTATTGTTGCTTTGGATGGTGACAGTGTTGGATGATGTCTGCACATTCATGACACGACCATCTGAAGTCCTCCCCAAGGGTGAATGGCACAGGGTGACAATGCAGGATCACCAGTGTTGCCAACCTACCAGATTTTAATTTACTGACATGACACCCAAAACTTCCTGGCACACCCAAGTTTTTACTGGCATTTCCAAAAGCTACAAAATTAGTTTTAAGTGCAAATTTTAGTATTTAGGCTACAAACAAGTACAATATGCAATTAGCAATGTGATTTAAGGTAGATATTAGGGCAAAAAACATATTTCTTATTTTATTTTCGATATAGTAAAGTAAGCTCAGGGACAGGACTCAAATTAGAATAGGAAGGCACACACACACACACTTAAAGTTGACTCTTGGTCCCTTCAGTCCACTCCAGTCTAAACAACGACAGTCCCGCTCCAGACCTGCCCTGCTCCTGTCCTGCAGACCCGCACATGAGGCTCTGGCCGCTCTGCTGGGCTCCCTTGCACCATGACATCCCACGACACGCTCGGGCACTGCCTCCACCAGATCTGCCCGAACACACTGTAGCAGGGACTCGGATGGTCTTGACCGGCTCTGGACCAAGCAGAACATCACAGGCATTTACTGGCAGGAGAAAATTGCGTTTTTTACTGGCTGCCAGTAAAAATACTGACGGTTGGCAACACTTTGAATCACAATTGAGAGACATTGTCATCCAATACCAGAAAGGGCCTGAGCAGGTGTCAGAATTAAAAAAAAACTTTAAAATACATTAATATGTAGACATGTGCATTCGTTTTTGTCCGAATGCATTTTCATTCGAATTTCAGTGCAGAATCCGAAAAACGAAAGATCCGACATAAGCAAATGCTTTATTTTCGTTGTGACAACAGTTCGATATAGATAGGAGATTCGACACTGACAATAACAATCTGTGTCCATTGAACCTGTGGTTGAATGTGCCTAACCTTAACTCTATTAGTCCAAGATTATTCTACATAGAGAGAAAAGATTTGACGTAGAGAAAAAAGATTTGACGTAGAGAGGAAAGATTCGACGTAGAGAGAAAAGATTGCTGCTGGAATTGGGTGGAATTGCAGCTAAACTATACAGAGTCATACAGTTTAGCTGCTCTGTCGAATCTTCTTTGAAGTGTTCGACAGACACCATAAGCCTTCAATGAAAGATTCCACCTTAATTCATTTGGATTTTCGGACGAATTCAATTTTTAACGAAAAACAAAATAAATAAAAACTAATTTCGGGAGTAACCTAATAAATTTATTTTTCGGACGAAACAAAATATTTCAGTGTGCACATGTCTATTAATATGTTGAAGCTTATATGAAAGTTTAGAGATAGGGTTTAGGCCTACTTCAGCCAACTTTATGGGCTCCTTAATATGTCTTGGAAACAGACAGTACAATTACATTTGATGGTAAAACTTTTATACTGTTTGTTATTCAATATTATTCTTATGAATAAATTGATTTCATGTGGCTTGCTATACAGGGAGATTACTTTCTATTGTACTTTAGATTTAACTTTCGGGAAAGAACATTGACTATCTTATAGATTGTATGAAACACATCATATTGCATGGTTTAGGATCACCAGTATTTATTTAATTGAACAACTCATTCATTAACATGTCCAATGTGGTATTGCACTTTGCCTTCAGCTATACTTATTTTTAAATAGTAGTAACCCAGAACATTTTTTCTTTTATAATTCTAGATTCTCCAGACCTCCGAAAGGGGATAACTACTTTTTTGCTATTGGCTACTTAACAGCACTGCCCTATGACATTTTAGTATAACAGAGTTCTTTCTATAGACCTTACAGTAGCAGTTAAACAATTTTTTTTTTAAATCAGAGAAAAGATTATCATGTTGACTTCAATGTGGTCAGGTAGTTTAATTTTTGGAAACATGTTTCGTCAGAAATCTTTTTTTATAATACAAAAGAGTAACTAACATTCTCCAATAGTGTATAGATATATATTGAATTAAAAGCCTGTCTTTTACAGTGCTGTTGTCATAAGGCTGTGAATACATTATCATAAGGAACAACCAGAATAAAATGATATGAATATTGTATGACATGTATATTGTTCCCCTTTTACCAGCGTCAATTACTGCACAGGAAAACCATATAAAACAATAACACATAGCGATCATATAAAATAGAAATGCGGCTCTACATTCCGTAACCATATGCTTTAAATAAATAATGAGTATCCGCAGGTAATCCACCAGTCCTTCTTTTGTCCCTTCTGTTCTCTATAAGATATTAAGCTGTTTTCTTAGAGGTAGTTACTAATTGTGCATTTTATTTCAGTGGAATATGTGTAATAAAAGCAGACAATAGTTTTGAATTATTATTTTTGTGTGTTTGTTTTATGAGCCTCTGCCTTCTAAAAAAAAGAAATAAAAAAAAAAAAAGAAATAATAGTATTTATGTAAAGCTAAAACTTTTTATTTGGTTTTGTATAGAGCAGGACCTTATTTATTTATTAATTTGCTGTCTGTGGAGATTTCCCTTTATGTCCTATACTAGAGACAAAGCACCAACTATGAGATATTCTCTCCAAAAACAGGTGATATTCCCTTATAGATAGATGTCAACAGAATTGGGTTCCCCATTGGAAGATTCATTCATTTCTACAACTGATTTTATCGTGGCCCACAAATTGTTGTAGAATATACGATGTGGCCCTGGTACCGAAAAGTTTGGAGACCCTTGGTCAAGGGGATTGAAGAAGAGACTGTATTACATATCTGAATCCCACTCCAGCAGGCACCAGAGTTTTCCTCTTCCTAAAACTCCAGTCTGTGAGTGCAGCCTCTGCATCATTATCTACAGTGCAGAGCTATAAACCCTGTATTGTACATGGTGGGAGAAAGCATGCAACCACGGCTGGCAGCAGTTTAAAGAGGAGGCTGCGGCAGACTGACCGGAAGGATTGAGGGAGCCTGTTGGATTAGGGATTCAGATGAGTAATACAACCTCTTCTACAACACCCTATCTAAAATGAGCACTTAACCCTTGCAGTGTCTGGGCCTACGTCAAGGTTTTTTTTTTTTTTTTTTTTTTTTTGCTGCTGTGCCTGGAGTTGTTCTTTTAAACTTTCCCTTGTCAATCTATGCTTGCAGGACCATCTTCTGCTCTTTTGCCATAAAAAATAAAAGTGCTAGAATAAGAAGAAAACCTGACATATAACTTCATCAGGCCATGTGACAGCACTAAACTCCTATCCCTGACTATTCTCTGTAGCATAGAGGGTGCAGGAGCATTGCCCCCCTCTCTCCTGCACTGCTCTATCACCAATAGATAGGTTCATGCATTGCATGAATCTATTTATTGTCGCCGCTGCCACCCCCTATTCAGGTGTCCGGCCCCTTGTCTGACGCCGGACATCTGAATTACAGAGGCGGGGGTGTTTTTGGAAGTGCCTGATGAGAGCCGTCGGCTCTAATAGGCATCCTGATTAGAGCCGTCGGCTCTAATAGGCTTCCAAATTGGTAAACAGCAAGCGCAATGCTGTGCGTTCGCTGTTTACACAGTGTTGTGTTAGAGAAGCGAATACCTAACACTGACCCGCCTCTCAGCCAATCAGGTGCTCGGGTCTGGTTACCCTGTCACCTGATTGGCTGAAGTGACAGGTGCTGTGATTGGACGCCTATCAGGCTTCCAATCATAGCAGAGATGACAGGAAGAGGATAGGAGAAGGCATGGAGGACCCGGAGCGCAGAGGACAGTGCCGAGACAGGTAAGTGCCATGTGGGGGGGGCACACTGGCAGAATTTGATGGGGAACAGTAGCGGCAATTGATGGGGCACACTGGCAGCAATTGATGGGGCACACTGGCGGCATTTGATGGGGCACACTGGCAGCATTTGATGGTGCACACTGGCGGCAATTGATGGGGCACACTGGTAGCAATTCATGGGCACACTGGTAGCAATTGATGGGGCACACTGGCAGGAATTGATGGGGCACACTGGCAGCAATTGATGGGGCACACTGGCAGAAATTGATGGGCACACTGGCAGCAATTGATGGGGCACACTGGCAGAAATTGATGGGCACACTGGCAGCAATTGATGGGGCACACTGGCAGCAATTGATGGGGCAAATTTGATGGGCACACTGGCAGCATTTGATGGTGCACACTGGCGGCAATTGATGGGCACACTGGCAGCAATTGATGGGCACACTGGCAGCAATTGATGGGGCACACTGGCAGAAATTGATGGGCACACTGGCAGCAATTGATGGGGCACACTGGCAGAAATTGATGGGCACACTGGCAGCAATTGATTGGGCATAGTGGTAGAAATTGATAGGCACAGTGGTGGCAATTGATGGGCACAGTGGTGGAAATTGATGGGCACACTGGCAGCAATTGATGGGTACAGTAGCTGTGTTCAATGGCACAGTGGCAGCAATTTATGGGTACAGTGGCTGTGTTTGATGGGGCACAGTGGCTGCACTTGATGGTTTTTTTTTTCAGTTTGTTTGTGCCCCCACAAAAATTTTGAGCACCAGCCGCCACTGCTCTGTAGTATTATGCAGATCGTGTTCTAAAAGATACCACAAGCTTCTCACTTATGAATGAAGTGTAAAATGCAGACACAACCTGGAGTAATCAATGCGATGTCCTGCAAAAAGCTGTATCAGCTCTCCATTTTAAACAAGGCCCTAAGGATTTCTGTGAATCATTGCCTGCACTGAGAAACATTCAGGCTGAAGTTGAGAAATAACCACTGCACTTTGTTATTTTGAACATTTATTGGTCTCCAATAATGTTCAATCACTTAAGGTGACACTGTCACCAATGTAAAAAAATGAAGGTAAAAGTGCAGAAATTAAAGTATTTGAAATGCTTAATTGCAGTGTTTTTCTTTCCATAAACAAGAGAAATTGACTAGTCATTTCTTTAACACAGCCCCCTCCCTCCTTGTGTGTCATAACAATTTCTTCTTTTGGGACTAATTACTCTCTGTGCTGGTCCAGCTCCTCTGTCTCCTTCTACACTTCCCTACAAAACCTTTTATGTCCTCATATATACTATGAGAAATCTCTGAGTCTGCTGGGACATCAAAAATGGTGACACCTAGCAGCAGCCTCAGTGCTCATTGATTTCTTTACAATGGAGACTTTTATAAACCCTTAATATGCATAAAATATATCAACTAATTGCCACCCGTAGGATGCCCACGGACGTCATTGGGTTGCAGTAGTTATATGGGGATGATGTTTACACCTACAGGCATCAACCCAGTATTGAATTTTTCAGTCGGGAATTCCCTTTGTAGCTGAAGTGATTTAAGTGGCTAAATAGCCCATTGATCACTTCTGCAGGTGGCAGAAGAGTCCCACTCCTCTCCCGCCACCACCTCTTCAGAGCTCTACCGTCTGATCGCGGAGCTCAGGATCAATGTGACTGTCGGCATCGGCTGCACGGAACTGATGTTGTTCCTCTCTCTCTGTTACCCCAGAAACAGGAATCAACGAGTATATAGTCACTTCCTGTTCCGCCTCTTTCTTTACCTGGCCGCTAGCCTCCAGGAAAGCAGCCAATCAGACCGATCTATGTCTGATCGGCTGCATTGAAGACTAGAGGAGAGATATGGGGTCCAATAGAGGACCTGACACAGCCCATGTTGTCACAAGGGACAATAAAGTTAATCCAAAAAAAAGTACAAAAAATTAAGTTTTGTATAAAATAAATAATAATAATAAAAAATAAATAAAAATAAATCACCCCCCATCCCTCCATGCCTACGGCCAAATGCGAACAAATACGTTACTCCTGCACGCATATGTAAACGGTGATTGCACCACACATGTGAGGTATACTGCGAACGTTAGAGCGAGAGCACTAATTCTAGCACCAGGCCTCCTGCGTAACTCTAAACTGGTAAGCTTGTTTAAAGCAATGCCCATGGAGAATTTTAAGAACTCTATTACCGCCATTCCACGGGCAGATGCAATTTTAACCAGTTCCCGACCGCCTCATGCACACATACGTTGGCAGAATGGCACGGCTGGGCAAAGTAACATACCGGTACGTTTCTTTGAATTTCCCGCCGTTCCCGCGAGCACTGTCACGGAGCTCGCGGCTCCGTGACTGTGCCCGCGGGTCCCCGTGGACTCGATCGCTGCAATCGTGTCACGGAGCTCAAGAACAGCACTAGCATCGATCACTGTATTAATGCCAATGGTCCCAAAAATGTGTCAAAATTGTCCGATGTGTCCACCATAATGTCGCAGTCACAATAAAAATCGCTGATCGCCGCCATTGCTAGTAAAAAAATTAAAATTATTAATAAAAATGCCATAAAACTATCCCCTATTTTGTAAACACTATAACTTTTGCGCAAACCAATCAATAAATGCTTGATTATTTTTTTTACCAAAAATATGTAGAAGAATATGTATCAGCCTAAACTGAGGAAAAAAAATGTTTTTATATATTTTTGGGGGATATTTATTATAGCAAAAAGTAAAAAACAATGCGTTTTTTTTTAAAATTTCACTCTTTTTTTGTTTATAGCGCAAATAAAAACCACAGATCTGATAAAATACCACCAAAAGAAAGCTCTATTTATGGGTAAAAAAGGATGTCAATTTTGTTTGGGAGCCACGACGCATGATCACGCAATTGTCACTTAAAGCGAGGCAGTGCCGAATCGCAAAAAAACGCTCTGGTCAGGAAGGGGGTAAAACCTTCCGGGGGTGAAGTGGTTAAAGCATGATATGTTAGGAATGTATTTACTTGGCGTAACATCATTTGAAAAACTGCTGCGCAAATACTGTGTGAGATAACAAATTGTAATGATCACCATTTTATTCTCTAGGGTCTCTGCTAAAAAATATATATATAATGTTTGGGAGTTCTACGTAATTTTATAGAAAAAAAAAGTAGATTTTTACATGTAGGAGCAAAGTGTCAGAATTGGCCCAGTTACGAAGTGGTTAAATACATATACAATCTTATAAGATTATTTTTTCTGAAATGAAGGACCTGGCAGCAGGGTAGGGATGAGCTTGATGCTTGGGTCAAACATAAGTTCGACTCGAACATCGGGTGTACAGGGCAGTGAACATTACGGGGCGTTCGTGGGAAATTCGAGCGCCGCGGAACCCCCCTATAATGCACTGCGATCTTGCAGTGCATTGCTGTATGATGATTGGCCAAAGCATGCACCGGACCTGCATGCTTTGGCCAATCACAGCGTGCTCTGCTGAGAGCCAGAATTGGCCAAAGGCAGGGTGCTTTTGGCCAATCATGGCTCAGGGGGACTAAGTCCACGCCCCACACTATATAAGGCGGCCGTGTGTAGTGTTGTTGGCGTGGACAGAGAGATATCTTGAGTTAGATTAACCGCTTGCCGGAATCATTCCGTCAGATATTTCGATCGTGTGTGGGATAATCCGATCGTTTTTGCTTCAAATCTTTCCGAAGGAATCAATTCCTATTGGGAAAACCGACGGACCAAATACGACGCAAGGGCAGCTATGGGCTACTGGCTATTGAACTTCCTTTTCTAGTCCCGTTGTATGTCATTGTGTTCGAAACGAATGCACTTTGCTCCGATTGTGTGGGGGTAAGTCTGTTCGGATCTCCGTTGGAACTCTGTTGGGAAGACCGTCAGAGTTTATTCTAATAATAGGCAGTGACAGGTACTGTTTATGGAGGGATCTGGGGTTTCTAAGACCCTAAATCCCTCTTTTGCACTTAAAAGCATTCAAAACGCCAAGTTGGGCTGTTTTGAACGCTGTCATTTTTTAAAAATGTGGTGCCTTTAAGTTTGCAGTAAACCGGAAGTGATGTCTTGACATCGCTTCCGGGTTACTAGATCTGAGACCCAATCAAAGCCGTTTCCGGGTTCATTCAGATCTCTGTCCAGCCGGCGGACGTGTCAGCGGGTCGCTTGGGCCTCCCGCTGGGACGTGAGAGCTGTGGAAGGTGGGGGAAGGGAGGGTAATGTCCCCTCTTGCTCCTTGAGATAACGAGCGGCTGCTAGCTGCATTGGTTGTCATCCCAAGAAAGCCGACCGTTTTCTCGAAAAAATGGTACCGGAATGCAACCCCTTCAAGCTGAGGCCGCATATTTGCGTACGGTTGGCATGAACGGGTTTTAACTTCCTGTTGTGCCTCTGGGACAGGAACAAACAGAACATTTCCTCATTGGATACCAAAAAATAAATGTTGGGGCTTTAACTTTTTCCTACTCTATCCAAAACTAAAAAAGTTTTGACTATAAATAAACTAAAAACCTGAAGATTCTATTAGTCTGAATGTTCTGGTCAGTACACAGGGTTTGAACATGAACTGGGAGATCTTTTGCAAAGTACATTGTATTGGCACATCATGTGTATCATCTGATTGAATATCCCTTCTCTACTATTTAATATTCATGATCATACAATTTCAGAGTTGTAACTAGAAAAATACATTACATTTGGCCTAAATGGCAAAATAATTGGCCTGTCCAATCATTATCCATTAAGCTGTAAATGGAGAAGACAAATTGAAAACACATATGCATACAGCTGGAGAGCAATGTACAATGTTTAGCATTCCATCATGGCCAATCAGAATACATCACAAATCAATCAGCATCTTATCATTACTAATTGAGATGACATACTAAAGCCTGGCATACAAAATCTTTAATCACAGTCATCTATTTCCTAGTTTATTTTCCAACACATGATATTTGGTGCAATATATCTTATTTAATGTGTTGTTTTGTCTGTCTTGTCCTATTTGCTTAGTTCTGACAACTATGTTGCTATGTCTTGGTGACCCTGCCAACCAGATATTAGTGATGATGCTATAGCTTCCAGCATTAAAGAGAGTCGGTGAGGCATAGCAACTGAGACTTCTGACGAAGACAAGGCAGAAAATGCGTGATGATATGTTAACACATTATTGTCCGTTTCAAACAAAGATTTCAAACTAATTAAATGCCATAAAATCATAAAATAGTAAATAACTGTAAACAACACTTTGCTCAAGATACAAAAACTACTAGACATGTGCACACTGAAATATTTCGTTTCGGAATTTAGTTTTCGTCCGAAAATTACATTTATTTAGTTACTCCCGAAATTCGCATTTATTTATTTTGTTTCGTTAAAAAATGCATTTGTCCGAAAATCCGAAATTATTAAGGTCGAATCTGTCATTGAAGGCTTATGGTGTCTGTCGAATGTTGTAAGAAGATTCAACGGAGCAGCTAAACTGTACGGCGCCGCAATCGTACATTTCCGGTCGAATGTTCCGCCTACAAGCTATAGTAGAATTCTATTGTTGTATGACACTAGTAATAATTATATTTATTAATTATTAATACTAGTCAACCAACATTAGAATTCTTCTATAGCCTATGGGCGGAGCATTTGTCCATAAATGTCCACTCGTGTTGAATCTTTTCTCTCTATGTTGAATAATCTTGGACTAATAGTTAGGTTAGGCACATTCAACCTTTTTTGCTATTGTCTCTATAATGTCAAATATTTTCTCTCTATGTTATATCTTTTCTCTCTATGTAGAATAATCTTGGACTAATACAGCTAAGGTTAGACACATTCGACCACAGGTTCGATGGACACAGATCGCTATTGTCAGCATCATGTCGAATCTCCTATCTATATCGAACTGTTGTCGCAACGAAAACGAAAATAAAGCATTTGTTTATGTCGGATCTTTCGGTTTTCGGATTCTGCACGTTCGTTATCATTTGTTAAAACGATAGCGAAAATACTCGGGATTCGGACGAAAATGCATTCGGATGAAAACTAATGCACACCTCTAAAAACTACATCAGACCAGATTGGGTCAAACGTTTGGTGGAAATGTCATGTCGGATTTCCTTATGCTCTGTCAAAAACATTTTGGAAATGTGTTTTTTGTGACTTGTCAATCAACAATGAGGAGTTTATAACTTCAAAAAGACAACTGTCAGATTGCCCATGCAGGGCCAAGTAACAGCGTTTTTGTTAAGGCTTTTCCCCAGATATACTCACCTTACCACAGCACCCCCGCAGCTCCTACCTTCCCTGCAGCCAACATCTAAAGAATGTCAGCTTGTGTCTGGAACAGTGACAACATTTCCCTGATCATGTGACAGTGCTTGGCTCCGGCAGTTGGCTTCTAGACCCCAGAACTGTCACATGGGAAGAGGACACATGCTTCTCCATACTCGGCAGCTCCGGGCATTGTTCTCGACTGCATTGGAGGTAAGAGTGGCAAGGTGGGGAAAGTTAACAGTGTCTCTTTAAAGGGTACTTTCTGCTGTCATGCTCATTGCTGGGTTCTGAAAATGTGGATCATCTTCGCATTATGTTATTCAGTTCTAAACTCCATATATCAATGCAAAATTTGAATAAACTGGAACAGAGTCTACTAATGTCACACACAAATCAACTTCCACCTAAATACTTTAAAGACATTCCTTTATGCCAGCAGATACCTCTTTCCTCTGAATATTCCCCTGCTTTCATAACTTTATTCACACAAAAGCTTTTGATAAATAATACTGACTGTGTGTTTGCCTCAAAGGTTCAAAAACAGGCTGGTGAAGGATTACTATGTCACAAGCTTCTAGGGGTGATTCACTAAACATACAGACCACCTCTAGAATATTAGTGACAGCTCCATGTTAACCAATCACTCTATGTGTGGTTGGCTTGAGCTGCCCAATTTTTTTTTTTTTTTACAATATAGCAGTTCAGATTAAAAATATTGCAGATGATGCCAAGCAAAATATTACTTCCCAAGATACCTTTAATAAAAGAGAGTCATTTTTAATTACCGTATATACTGTATTTATAATTTTTTATTATTATTATTTTATCAAATATTTTTTGTTATGTTGTTTTATATTATTTTTGCATAACATTCTTTGGTTGGATATTTGGGCAAAAACAGACTTTTGGGATGTTTGGTGGAAATTGCTCCACAAAACATCCCATAATGTATCACAATTGCTATAGGAGTGGTCCCTATTATCATATTTTGTACCAGGGCCCTGTGGATCTTTGTTAGACCTCTGCTTTGATGCAGGGGCGGGCAGTCTATTAAGGGCGCACAGGTACCCCCCCTCTCTCCATCCACCCCCTCTATAAACAATGGATAGATTCATGCATAGCATAAATCTATCCATGGCTGCTGCCACCACCCCCTATTCAGGCGTCCGGACCCTTTTTCGGACCCCTGGCGGCGGGGGTATATTTTTGAAGCACCTGATTAGAGTCATAGGCTCTAATAGGCTTCAAAAAAGGTGGACTCTGAGCACAAAGCATTGCACTCGGAGTCCACCCAGGTGTGTTAGAAAAGCGAATGAATATTTGCTTTTCTAACACTGAACTACCTCTCTGCCAATCAGGAAGCACGGGTCTGTTACCCATCACCTGATTGGCTGAGAGGACAGGCGCTGCTATTGGACGCCTATCAGGAGGAGGGGAAGAGGACACAGGAGCAGCTGTCTGACCCGCTGCAAGGTCCCACAGCTCCCTGCCATCACCCTCTGCCTGACCTGCCACCAAGATAGGGTAAGTGCCGGTCAGACTTGCGAGCGGGCAGGGGAGTCACAGTGGCAGCATTTGATGGGGCACAGTGGCAGCATTAGATGGGACACAGTGGCAGAATTTGATGGGCACAGTGGCTGCATTTGTTGGGGCACAGTGGCAGCATTTGATGGGCACAGTGGCAGCATTTGATGGGCACAGTGGCAGCATTTGATAGAGCACAGTGGCTGCAACTGATGGGCACAGTAGTGGCATTTGATGGCACAGTGGCAGCATTTGATGGTCACAGTGGCTGCATATGATGGGCACAGTGGCTGCATTTGATGGGCACAGTGGCTGCATTTGATGGGACACAGTGGCTGCAATTGATGGCACAGTGGCTGCATTTTATGGGCACAGTGAGGCTGCAAATAATGTTTTTTTTTCAGTATTTTTCAGAACTTTTCAGTTTGTTTGTGCCCCCCCCCCCAAATTAAAAAATTTAAACACCAGCCACCACTGCCAACCTTACAAAGCCCCTGTGGGGGGCCATTGGTGGACTAAAATTTACAGATTTCACCAGCAGCAATATATAATTGCCGTTCCTATTGGGATGGGGATTTTGAGCCATGCGTGTGTGTTATCTTTGGCATTTTCTGAAAGGTTACACTTTTGCTGTACTTTAGGCTCTTCCTGTGTATATCACGACTTTAAAGGTTTAACTCCAACAGAACTTTTTTTCTTTTGATTTGGACTGTGTATGAAGAGTTAGAGTCCTTGTCAGACTTTTGTATTCCTGTCTGTTTGGGAGATTCCCCCTCGCTACATGTCAGAAAAAGAGGTGATGGAATATCTCTTCAATGGGGACAAGGCAAAAATAAAATAACATGTTTAGTAATGTGAGAAAGGGTTTAAACCTTTTATAATGTTCATAATTGCTGTTTGTGCCTTCCTTTCTCGGTGGCACCCACACTTCCCACTTCTTGTGCTGGTATAACAGGGAAAGTAAATGAAGAAAAAGCTCCCTAGTGGAGTCAGAGACTGAAAAAAACAAACAGAATTGTATCCCAGCTTCACTGTATCCAAAACAGGAACAATTGCCTTGGGTTAGGCTTTAAAGGAAACATTTCCTAAGAGAAACATAGACAATGCTGTTGCTACCCTTCTCACTGTGCAAATGCTAGTTGCTTGGCTGCCATATTAACTTTCTTGCTGCAGTACTTTCTGCCAGTAACCCAGAAAAAAATATGCATATAGGAGCCTCTGACTTTACTGGTATACAGGCTTGCCAGGTCAGTGATTTGAAGCCAGTGGGTCAGCATAAGAGCCAGGGGATTCAAATTGTTAAAAGCAAGTCAGTAATTTCATCCCCCACTTCTCTTGTGAAAGGTTTACTTTAAAACTCTGTAACTGCAGAGATGGGGATAACCATTAGGGATGAGCCAAGCTGCCCTGGGTTTGGTTCAGGCCCCCAGATACTGCCTTCCCCCACATGAATGAGTAAGGAGTACAAGGTCCCCCTATTCATTCATAAAAAAATGTAACTTAGAATAAAGACACCCAAAGGTATAACCAGGTTGTTTTTTTATATTAATTAACGTTCTTTATTCTACATCCATTGTCAGTCATGGTGCCCGCTCCGCTACTCGTCGACTCATTAAAAGAAGTAATGGGTCAAACACACATGACCAATGCTGACGCTGCTCTTTGATGAATAACAGCTCCGAGAGCTGTCATATAACTATGTAATGGAAGGGGCAGGCATAGTAGTGACATAATTCACCAAATATGGCCATGGCCATATTTGTTCAATGTCATTACTTAAATATGACCAGATGTCATGTTTGGGCAGTGATATCCCTGCTATCCCTGCCTCTTTCCTCACATGGTCTGGGATTCATCGGCCATGTAAGTCAATGGTGCCAGTGACATCAGCAGTTGCCTGGGAACATGGTGTGGGCCAGCACCTGTCCCTTCCTTAGCATCTATTGATAGCAGGAAGCTGTCATATATAAAAGTGGTAGAAATATCACTTTTATATATGACATTCAGCTCCTGCAAAACAGGTGGGCGAACGGGAAAAATTTTGGGTGTTAATTCAAACGCCAAAACAACAAAGTTTGGATTGAACCATTGATTCGCCCCTAAAAGCCATTTGTGTTACTACATTTAAGCTAAGCTGACATATGATTAGCTGCTTTGATGAACACATGCACATTTGGATAATGGGTATTTGATTATCTAAACGGTGTCTAACTTGATCTTTTACTGTAGTTGTTTCAAAGAACAATAACTGGTATTTGTTATTCAGCTTCAAAAGTAATAAAACATTTTGTGACTCTACTGCTTCAGTTCTACAATGACTGCTGAATTCCTTGTTCAGCTCCCCAAAGCTTTCTCTCCTCAGGACGTTGTAAGAGCATTCTGTTTGTACAAATATGCGTTTCAAGTCTCAGAGATGCTCTTATGAAAAGAATCCACTGTATTTTTAAAAATGACATTACAGCTCCAGAGAGACTTATTTGCTAGCGCTGCTGTCTTGTTACTGCCAGTCTTGCTTTTCCCAGGTATCCCTGTGCAATGTAGCAGGTCAGGAGAGAGACCAGTAAACAGGACCCCTCAATATGATGTATTGCATATGGCCTACAAGACAGTCAATGTCCCTTCTTGAAAATGAAATATAAAGTAAACACAAAAAATTAACCTACCCGTACTACATTCCCAATAAAAGCAATTGTTTGTTACAAATAATATTGAGTAACACACAGTATAACATTTTTACTAGGGATGGGCAAACAGTTCTGCCCGAGCATAGGTTCTTACTTTAAAGGCTATTGTCATAAAAAGTGTTTGGGGACCCGGGTCCTGCACCAGGGGACATGTATCATTGCAAAAAAATGTTTTAAAAAAGGCTGTTTTTTCGGGAGCAGTGATTTTAATAATGCTCAAAGTGAAACAATAAAATTAAATATTCCTTTAAATATTGTTCCTGGGGGGTGTCTATAGTATGCCTGTAAAGTGGCAAGTTTTCCCGTGTTTAGAACAGTACCACAGTAAATTTATATTTCTAAAGGAAAAAAAGTCATTGAAACTGATCGTGGTTGTAATGAATTGTCGGATCTCTGCAATATAGATAAAACTCATTGAAAAATGGCATGTGCCCCCCCCCCCCCCCATTCCATTATCAGGCCCTTTGGGTCTGGTATGAATATTAAGGGGAACCCCAAATCAAATTTTTTTTAACCACTTCCCGACCGGCACACGACGATGTACGTCAACAGAATGGCACGGACAGGCATAAGGGCGAACAGGTACGTCCCCTTTAAGATGCTGCCGTGCCATCGAGCGCCGGTCGGGACCCCCGTGAGGCCGGTCGCGGGTCCCGTGGACTCTATCGCCACAGGGATTCCCGCGATCGTCTCACGGGAAGGCTGAAGGGGGAGATGCGGAAATAAACAGCATCTCCCCGTTCTGCCTAGCAACTAGTGACGGCGATCTCTTCTCCCTGTGATTGGAGCAGAGATCAGCATTCACTAGCTGACAGCCACCAGTTAGAAACACGCCTCTAGGAACATCTAACCCCTACACTGCCACCTAGTGGTTAACCCCTTCACTGCCAGTGTAATTTACACAGGAATCAATGCATTTAAATAGCACTGATTGCTGTATAAATGACAATGGTCCCAAAAATGTGTCAAAAATGTCCGATGTGTCCGCCATAATGTCGCAGTCACAATAAAAATCGCTGATCGCCGCCTTTACAAGTAAAAAAAAATATTAATAAAAATGCTATAAAACTATCCCCTATTTTGTAAACGCTAAAACTTCTGCGCAAACCAATCAATAATCGCTTATTGCGATTTTTTTTTACCAAAAATATGTAGAAGAATATGTATCGGCCTAAACTGAGGAAAAAATATGTTTTTTTATATATTTTTGGGGGATATTTATTATAGCAAAAAGTAAAAAATAATGCGTTTTTTTTCAAAATTGACGCTTTTTTTTGTTTAAAACCGCAGGGGCAATCAAATTCCACCAAAAGAAAGCTCTATTTGTGGGAAAAAAAGGGACATTAATTTTGTTTGGGATGAAAAATATACACAGTTGTGGATAATTGGTGCGCTAAATCAACCTTCATAAATCAATAAAATCAGTAGCCTTAAAATAGATAAATAAATGTCAGTGTTCCTGTGCAGTACAAAAAGTGATTAAATATGTGTTTAAACTTCCTTAAAAATGCACAATAAAATGATGTGTATATTTCCTTAAAATGACTGGTACTTATTGTGCAATAAAATTGGATAAAAAATTATTAAGTTTCTGTGCCGTGCTCAAACATGTATATAAAGATAATATAAAGTGCTTAGATCTGTGTCTATATAAAATACTCCAATCCAAATCGCATGGGGTCCATACACTTAGAGATGGACAAACGATAAAATAAACAGGTGACCAATTTGTCACTAATGATATCTATCATGCAGTTGAACAATTTAGGTCAATAGCAAACCAGACCAGACATTAGCAAAAAAATAGATTAATTAATTAATTAGATAGAAATGACACTGATAACCAATAAAATGGTTTACAACATAAGTCTCTCAAACCCGCTAGTTGTTACTGATAAGTGTTGCTCATTGAAGCGCTCCCTTTCTCCTCCACTAAATATGTTCTTTCTGTCGGCTTGATCCTCCTGTGTCTAGTTCAAACACTCGAGGCAACGTCACTGGCTGGTGACTTTCCCTTGAGACTTTCCCTTGAGAAAGTCACGTGACCTGTGACGCTACGCGTCGGGAGGAGGAGCCAGTGATGTTGCCTCGAGTGTTTGAACTAGACACAGGAGGTTCACTGACAGCCCAAGCCTGACTGTTTCAACACTTGCTTTAATACAAGCCGGGTACACGTGAGTGGAATGGCTACAGTTTCATAAACATTTATGTACTTGCCATACATTGTTGCGCTATGATATCCTTTTTCTTTATCCCCTTTATTATATCTGTATGAGGATCAAGCTGACAGAAAGAACATATTTAGTGGAGGAGAAAGGGAGCGCTTCAATGAGCAACACTTATCAGAACAACTAGCGGGTTTGAGAGACTTATGTTGTAAACCATTTTATTGGTTATCAGTGTAATTTCTATCTAATTAATTAATCATAATTAAAAAAAATTTGCTTGCTATTGACCTAAATTGTTCACCTGCATGATAGATATCATTAGTGACAAATTGGTCATCTGTTTATTTTAATTGTTTGTCCATCTCTAAGTGTATGGACCCCATGCGATTTGGATTGGAGAATTTTATATAGACACAGATCTAAGCACTTTATATTATCTTTATATACATGCTTGAGCACGGCACAGAATCTTAATAATTTTTTATCCAATTGTATTGCACAATAAGTACCAGTCATTTTAAGGAAATCTGCACAACATTTTATTGTGCATTTTTAAGGAAGTTTAAACACATATTTAATCACTTTTTGTACTGCACAGGAACACTGACATTTATTTATCTATTTTAAGGCTATTGATTTTATTGATTTATGAAGGTTGATTTAGCGCACCAATTATCCACAACTGTGTATATTTTTCATTTCATTTTTTAGTGTGTGAGCACTGTACATTGGTTGCAGCCAGATAATTTAGGGATCTTTTTTAAATCATCTAGGAATTTATTATAGTACCAGCGCTTGAGACACTGCATTTTCAATTTTGTTTGGGAGCCACATTGCACGACCGCGCAATTGTCAGTTAAAGCGACGCAGTGCGAATCGCAAAAAGTGGTCTGGTCTTAAGCCAGCAAAATGAGCCGGTCTGAAAGTGGTTAAAATGACCTCTATTGTTGTTACTATCATAAGGCCAGTCTAAAGCAATGATGTACAGCCAATTCTGGAGTGAATGAAACAAGGCAAGAAAAAGGTTAAAAAGAACGGAGGAGATCAGCAGCATTAAAATGCATAAAAAAAGGTTAAAAAATATTTTAATAAAAAAAAAAAAACATGCAATTGTTTATGATGCACAATGGTTTTGCAAACTGAGGCCATATGCAACATAACATATAACTAAAAATGGTTAGGGTTTATACCTACTTAAAATATCTAGCTAAGATTCATGTATCGGCAAAGATAATCTGAGGGTCTGCGCAGACAGGACCTAATTTTTAAAAGTTGGTAAAGGAAACAATGTTTGGGTTGCTTACAGAAACTAATCACATGTCCTTCTCATATAACTAGCAAACTGTGGAAAAATTAAAGCACAACTCCTGAAAAAATGTTCTTTTACATTTTGAAAAGAGTAGGGAATAGTAATGCCGTGTACACACGAGCGGAATGTCCTACAGAAAAAGTCAGACGGGAGCTTTTCATCGTATAATACGATCGTGTGTATGCCCCATCAGACTTTTTACGTCAAATATTCTGACGGATCTAGAAATAGAAAATTTTCGGAAAAAACGCTGGTCTGTATGCTGTTCCGACGTACCAAAAACTATGCATGCTCTGAAGCAAGTACGAGACAGAAGCTATTGGCTACTGGCTATTGAACTTCCTTTTTCTAGTCCCCTCGTACGTGTTGTACGTCAGAGCGTTCTTGACGGTCGGACTTTGGTGTGATCGCGTGTACGCAAGACAGTTTCAGCGGAATTCGGTCGAAATTCCGTTGGAAAAACCTTCAGAGTTTATTCCGAGGGCAAAACCGGTCGTGTGTACACTGCATAATAACTTCATCGTTTTTATTGTCCCAATAAATCGGATTTCCCCTCATTTCCCATTCTGGTGACACCTGGACATGAAAGCAGTGAGAAATATAAACCTGACAGAAGTTCTAACCCTTCCTACTATACCAAATAAAAGCATGTTTTATGCTCTCTATTAGATAGAAATTCCATCACTCCCTGTCTTTACTTCACCTTGTCTCCAGGGCAGAAAGTGCAGAACAACCTCTCCAGCAGGGACAGCATGAAGAATTGTACAGTGGTTCTAAACACAGCCTGTTACCGGCGGTGTTTGTGCTGACAGTTCCTATGCTGTGCTGGAGCCGGCACCAGCGGAGATTATATGTATTCATGTGCCATTTATGAGGATGTTCTGTGAGTAGATTGTATCAGTATTTTTAAAATAAACACTAGCGGTACTTCACTATTGGAGTCTTGTTTATTCTCTTGCCAGGTTTAACCACGAAATGAGAGAGGGAGATTACAGCTTCATGCTTTGATAGACCTCCTATAAACTGGGGTCTCATGCTTTGGTAACAGGTTGTGTGTGCAGAGGTGGAGGGTTCACAAACTACATAATATTGTATTGAATTCCGTGAATGATGGATGCTATGTTGCTTTGATTTTTCCTGGATGCTTCATTTATGTTTCATTCATTCACATTTTCACATGAGGTGTTCTCCTGACTTTTATTTTTTATTTTTTATTGTATTTACTGCGATTTTATTTGTATGTTTCAAGCTTTGTACACAGCATTTGATATATGTATACATTGCATTTGTACTTGTATGCCTCCGAGTGCAGCTGTTAATGGATTATCATTGTTATTTTGAGGATTGTTTTTTTTTTTTATTTAGCACCAAGGGCAGTTTTTTCTTTTCACATAATATAAAAGGTGGGCAAGCAAATAGTATAAGATCCAAAGGGCCAGGAATTTGTGAAATTTAGGCAAGCTATTATTCAGAGCAGACACTATTTTCTCAAATGTCATACATACAATAGGTTACTACGAGACTCAAGTCTTCTTTTCAAACAGTTTTCATTATATGGCTTATTACTCCTGTTCCTTCCAAGGCTAATGATCTCCACTGTGTAGTCAAGTGGTTGGAAGTCTTTTTATTTATTTATTACAGGATTTATATAGCGCCAACAGTTTACGCAGCGCTTTACAATATAAAAAGGGAGACAATACAGTTATAAATACAATAAAATACAAGAGGATTAAGGGGGCCCTGCTCAGAAGAGCTTACAATCTAATAGGGTGGGGGAGGTGATACAAAAGGTTGTAACTGTGGGGAATGAGCTGATGGAAGTGGTAGAATATTAGTTGGAGACATGATAGGCTTCCCCGAAGAGATGAGTTTTCAGGGATCGCCTGAAGGTAGCTAGAGTAGGGGATAGCTGGACAGGTTGAGGCAGCGAGTTCCAGAGGATGGGAGAGGCTCTGGAGAAATCCTGGAGACGAGCATGGGAGGAGGAAACAAGAGAGCTTGACAGGAGGAGATCTTGAGAAGAGCGGAGAGGACGGTTTGGAATATGTTTGGAGACAAGATTGGTGATGTAGCTTGGGGCAGAGCTGTGGATGGATTTGTAAGTTGTGGTTAGTATTTTGAATTTAATTCGCTGGGTGATTGGGAGCCAGTGTAGGGATTGGAGGAGAGGGTTGGCAGACACTGAACGGTTGGTAAGGTGGATAAGTCTGGCAGCAGCATTCATGATAGACTGAAGAGGGTAGAGCCTATGGAGAGGCAGGCCGATGAGAAGGGAGTTGCAATAGTCAAGGAGAGAGATAACAAGGGAGTGAATGAGGAGCTTGGTGGTGTCATTTGTTAAAAAGGGGCGAATTTTAGAGATGTTACGGAGGTGAAGTCTACAAACTTTTGACAGCGATTGGACTTGAGGCTGAAATGACAAGTCCGAGTCTAGGATTACACCGAGTACCCTGGCGTGAGAGGAGGGACTGATGGTTGCATTGTTGATTTTGATGGAAAAGTCATGGAGGGGGGCACGGGCGGGGGGGAATATTAATAGCTCAGTTTTAGAGAGATTTAATTTAAGGAAGTGGTGCGACATCCATGCTGAGATGTCAGTTAGTAATTTAGTAATGCGAGAGGAGACTGAAGGAGTGAGGTGAGGAGTAGACAGATTTTGGAGTCTTCCCAAAACAAGCTTGTATATAGGCTGTGATCATGCAAAGAAGAGATTAAAGTGGTTGTAAACCCTTAAAAAAGCCTAGATTAAGGGTTACCTGTAGGTCCAAGAAATATCTCCTAAACCTACACAGTTTAGGAGATATTTACAAAAAGACAGGCACCGCTGTCTACAGCGCATGCGCCGTAGATAGCGGCGCGCAGGCACACTGTGCACGCATCCGATCAGGGCGATATGCCACTCGTGACGGCTCCCGTGCGCGTGACGATTTGCCGGAGCAGCTAGACCCGGAAGTCACTCCGGGGTACATGGCAGTGGTGAAGATGAAGGAAGACCGCTTCGGGGGCTTCGTTCTCAGGTAAGTTATTCATAATGAGCTAGTATACTATGCATAATAGCTCATTATGCCTTTGCCTTGCAGGTTGCATTTTTTTTTTTTAAATGTCAGTGCCTTTACTTCCTCTTTAAGATGTTTTGTGCACATATTTATTATTATTGTTATTATTATACACGATTTATATAGCGCAGTTTATGCAGCGCTTTACAATGTAGAAGGGGGACAGCACAATTACAGTACAGTTCAATACAGAACATCTATCTAAGTAAAGTCCCAACAGTAGGGGGTTCTTTTTGGTCTAGATCCAGGGATGAGACCACCACACAAAACATTTTTACTAATAGGGGAGTATGCCTTAACCTTTTTCCATTCAATACAGAAGGGACAGGAGGGCCCTGCTCGTAGAGATTAAATTCTAAAGGGAGGGGGTGGTGGTACAAAAGGTAGTATTTATGTAGTAAGCATAAAATTTCTGTACAAACTGGACAATATTCATATTTTTTTTCAGGACAGCTATCTTTGTAGTACAGTTGGTTATACCCTTTGCCTCATTCATCTTTGATTTTCCATCGTTTGAAGGTACAACCATTCACATAATGACATAAGACAAGGTTTTCCTGATATTTGTACCAGGGAAATAATTGTTGAGGGAGGACTTTATTTTTCATTAGAGAAGAAGCCAACAGCTAGAAAGCTGTTATGGTAGTTAAAATGACAAACATCCATTTACCATGTCTTGTTATATAATATTATTGTATAATTTAGTGAAAAAAATATGGTAAACCTTGTCATTTTACTAAAAGTAAATGAATACAATCAGAAATTTAAATGGCATCATTCCTTTAAATGTCTTGTCTTTAGAGAATTAATGAACCGAAAACTGTAAACGTAACTGAGATTGAGTTAAGTGATTAATTGCTAATCATCATGCGATTAGTGATAAATTGCGGATTAGTGATATATGACTTTTTCATCCTCCGTGATTTAGCATCTGAAGGGATTTTGGTAAGTGTTTTGAATTAGTTGTTTTCTGTTTCATTATTAAAATAACTGAATAAAAATCTTGGAATTTATTTTAATACTTGGAAGAGTATTAGAAATTCTAAAGTAAATGCTAACAATATAAACTGCTAAAATAAACATTCTCAGATGCCTCCACGTCCCTTCAGTTATCTTCAAGGTTTGCAAATGCCCCTGAAACCCACCCGGGGAATACTAATATGCATATACAATCTAAGAAATGTGTATCTTGCCACTTCTGCTGCTCCTTTTTTTTGGTCAACTGATGGGCAATGGAAGAAAAAGGGGTGCGCATAAACTCTTACTTCTTAGTTGAAGTCAGTGAATGTATAATATTGTTCCTCAGGCTTTTGGGCTCCCCAGAAAACTCTAGAAAATGCCTAGAAATATGTGCAGGCACCTCTGGTTGTCTATATTATTATTTTGCTGGTGGTTTACATGAGGTTCTTTGGCAATACACCATGTGTACGAAAATGGCACACTCATCCATTCAGCCGGTTGTCTATGTGGGAAAGTGACCTTGTGATCAAATGTAGGCATTGTAGGATGCATTTATATCTGAGTCAAAATACTATAACAACACTAAAACATTTACATACAAATTGAATGTTAAAACAAATAAGAGGGGGCAGAAGAGGGATTCATATAATGAGTATAAAAAGTGCTTTATTTTATTTACGTGATTTGTATCATGTTATAATCAATAACAATATAGGGCAAGTTCAAAGCAAGTGAATGTTCTTTATTGCTCTCCAATCCACTTGGCAAACCAGTAAAGGCATTCTCTGGGTTTCTAGAGTGAGGTCTCCCCACTATTATGCCCCGTACACACGGTCGGAAATTCCGACGGCAAATGTCCGATCGGACCAAGTTGTCGGAAAATCCGGCCGTGTGTGGGCTCCATCTGACTTTTTCCGTCGGAATTTCCGACGGAAAATATTTGAGATCCTGCTCTCAAATTTTCCGACGACAAAATCCGATCGGACTTTTTCCGATCGTGTGTAGAGAATTCCAATGGACAAAGTGCCACGCATGCTCAGATCAAATTACGAGACCAAAGCTATTTGCTACTAGCCTCTACATAGTTCCGTCGTATGCAACAAACGTCACCACGTTCAGAATGATCGGATTTTCCGACAACTTTGTCCGACCGTGTGTATGCAACACCAGTGTTGGACAAAATCCTTCGGAAAAATTCAGACGGATTTTGTGGTCGGAATTTCCAACCGTGTGTACGGGGCATAAAAGGGTCAATAAGGATCGCAAATGTATTGACTGGTATAGGGTACAAAGGAATTTGGGGCAACATTCCAAACTCCCTGTAATGTCATTACCCACATAAGGATGTACATTGTCCTTAAACTAAACAATAAACCCCTTTTTAGATCCTGATTACACCTGAATGACAAAGGACACATTTTCAAATTCACTAAATTCTGGGTCAATTGTATATTTCTGGATGGAAAAGTGAATGCAGCTGTTGGTGTGTTTTCTGAGTTAAATATTAATATTGATTGGACTGTTTCCTATAGGTTTATACACACTGCCTTGTTTGTGCTTCATCCCAGGGGAAGATGACAAGATAACCCCAGGCTAGCATGTTGTATGAATATTCCACACGGAGCAGAATGAGGTACTGCACACTGGGGGAGATTTACTAAAACTGGTGCACACAAAACCTGGTGCAGTGGTTGGATCAGCTTCTAGGTTTTATTGTCAAAGCTTAATTGAACATGCTGAAGTTAGAAGCTGACTGGCTACTATGCACAGATGTACCAGATTTTGTGTGCATCAGTTTTAGTAAATCTCCCCCACTGTCTCTCATGTTCATTTATATTGTCATGGAACTGCAAGAATCATTTCCATCTCTAGTGGTCGATTTGGGTTTAGAGTGGAGCATGAAGTTATAGAGTTCCTAGGCTACACCCTAGCTGTGTAACAAAGATAATGGCCCTTGGGTTGAACATAATGTTGATGACTGACAAGCAAAATTGAATCAGAGGATGTAATATGAAAAATTCATCCAATCCACATCAAGAATAATGGCAGGCAGCAGACAGAATGAAATTAAACGCCCAGGAAACAAGCTAAACAATAACAATCAGCATCCAGCATAAAGGAGTCTCCAGCCAAGTTGTACCTAGGAATAATCAGGAATCAGAAGGCAAGCCGCTAACAGTCTGAAAGCAGGAACATTAAGAAAGCAGGAGGAAAAGAAAAAGGAAATCCAAGAGAAAGCTATTTAAAAGGAAAAACTTCTTAGCCATTGTTCTACTACACCCAATTTATAGCTGCCACAAGATGATGTCATGGATTCACTGAAGGATGTTCACACTTTAATACAACATTTATACAACATGTATAACTATAAAAATCTACAAAAACATCTTTCAAGTTTCTGCTATCACTGATAGAGTGAAAAACACCACACTCCCTTGCATAGGCTAATTATACCTTAAAGTGGAGTTCCACCCCAAAAAAAAAAAAATCATTAATGTACATAAATATAAAAAACATTTGGAGAAAAAATTATTTTTTACTAACCTCTAAATGCCTGTTGCTAGGGGGTCCCTCGTAGTCTGCCTCCTTCAGCGCCTGGGCTCTTGCCATCTCTTCCCTCGGCGCAGGAAGGGAGATCAGCTCCCCCCTCTCCCCCCTCCCTCTAGGCAATCATCTGGGATATGTCACAGGTCCCAGATGACTGCGCAGCCAATCACGACATGCAGCACCGCTCGCGCATGTGCAGTGAGTGCCCGGCTGTAAAGCCACAGCCGGGCGCCCACAGTTACAATGCCGGTGCTGCCATGCGGAAGGGGAGACGAGCGGGGCTTCATTCCCCCGCATCGCTGGACCCTGGGACAGGTAAGTGTCCGATTATTAAAAGTCAGCAGCTGCGGTATTTGTAGCTGCTGACTTTTATTTTTTTTTTCAAGCGGAACACCGCTTTAAATAGTGCAGCGCAACCCCAAATTAATTCCAGACATAAAAAAAAAAATTGTAAACAACAATATTAAAGTCCAGCGTTCCAATTTGTGACACCAAAAAGGAAACAAAAGGGTGCGCCAGACTAAGTGTAGTGGTTAATACAGCAAGAATTTATTAAATGTACAGCCAAATGACTACTCACATAGGTAAGGGATTAACAGGCATGTAGTAACTAGTAGTGTCTTTCTGGTGTACTTACACTGACTCTAGACACTACTAGTTATTACATGCCTGTTAATGCCTTACCTATGTGAGTAGCCATTTGGCTGTACATTTAATACATTCTTGCTGTATTACCCTCTACACTTAGTCTGGCGCACCCTAATATGTCCTATTTGTTTCTTCAGAGAACTGCTTTGCTCTATGAGGAGCTGTCACCAGTGTTGATTTTTTCCTTAATATGGAATTTTTAGATATATTTATTTTTATATGGACTCTCATGTTTCAATGCTTTAGGACTTTGTTGCTTCATGATTTCAGTGTATATTTGATTTATTCCTGCGCCATTCTTCTTTCTGCAATCTGAGACACCCACTTCTGTGGCAGAGAGTGCACAGTAATATCCTTATGTCTTCAATGACACCTTCTTAATACATCCATGCTCTCCACCACGCTCTCCACCACGTACAAAATCGAATCTGCCCACCTCCTTACAATGACTCCTAAATATTATGAGGTCACAGCCAGCATGACAAACTTGGTGCCAGTTTCAGGTGCATGTCCCCCTTTAAATATACTTCTATATATCGCTCCTCATATTGTTATTCACAAACTTTTTTAATGTTTGTGTTTATTTGAGGTTGTGCAGCACTATTTAAAATATAATTCCAATCAGCCATATACAGTACATACACGAGTGGAGGCTATGAAAGAGGTATAGCACTGGGAGGCAAGCACCCATGGGCGGATCATGAACATTTTGCTGTCTAATTTTACTCATCATGCAGTTACTACATAGCTAAAGTAGATCTGAAGGCAGAAGGTTTTTCATCTTAATATATTCTATGAATTAAGATACAAAAACCTTCCGTGTGCAGCTCCACCCTCAGCACCTATAATAAAGACCTGAGCCCCCTCTCGATCCAGAGATGTTCCACAAAAGCCTCAGTTCTCCCTCCTGATTGCTTGAGACACAGCAGCAGGTGCCATTGGCTCCTGCTACTGTTAATGAAAGTCAGTAAGCCAATGAGGAGAGAGAGGGTGTGAGGCCGAGCTGCGGCTATGGGTCTGAATGGACACACACAGCAGTGGCTCTTCTCGGGTGCCCCCATAGCAAGCTGCTTGCTATGGGGGCACTCTGTAGGAGGGAGGGGCTAGTAGCGCCTGCGAGGGACCCAATAAGAGGAGTATCTGGGCTGCTCTGTGCAAAAGCACTGCTTTAACAAAAAAAAACAAGACTTTAAAATCACTTTAAAACATCAGCTTTGCATTCAGACTACACACTTGCTTTTGCTTTCAGCTATGGCTTGCCATTTCTTAAAACACATATTTACTCTGACTTTACAGAGTAAAGCCATTGAAAGATATAAATCAAGCTCTGAACGTTCTGCATTTATTCTAAAGAAGTACACAGTTGTCCAGCCTTCGGAGTAATGTCTGCACTTTTAGAGAAGGCAGATAGACATAGGATTGGAAGAACTGATGAACAGGCAAGCTACCAAACAGATTACAATAAAACACACATACAGTTTAGAGCAAATGACAATCCAACTGGACCACAGATTGTGTTTGTTTAGCAAAGGCCAGAATAAAAAAGACCATAATAAACATTTACTTTAGTGGTAAGCTAAATAACGCAAATCAATTTATAAATTCAAACGTGTGGGTTGTGTGAAATTTCACACCTGTCAAAATTGGAATCATAAGTACATGATTATGTTAATATAAGAAAGCTTTAATATGAAGGGAGAAAATGAGTTTGATTATGAATTCCAAACAGCTGTAATACTTTCTTCAAAGAACTATTTTTAGTTTAAATCCCAAATGCTTTCATCTCATGACACATTCCGTCTCCATGTAATCTTTGTAATGAGCCTGGAGTAGGTATGAGGCTCAGAGATATGGAGAAGTAGTAAGCTCAGTGACTGCATAACAATGATTCAGAAAGACTTCATAGAAGACTACTATCACACTCTCTCACTCTATCAGAAGTACAAGTATTAAAGAAGAACTGCCGGCTGAGCATTACTGGAAAGGATTTGCTTGCTGCTTGCTCTTTCCTAATTGTCTCCAACAAGAAATGCAAGGAGTTGTGAAACTGAATAAAAAAAATAAAAATTACAACTATGAGGAGGCATTGCGCGTGGAAGCAATCGGGCAGTAGCGTAGCTGCCCAAATGCTTCTATCTGTCAGGCAGGAGTGTGCTTGTCAGATTTACAAACAATCCCAGTAACTGTAGCATGTATGTATTGACTATAGGACTACAAGTCCCAAGATCCTTTGCTGACCAGATGAAAGGGCTTTGCTCTGCAAACAGGAAATGATGTAGATGTCCCAGTGCTGGGCACTAGGTGGAAAAGGCTCACTCATGGGTCATTGTCTGTTGTATGGAGCGATAACACAGCCAGCACTTGGCTACACATCTCAGGCTTTTTTTTTGTAGGGTAGCAATCTATGATGTCTTCATCAATTAGGCCCAGTTCACACTGCCGCGACCTAAAAGTCGGGCAACTTAAGCCTGGTAAACACTATGAGTTTTTTTTCCATTCAACCCACTGGGTAATGATCCATCGTTAGTACAGCGATCTCCCCCACTGAGCTTTTGTGTTCTGACAGGGGTGATGGCCCCCGTGCCAGATCAGGAGCTGGTCTTCTGCCGGTTTTCCAGCATGTTCGTTCAACAGAAGCTGACCAAATAATTGGCTTCTGTTGGACCGGCTGCCATACACACAGGCTAAATGTCACCCAGTTTTTATTGAACCAGCCAATACCGCCTGGCATTCAGCACGTGTGTACGGGGCTTAACGGTGAGACATTGCCAGGAGACTTCCTGGTGATTTGAGTACTACTTTGAGGCACAAGTCTGATAGAAGTTGCCTTGCAGTAGTACAGAAACCTTTTCTAAAGTCAGAGCGACTTCAGTAGTGCTAGTTAAACTGGTTGTTAAGCCACTGTGATATCTTTGTATAATCCTGTTTGTTTCCTAATCCTAAGTGCCCCGGTCTCTGTGTTTTATAAATAAAATGCAGACTATACCTTATTTCAGAGCGCCACGGGAGGAGAGGAGGAGAGAGGCAAAAGCCGGCCGGTCACGTAAGCACCAATCGGCGCTCTGAAATCAGGTATAGTCTGCATTTTCTTTTTTATAAAACACAGAGACATGAGCACTTAGGATTGGGAAACAAACAGGATTATATAAAGCATTAACAGTAATTTCAGTAGCGGGAGGGGTGGTGGGCCCAGACACAGAGCTGACAGGCAGGGAGGGGAGGGGGAAGGAGGACAAAGGAGACACAGGAGAACAGAGAGGAGAGCTGCAGATGACCACGGTGTCAGACAGGGGAATGGCAGAACCAGGCAGGATCAGCCAGGAATTTATGGTGATACAGGGGGCCAAATGACACAGCATAAGCACTGTGCTGTATTAACATGCTTTAAAGGAATAGGATACTTTTTTTTTAGGGTAATAAACGCTTTAAGACAGCTCTCATTGACTACCATGGGATTTCACATGTCAAATGACTTGGGGTCTCACAATTCAGATCCCAAGTCGTGGCAGTGTGAACCGAGCCTTAGACACTTATGTCTTTCCTTAGACACTTATGTCTTTCCTTAGACACTTATGTCTTTCACAAACAAATACAAACATAAACCACGTAATACCCAGCATTTTTATTGCAGCACTGAAGTGGAAGGTAAATGTTTTCAGTTCTTATCAGTGTAGCAGGGGGTAAGGGTGAAGGGGGCACAAAAGAAAAAGTAAAAAACAAAACGCTAAAAAAAGAACACATTTTAGCAAATAAACCCAATAGTCACAGTTATCTATTGACCATTATTTATCCCGGTTTTATGTGGATCTGAAACTGTGTATACATTTACTCATCGCAGCTGAGACTCATTGATTCTAAGGCTTGCTACTTGTAATCGCTGCATGGATTTTAATGCTGCTGACTTTTTATATTCTGCCTGTCCCAATTCTGCCTGGCTTCTAGTTATTTCTATTCTCCCCTCCCATGGAGAAGCAATGATGATGTGTAGAGAGGGTCTCTGGTTCTTCTTCTCCTTTTCAAGTAGGAGATAGAAGAGTAAACATGTTCATTCTCTGTAAAATATTAATTGGCATCACATTCTTCTTATATAAAATACATGTCTTCCTACATGACAACCTATCCTGGATTTATATTTTGTAACTGTATTAATAAACATGTAATCAGCTCTTGAAATTCTAATTAACAACTCAATCTATGATCCATTTCTGCATCACAAATAATTGCCTATGTTTTGCATTTTGTCTCTTCGTCTATCATTTGCTATTTCAAGTTTGAATTATGCATTGTAGGATTTAACTTTTTTTTGGAACTGAGAGTACTCCAGTCTAACTCAAACATAGGAAATTAATCTGTATCTGTTGCAGACTTCCAGTGCCCAACATCCTCACAATTTGGGTATCTTTTCCCACTCCCTTACTACGTTAGGCTGGTTGAGAGCACATCTCTTTTAAAAGAAGTGTTGTACAAGGCAAGGGTACAGATAAGTAACAGCAAAAACACAAAACTCCAAAGGGGTTGCATTAATAAGTAGCAACCAAAACATAACTAATAATCAAAAAACCTAACTTTAAAAAAGATTTTGAAAATGTATTGTCCATCAACACGCTAACATATCCATGGATTTGGAGTGCTTATTCATGATGACCATTTGTGGCAGAGATAGAGATAGATGGAAAGAGGGAGCACAGTCCATGTTATGTGTGAACTACATGTGCCAGCAATACACAGCGCAGATCCAGTGCTTCAAAACACAGATAAACGCCACCTTCTTACCAGAGGATCTGACCCAAAGATAAAAGGTCAGTAATGCTTTTGTATAGGACAATGACTTATGACCATCGGGTAGCCTTGTTGAAAATCATCAGCTCCACGAGCCTCCAGCCTCAATCACAGCCTCAGTAGCTTTAGATGTTAGATACTTTAGGGTAATAACCAGCTAACCCCAATAGTAACGCCAGTAATGTTCCATTTAACATTAGGAACAGCAAAGAGACTATAGTGTATTAAAGGAGAAGTCCGGCCTGAGCTTTTTAGGCTGGGCTTCTCCTACGGGTCACAGGAGTGCAACCCATTTTCAGCAGAGAGCAGTCTGAAGTCCGCTCTCTGCTGACGTCACTAAGATCAATCCAGGCACTGTGTCATCCTGACTCCAGGTGACAGGACTGATAGGGGTCTCAGCCTCTCAGCAAGCTGCTGAGAGGCTGAGATGGCCAATTCCCACCCCTCCACAGCTCAGCGCTCCAGTGAGCGTGGAGGAGCAGAGCAGGAGAGATGCTGACTAACAGGCAGCAGCTCTCCGCTCAGGGAGGTGAGAGAACCGAGCCATTGGCGATGTTTGGTGGCTCCGTTCTCAATGAAGAGGCACCTTAAAAAAGATGCATCCACCTAGGTAAGTATAAATATGGGATAAAAAAAATCCCATACTTCTCTTTTAACCCTAAATACACCCTTTATTGGGTTAAAATTGTACTTACAAGAGACTTAAATGAAACAGCATTTAGTATAAATATGCTGAGCCTGTATGTGTAATTATGTCACCACCAAAGCTCCGCCCCCACACATTTCATCACCATAGACGTCCCCAGGAAATAGCAGGGGGTTTTTATTAGCACTGCTGAATGGTGAACGGTGATGAGCCGAACTGCGCTGGGCTCTGTTTGAGCAGGATTCAGCAAACTTCAAAGAGGTTCAGATGTCAAACCTATACCCCATTGAAATTAAGGGGAGCTGAATCTTTCAAATTAAAAATGCCCATTTTCTGGGCTAGCAGGTACAGGGGTGCCAAAATAATAGCATGGGTGTGGCACTGCCCTAGGAAACATGTCAATACAAAGACATTTTTTTTAATTTAATGTGGCTGGAAGCAGTGATTTTTTTAAAAGCACTGACTGACCACTAAGGGTCTGCTATGTATTTTGGGTTACCTTTGGAAGGATGTGTTTTTTTTTTTTTTTCTTTTTAAGCTGGCAATGAATGGCAATGGCAATTTAAACTGTAAATGTCATGCCTGTAGCACATCCTACAGCAAAAAAAAAAAAAAAGGGTTCTTCATGCAAAAAAACGTGCGGCCCCCTGGGAAATCCATAACAGTATAATAAAGTATAAACTTTGTAATGATATTTATCAGTGCGCCCCTCTCTCCTTAGTAGTAGGGCATACTTATAATCTGACATTCACCCAACATTCACAGCAGGTAAATATTCCAGGACAGGTGTTATAAATGATAGCAATTATTTCACCACCAGTGAATTTTCGGTTAAAGTCACATTCACGGCTTTAAAAATATGCCCCTTACTGTAGCCTAGATTTGTTTTATTTTTTACTTGTTACTAGATATCTGCTATTTTGGCATAATGTACATAAGAAAGAGAAATGTCCACATAGTTACATAAATTCTAATTCATGAGCTTTTATCGTGTAAATTATGGCTACATTCACATAACAGTTTAGCATTGGCCAGAGGAGGCCTCTGGCAAAACTCAGTAGACATGTGCATTCGTTTTCGTCCAAATGCATTTTCGTCCGAATTTCAGGTATTTTCAGGTATTTTCAGGTATTTTCAGGTATTTTCGTTATCGTTTTAACAAACGATAACGAAAGTGCAGAATCCGAAAAGTGAAAGATCCGACATAAACAAATGCTTTAGTTTCGTTTTCGTTGTGACAACAGTTCGATATGGACAGGAGATTCGATGCTGACAATAACAATCTGTGTCCATTGAACCTGTGGTCGAATGTGCCTAACCTTAACTCTATTAGTCCAAGATTATTCTACATAGAGAGAAAAGATTTGACGTATAGAGAAAAGATTTGACGTAGAGAGGAAAGTTTTGACGTAGAGAGGAAAGATTTGACGTAGAGAGAAAAAAGATTTGACGTAGAGAGAAAAGATTTGACGTAGAGAGAAAAGATTGCTGCGGGAATTGGGTGGAATTGCAGCTAAACTATACAGAGTCATACAGTTTAGCTTTTCTTTGAACATTCGACAGACACCATAAGCCTTCAATGACAGATTTGACCTTAATTTATTTGGATTTTCGGACGAATGCAATTTTTAACGAAAAAATAAATAGATGAAAACGAATTTCGGGAGTAACTAAATAAATTTATTTTTCGGACGAAAACGAAATTCCGAAACTAAATATTTCAGTGTGCACATGTCTAAAACTCAGTAGATTCTTGTCGGAGGTTGCAAGTGGATCCAGTTCCTTATTCAATTCCAGAATGTGCTACACAAATGAAAGTAGCGTCTTCCCTTATATACTTAGATGTGGTGGTGTTGTTAATAGCCTAGGAATCTCTAGGTTTAAACTTAGTGCCACTACTGCATGAAAATGTACTTGTTTTTATGTTTTTTTGTACTTTAAATGGTTTTTGCCCTCCAGTTGCTGTATGTTTTGTTTAACTCCCCAATTTGCCTCCCCCTAAAGTGATCAAACGTATTGACGCCCAGTTTTGGGATTTAATATATAAAAGAAAAACAAAAGCGAGGAATAAACTCCTTACTTTTAAGTGGACAATGGATATTGGAGGTCTGGCAGTCCCCCATGCAAAATGTATTTTCTTGTGGCTCAGCTGAACTATTCAGTAATTTGTGCAGTAGTAGATCATGTTGACCCCATCTGCCAAATTTCAGTCCTGGGAAGCACAGACATGCCTATCTTAGCCCATCTAGAAGTTTGGAGTGTTCTCCACTAAACCCCAATGTCCTACTCTTCTTCTTATAGGTAACTATTTAAACCAATACTCTAATACTCGAAATTCCTTTGTCTCTCTGCAGGTGGAATTTGATCTCCATAGACAGACCTTTTAGCAATATTTACAATTAAGGCACACTGGTGATGTATAGGCTTGACATTCTGTCCTCTGGTATGATGAAGCCATTCTTATATGGGAGATTGTACAAACAGCAAACCAAAAGCACCTTCATTCTGACATTTTTGCTTCTGTTATGACTGTCTATAATTTGGTTTGTAAACTAAATACAGTGGAAAGATAAAATCTACACACTACTGTAAAAAATGCTAGGTTTTTAAGATGTAAAATAATCAGATAAATCTCTTCAGAATTGTTTTACCTTTAATGTGACCTATTTTCTGTTCTCTTCAATTAAAAACAAACTTAAATCATAGCTCCCAACTGTTCCTGATTTTGAGGGACTGTCCCTGATTTGGAGAAATGTCCCTCTGTCCCTCATTCCTCCTCATTTGTCCCTCATTTTGATCTGATCTATATAGTTGTATAGAAAATGCACTTTTTATCTATCAAAAAGTGTTTTCCAGCGCTAAACCTTTCATCTGATTTCTAAATTGCTGCATTTGTAAATTCCAACAGCCAATATAAAGGAATAGTAGTGGTAAAAAAAAGAATTTGTGCGTTAAACAAATCATGTTTTTTTGTGTTTAAATATTTTTTATTGAAAAGATTTTTTCACATATACAAAAAAACAAGCAAGAAAATAATAAAAATATATAAATACCTAGTTATATCTATTAACATAACCTGTAGACACTCGCTGACCTCCAGTATATTGCTCTGTATATTCGATTCAGTAACAAAATCCCCTGCTGTGACACTGAATGAATACAAGGAATATTAACGCAGGAAAGGATAAAATGGGAAGAAAAGGGGCAAAAACTAATCAAGAAGATAGCCAAAACAGCAACTCTATAAAAACGTATATGGTACAGAATAGAGCCGAGCAAAAAACGGAGGGTATAAATAAAAACGTAACTGAATCTACCGCCGAATTTGAAAGGGCGGAGCCAACAATACTCTCTCCAGAAGAACAAATTAATAAACGGGAAGGGCCTGGGGAAAGTAATCTCCACGCCAGGGCAGGGGAAGGAGTAAGTGACCCGAAGGCTCAACAACAGAAGACGGTTGGAGGTACCGATATGGATGGCCTACAAGCTCTCCCCACCAAGCAGGACATGGCAGAGATGATGTCTCATCTAGAAAGTATGATTAAAGGAGAACTGAATGCCACCAGAATGGAGATACAAAATGTACTACAAAGGGTGGAAGAATCCGAAACACAATTGGAGGAACATAAAAATGCAATCCTAGAACTACAGGCAAGGGCTGAATCAGATTGGCTGGAAATGAGGAATATACGCTATAGACTGGAAGACCAGGAGAACCGCAGTAGACGGAACAATTTGAGGATCCGCGGCCTACCTGAGTCAGTAAAGAATAGTGACTTGGAAAAGACAGTTCGTGAGGTGTTTAATAAGATCTTAGATAAAGATATATCATCCCCCATATATTTTGATAGAGTTCATCGGATTCAAAAAACCACGGCAACACCTGATGTAGCAAGAGATGTAATAGCGAGATTCTCCTATTATGAAATAAAACAACAAGTCTCAAAAAGCATGAGGACTGCTGCACCAATTAAATTTAATGAGAGTGAAATATTAATTTTTACAGCCTTATCACAAGAGACCTTATTCAGAAGGAGAGCGCTGAAACCCCTGATAAACCAGTTACAGGCAAAACATATTACGTATAGATGGGGCTTCCCAGCATGTTTGATTGCTAAAAACCAAGGGATATCAGCTACACTACGATTCCCAGAAGATTTGAAAGAGTTCTGCAGCAAATTAGATCTGCCATGCATTAACTTGGAGAACTGGGAAAAGAAACCAGCTGAATGGAAGAAACTAACAGATCAGCAATGGGAAAAAGCTTAATGTTTGCTGAATGGAATATAGAGGACTAAATATATAACTGATCAGCATGGGAGGGATTAGGGGTATAGAGTCTTAGTAAGGGAAGAAACACGCCCGGGGTGCATGGGGGTCCGGCAATGCCTGTCCGCTCCCCATTCCCATCCCTTGATTTGGGATGAGGTCTGGGGGCCCGGACGGACATGGTATAACCCCCAAGGAATGTCCTGCCCGGCTGACCGCTCACGATATGGATGGGAGCGGGGCAGGTCAAAATATTTGGAGGGGAGGCTGGGAGGGGGGAGGGAGGGTTCCCAAGAAGAACCCTATCGGGGAGGGATTGGGAGTTGTAGGGATCTGTTGTGTACTGTTTAATTGTTTGTTAGTAAAGTGGACATGGATCATCTCAGGTATAATAGAAGTACCCCATCCCCCAATTGTATGTGATTTAGGATGGCACCGTTGAAGATAGTGACATATAATGTCCGAGGCTTGAATAATCCCAGTAAGCGGCATCAAATATTACAGGAATTAAAAAGCTTCTCCGCAAATGTAATATTTCTACAAGAGACCCATTTTAAATGGTCATCCAGGGTTGGATTGAACTCTTAAGCCCCATACACACGCTCGGACAATCCGCGGACCAGGTCGGTCGGACTTTGTCCGTCGTACTTTGTCCGATGTTGGCGTTGCGTACACACGGTCGGACTACGTTGTCGGAATATCCGGTCCGGAAGAACGTCGTGACGTAAGTCGTCGTCCACGAGATTACAAAAGGGAAGTTCAGCACCACGTCAGGCACCCGTTGGGCTCCTTCTGCTGATCCCGTGTTTATCGAGAGTTAGTGGAAGTTTGGTGACTTAAGATTCGCGCTTCTCAGTTTTCTGACTCAGATCGTTACTGCTCTTCAGTTTGTGCTTGTCGTGCGTATCTGTTTATTAGTGCGTGTAGTCAGTTCGCATTTGTTGGTCATTGCGGCCTATATCTTGATATAGGACGCTTTGATTTGCACTGCTTATTGTCTGCTCGTTGCTGGTATTCACTTCGTTCTTTCAGGCCTTGCTGTTTATCGGTGCTTTCTGTTTGTCCGTTCTGACCAGCCGACCTTTTGTGACCTTCTGAGCGATGTTTCCCGTGCGTACTCGTCGCCGAGTTCGTGCTGTACGCGGAATTGGTGTCGGGCTTTTAGCTTTGACCCAAGACCCGTCCATGAACAGAGTGACGAGGAGTATGTGGACCAAGAATTGGTTGCTTCAGCGTGACCAGTTCTCGCACATGCCTTTGCTTCGTGAGATCCGGGAGAATAATCCTGATGATTTCAGGAACTTTCTCAGGATGACGGACCCCGATTTTCACCGTCTTTTGGCTTTGCTGACCCCCTTTATCAGCCGGCAGGATACCTGCATGAGACAAGCCATTACTCCGGAGCAGAGGCTTGTTGCCACGTTGAGGTACTTGGCGACAGGGAGAAGTCTTCAGGATTTGAAGTTCTCTTCAGGTATCTCTCCCCAGGCCCTGGGAATCATTATTCCAGAGACCTGTTCTGCCATCATTCAGGTCCTGCAGGAGGACTATATTAAGGTAACATTTATACTTTACTATTCCCTTCTATGTATGCTCTGTTTGCTAATGACTTGTATTTTTGACCTCCTTCCCTAATTACCATGATTGCAATATGTTCTAATATGCTGTGCCCCTTTTCTCCTTCATGCATTTTTCCCTTCACTTACCTCACCAGCATGCTCTTCTGCCCAATAGACACCTATGGCCTAGTCACTTAAGCAATGTCTTTTGTCTGCTGCATAGTATTGTTTGCCCCAAAACACCCCCTAAAATATGCACAAATGTTTGCTGTGTGGTTTACTTCATGTAGAGCCCCTTTTTTTGTTCTTTTGGTGGGGGGGGGGGCAAACTCATTAGGAACCCCCTCCCCCAACTGCTCTGTCAGATGGTACCAATCCTTTATCTGCTGGCTTTCCCAAGGTCCATACACACTATATACCTACCTCTTTATAGTGCGCATCTTTAGGGATGAATTCAGCAAAGCATGTAGTGCAAGGGACTGCCTCCATACATTCCATTTCCTTTTTTTTTGTCTTCTTTCCCTCCTATTAGCTTGCTTGGTAATTTAATAATGTCACACTGTGCCTGCCTTTTTTGGGGGGGGGGGGGGGGTTGAAATGTTATTTGATCTTTCCTGTGGCCTGCCAATAGTGTTAAGTACAGAGGGTCTGGCCAAACTAGCCCACATTATTGAGCCATTTGCCAATCAATGAAGTGCAGAGGGTTAGCTGTCCACCACCCCCCCCCCAAAACCCCTAGTTATTGCCAATGGCCCATCAGAAGTGGGGGGATTGATGGGGGGGTGAGTAATCTGTGAAGGGGAGCCTCTACTTTTCTGTGCAAATACTTTCCAGCCTCCAATTTTAGACAATGCTCTTGTTCCAAGATGTTGATTGTCTAATCTGCTTGCAATGTTTAGGTGCAAAGTGACAAATTTTTTTTCTTGTTTCACTCCACAGTTCCCTTCCACGCCACAGGAATGGCAGACTGTGGCCTCCCACTTTGCCAGCCGTTGGGACTTTCCTAACTGCGGAGGGGCAATTGATGGGAAACACGTCCGCATCGTCCCACCGCCCAACTCGGGGTCCTACTATTATAATTATAAAGGGTTTAATAGTGTAGTGATGTTGGCGGTGGTGTCGGCAACATACGAGTTTATGTATGTGGACGTGGGGATGAACGGCCGGATATCGGATGGTGGGGCCATTACGCACACGGAGTTCTACTGGCGTCTCCAAAGTGGCAGTCTGTGCTTGCCACCTCCAGAGGAGAATGCCGAAGGACTCCCCTTCGTCTTTGTCGCAGATGAAGCGTTTGCGTTGACTCCCCATGTGATGAGGCCGTTCCCGATGAGGACCCTCACCCCGGACCAGAGGGTCTTCAACTACAGGCTGTCCAGAGCCAGAAGAGTTGTGGAGAACGCTTTTGGCATCCTGGCCAGCCGCTTCCGCCTGTTCCTGACGGCATTTAACTTGGCGGAATACAAACTGAACCACATAGTTCTTGCCTGTTGCATATTGCACAACTTCCTCAAAAGACATAACAGGAACTATGTGGTGCCCGTTGGCCCAGATGTGGAGGGCCCTCCAAATGCCGAACTCACAGCCCTTCGAGTGGCACGTCCAGGCTTGCCCCCTCTAAATGCCCGTGTGGTCCGGGACCAATATATGCAGTACTTTGTGGGTAGGGGGGCCATTGCTCTGCCTGACGATGTGTGAGAGGCATTTTTTAATAAATCTGATATTTTAACCAACCTATGATTTCATGTCATTTCAGTCTTCTTTTTAGCTTATTTTACTTTGACATTTTTTCCCTTTGCCTTCGACAGTGGGAATGCACTTTCTGGGCAAAAGGAGGTAACAGTCTCTTCTTCCCAAAAAGATTATTCTCATGTTGTGTGTTTGCTACCTAATCTTTGGTCTAGAGAAGGTTTGTACTGCATAACTGACACCCAAAATACTCCTTTTCATCACCAGGTCTGACATGTGTGTATTCTCCAAAATGCTGTGCTCCGTGTTTTCGTACAAAGCACTGTGGGTGTCATTTACATAAGTCAAATCCGCTATGCTCTACAAGTGCATTGAAAAAGTTCCCCGGGAAAGAAAATTGGAGTGCAAAGTGGATTTGCCTTTAGTAAATAACACCCATTGCCCCCCATATCCTTTTCATTTTACATACATAATGCATTGTGTTTTTTAAATAAGGAAGCCACACATTTAGAAAAATAAAAGTTTACTAGGAAAACATTCCCAAGTGCGTTTACAATCTTCACGCCAAAACTGACAACATCTTGGTTATTTACAACATTGTTTACAAACATTCCGCAATTGGTAAAACCAGGCATGGAGCAAAACAGAACCTAGGAACTTGGAAAGTTCAACTTTGTAAAGTGAAGACAAGATCAGACATGACTATATGTTCAAAGTGTGTTTGATCTTGCCTTCATCACATGGGGGGGTCACCCCCGAAAAGTGGAAATTTGGAACATGCACACAATTTGGGACTGAAAATGGTCATTAGATGGTAAAACACATGCCTAGAAGCTTCAAAAGTGCCATTTTCCATCATGGGGATGAATGGACGTTTTTTGGGGGTGCAACCCCTTCACCACAACCACTTTCGTAGTTCGTAAAGTGTTTGCACCCCCAAAAAAACGTTGCCATTCATCCACCATGGTGGGAGCTAGCACATGTGGACACAATGTGTGCATGTTCCAAATTTCAGACAGTTTTTAAGTTGCAAATGTGTTCTGAAGCTGGCACAAATGTGTGTTAATTACTTGGTGCGTTTTCATATTTTTCCTAAAACATCAATGATGTTCTTCAATTTTTGTTGAACATCATTGATGTTTTGCTTTATGTAATCTAGATCTCTATTGCAGACCATTATCTCTCCGATGAGTACGTGGGCACTCTCTGTGGTAAAGTGCGATTTTTCTTCCACAACATCCACGTCACCTAAAAACCACAAACAAACAAAAATGGGGTGTTGGAAATGAGGCAGCCATACATGGATTAGCTTACCAGTAGCTGTGTTCTCCCACACTCACCTGTTGTGGTGACAATTTCTCCAAGTTCGATGATCTCTCCTTCCTCCTCCTCCTCCTCCTCTGCTTCTGCTCTTTCCCCTTTTTTGGTAGGTGTTGGTTTGGGGGTTTCCTCAGACGGCCCAAGTTTTCGCTCCCCTATGAGAATGTCCAAAAGGAAGATTTAGCAACACAAGCTATTGAGGGCAGAAATAGGAAATGACAAACATTGCTTGAAAGTGACGGACACTATTTTAGTTTGGCCAGTTACAAATGTCAACTACATGAATGAAGTCACTTTGTAAAGGTGCTAAACTGACTAGCTTTTTGGTAGAAGTTTGTGTGATGGAGACCCCCCCTCTAGTATCCACTGGAGCACATGTGTGGAAAAGCATAATAAAAAGGGGGTTTGGGTGTCCCAGCACTAGTGCTCTAGAGTCCAGATGGGTAAACAGCTACTGAGTGACCTCTCCTTTACATTGAATAAATTGGCTTTACATTCTTGATGACATTTCTAGTGAGAACAAACTTCCTTTCCCCAAAAAAACACCAAACATCGTATTATAAGTGGCCGAACGATCGAGGTTGCGTACGATCGAATGCACACACACACGACCATGACAGTGGCAGAAAGATCGAGGCTGAGTACGATCGAATGCACAGACGAACCTGAAAGTGGCCATTTTGGAATGTACAACTTGGTAAAAATCAAAACACAATGGAGCAGTATGCAAGCAAGAAATCAAACACAAAACACAACTACTTACTTTTTTGAAGAATTCTCTTGATCTTTCTGTACTGATCGGCCTCCCTCAGTTTCAGGTCTGACCAGCGTTTCCTGAGTTGCTCCTTGGATCGTTGTACCCCAAAATTATTGTACAGCCTTCTCACAACTTTAGACATGATCTTGGCCTTGCGGACATTGGGGTTGAGGTAAGGCCCATACTTCCCATCATAGTCGCTCCTCTTTAATATGTCCACCATCTCCAACATTTCTCCAAATGACATATTGGAGGCCTTGAATTTCAGGTTCCGGGATCGGGACGTTTCTGCCTCCGGACTTTCCTCGTCCTCCTCCTCGTTGGTGGGATATTTGTGGCGCACCTGCTGTGTCCCCGCCATGTGCTCTCCCCACTACGCCGTAAAGAGAAGGGGTGGGGAATAGACGAGAAAGATCGTCAGGGGCGGGCGGAGTTTGAAGCATGCGCAGTGTATATAAAACGTCACACGCCTGTGTCGTAGCCACGATCTGGGAGACGAGGGGAGAGAAAACTCACACGAGACGATCGCTACAAACGAAGGTACAATTTAACGTTGGTACATAACTAGCCTAGACTGATTTGAACTTGAGGCTTCTTTATGGAGAAGATTAGGAGAGTTTAGCCTGACATAATTTATAGGGTTTGGTGTGTTGTTGTGTCTTGCAGAGATTGATATGAAGGGATTCAACGACATGAGTTTTCTCCCCCTCTTCATTGCCAAATACAGGGATTTTCCCATATTGTGGCAGGGTATACACCCACATTACACCAACAAACCAAAGAGGCACGCAGCCCTGGAGGAACTTGTGGAATTTGTCAAGCCAAGGTTCCCCACGGCAACTGTTGATGATATTAGAAAGAAAATTGGCAGCCTGAGGAGTGCGTATATCAGGGAGAGGAAGAAGGTCGTGAAGTCTGAGGAAACTGCAACTTCAGCAGATGAGGTCTATGTCCCCAAGCTCTGGTACTATCAGAGTCTCCATTTTCTGAAGGACCAGGCTGATGTCACGGAGCCAACCTCAACTCCTCCTTCCACGCTTCCTTGCGCACAGCCCACCCCTGATGAGGCTTCCGAGGAGCAACCTGGGCCTTCCAGTCTGGAAGAGGTGGAGGAGCCCAGCTTGTTCCAGGTATAGTAGTTTTGTTACCATTTATGGGAATAATGAATGATGTTCACTTAATTCAGGATCGCCAATTGCTTAGTTCCTAACGTGTTTGACATATCAACAGACAGTGGTGTGGGAGACATTTGGGGCCAGAATCTAAACTGCTGGGCTGAGAATTGTATGGTTTTCTATTTGTAAACATTTTGCACCAGTCACTAGATGAGAATTGTGTGTGTTTGATGAACAAATAACTGAAACTATGTCCCTTTTTCCTACACAGGAAGACCTCAGCCAGGAGGTGGCTGTGGAAGGTGGCAGTCAGGAGGAGGCAGGGGTTAGTGGCAGCCACCAGCTGGGTAGTGGCAGCCAAGAGGGGGCTAGGCCTCGGAGCCTGACTGACACCCAAACCCCTCCCCTCCGCCCTCCGTACAAAAGGGCGAGAAGGGGGGGTTATGCGGCACAGTCAGCGCTCCGGATGATCAGAGAGGCTTCAGACTCCCTACATGCCACACCCGCCGACGAGGAGACCTTTGGCTCGGTGGTTGTCACAAAAATGATGGGTATGGAGGTGGGGCAACGCAACATGTGTGAGGGGCTCATCCTCCATGTCCTAAATAAGGGTAGGGCTGGGGAGATGACCCCAGTCACACATGTTTGCCATAGTTACCATGCTCCGCCTCCTCCTCCTCCTCCTTCTGCCACCCCACCAGCACGACAGCCACAGCGTGGAAGGAAGCGTGGAAGGAAGACCTGAGAGTGACGACCTGCAATCAGTCTGGTGTGAGAGAAGATGGAGCCTCTTGTAGTACCAGAGCCTGGGGACCTAGATGGCATCTGCTGCAGTTCCGGATACTTTGGACTTCACGACCAGATTGCACTCCCCTTAATATACGTACTCCTCAGGCCCCCAATTTTCTACGCTTGGACAATGATGGTTGCCGTGGGGGGCCAAGACTTTGCAAATTCCCCAAGTTTCACCATGGCTGCGTTCCTCTTTGGTTTGTTGGTGTGACCTAAATAAAGGTTTTTTTGATTTGAAATAATCATTGACTATTGTGTTTTACTTTGCTACAATGACAGTTTTTCTTTGAGTAGGCTGGTACATTTCACTAATCCTAAAGTAGAATTAACAAGGGGCAACAACAACAAACAACCTCCTAGTAAATTTAAGCAAGAAATACAAATGTAAATAATGTGTTTTTGGTAATTTGAGACACACAACCCCCCTCCAAAAAAAAAAAAAAAAAAAACATTCAAATATGTATTCCCCAAAAAAAAAAAAAAAAGACAAATCATGGTAAAAAAATAACAAAGATTCTTTTCCGTTCAGAGTAAAAATAAACATGTAGTGTATAAATGCTGCAAAGTAATAAAGAAGTAAGTTTGTGAGAAGTGCGGGTGAATAGGAGCAGCTAAAACATGTCATTCTTGTTGCATTGTAAAGAAAAAGAGAATGCGCTGCATTAAAGACATTTTAACATTGCAGCGTGACGAATGTGCTGTGTCGATTAGGAAAGGTAGTTTTACCTGACCGAGCGCTTCCGTCACAGAATTTCTTCTGAGCATGCGTAGCACTTTGTCCGTCGGACAAGCGTACACACGCTCGGATTTGGTGTGATCGGACCGGGTTGACGGCAAATCTTTCCAGCAGGAGATAAGACTTTGTCCGACGGACAAACCGACGAACACTGTCCGATGGTGCATACACACGGTCTGATTTTTCAACAACCTTGTCCGATCGGACCAAATTGATGAAAAAGTCCGACCGTGTGTATGGGGCTTAAGAATTTCCCTATCTGGTTCCATGGATACTCTCCTGACAAGAGATCTAAAGGAATAGCAATAGGCTTTGATAAAAATACACTATTTAATTTAAAAGGGATGGAATCTGATTCAGAAGGGAGGTATCTGTTCATCAAGGGGTCTATGTTTAACATTGACTATACATTTGTGAACATATATTGCCCCAATATCCACCCGTGTATGTTCCTGAAGAAGGTTTTGAATAAGTTGGAAAACTTCAGGGAAGGGAAAGTTATTATGGCAGGGGACTTTAACTTTGTGCTCGATCCAGCCCTGGATACCCAGCCTTTCTCCCTGCGCTCAGAAGGTAAATATCTAAAGGAAGTAAAACAAAAACTACATCAGCAACAGCTTGTAGAGGCCTGGAGAATCATGCACCCTAGGGGAAGGGATTTTACATACTTCTCCCAGATACATTCTTCGTACTCGAGAATCGATTATGTCTTCTTGGATCATAAGCTATTAGAGGGATTATCAAAGGCAGAAGTGAAATCAATCACCCTCTCGGATCATGCCCCGGTTATAGTTAGCTTGGAATTAAAAAATATACCGGATAGGCATAGATCCTGGAGGCTGGATGAATCACTACTGTACGATCAAGATATAATGGAGGACCTGGAGAGAGATTTGAGTCTTTTCTTTAAAGAGAACAATGTTGAGAACATCGACCCAACCATACTCTGGGAAACGCACAAAGTATTTATGAGAGGGAGATTAATAGCAGAAGGGGCCAAGAGGAAAAAAATTTGGATAGGCCAGAAACAGTCACTCCTACAAGAGATCCAGGATCTAGAACAACTCCATAAAAATTTTAATGATGATAAAGTAAAGAGAGAACTGATAATAAGACGAGAGGCATTAAAGGAATTAATGGAGCTAGAAGCCAAACGAGCATTTATGAGAATAGAAAAAAGGCAGTATGAATATGGAAATAGACCGGGGAGAGTGTTGGCGGGGGTGATTAAACCTAGAAGGAATGTAAATTATATTGCAAAAATGAAAGATAAAAAGGGAGAAATGAAATACTCCACTAAGGACATAAGTAAAGTTTTTTTTAAGTATTATCAATCATTATATAATATAAATATTACTGAAGACCCTGAAGATAGACAAAATAGAAGTCAAAATATAAAACAGTATCTTGAGAAGATTCAGCTGCCAGAACTATCAGAAGAGGATTTAAATAACCTAGAAAAAGACATATCAAGCGATGAAATAAAGCAGGCGATCAGGAAAAGTGAGGGGGGCAAAAGTCCGGGTCCAGACGGATACACTGCCCTGTACTTTAAAAAGTTTATTGACACCCTGACCCCATTCTATCATTCCTATATGAATTCCATAGGGGAAGGCCTGAAAATTCGTCAAGAAGCCCTGGGGGCATACATATCACTTATAGGAAAAGAAGGCAAGGACCCAACTATATGCTCAAGCTTCCGGCCAATTTCCCTGATAAATGAGGATGTTAAAATATACGCCCGGATATTGGCCGAGAGACTGAGACCCCTTATGCCTGATTGTATTGAGAAAGATCAAGCAGGGTTTGTCCCGGGGAGGGAGGCAAGAGACAATGTATTGAGAAAAATCCTGTTAATGCATGCCGCAAAAAAGGGAAAGAAACCTGCCATCTTCCTATCAATAGATGCCGAAAAGGCTTTTGATAGGTTAGATTGGGATTTTATGGTACAGACACTGCAAAAAATTGGCATAGGTCCAAAAATGCTGAGGTGGATCGAAGCTCTCTACTCGAACCCCACGGCTAAAATTCAGGTTAATGGAACCTTGTCTGATACTCTTCAGTTGAACAACGGTACACGACAGGGTTGCCCCCTCTCGCCACTACTTTTCGTGATCTCTTTGGAACCCCTCCTGATCTCTATAAGAGCCAATAAGAAAATTAAAGGAATAGAAGTTGCGGGACAGGAACATAAGATATCAGCATTTGCTGATGATATTATGTTATACGTAACGAACCCAACACAGACGCTCCCAGATATTTTGATGGAACTAAATGGCTATGGGGCCATCTCAAATTTTAAGATCAATATGGAAAAAACCGAGATACTTGATATCGCGGTCCCCCCAGAAGAAGCTAGGGATCTTAGAATCCTATTCCCATTTAGGTGGAGAAAAAGAGGATTGAAGTATCTGGGAGTGTCTTTATCAGCATTAACAACTGACTTATATCAAGATAACTACTTACCCTTACTAAATAAAATTAAACAGGACTTAAAAGGTTATCAGGCACATAGATTGTCATGGTTCGGCAGAATAAGCGTGATCAAAATGATGACCCTACCGAAAGCTTTGTATATCTTTCAGTGTCTCCCAATAAGTATCCCTGCCACATATTTCAAAATTCTCAGACTAATAGTACAAAAATTTATATGGAATAACAAAGGGAATCGTGTCTCATATAAAGTCCTGAGTAGACCAAAGGAGAGAGGGGGATTATCTCTCCCAGACTTTGAAAAATATTATGAGGCAGCGGTATTGCGGAGAATCCTGGACTGGGCCCATGGCTCTCCATATAAAAAATGGGTAACTCTTGAACTAGAACTGAGTAACTCTGCCCTGAATCAGATTATCTGGATCCCACCCCAATATAGAGGCCTCCCTAGGGATATGCCCCCAACTACTGTAGAAACACTCAGAATATGGGATAAAATATCTAAAAATAGATCCATGGAATATAATAGCCCTCTGTTACCCCTCACAGGAAATAACTATTTCCCTCCAGGCAAAGAAAATAAATTATACCTAAAGTGGACATCATCGGACCATTTGAGGTTAAAGGACGTTCTGAAAGGGAATGTTCTCTGTACATTACTCGAATTACAAGGAAAATATGGTAAAACGCCCTGGGACGCATGGAGATATAGGCAACTCGAACACTTTGTAGGTTCTCTTCCAAAGCCGCTTCGCTCAGACAGGAGATTGGATAAATGGGAAAGATTAGTTGACAAAGCCGGGAATAATAGACAGGGTCTCTCAAAAGTATATAGCCTATTGATAACCCCTCTAGAACTGGACTCCCTGTGTCTCGTGGAGAATTGGGAAAGGGAACTAAATCACCCGTTGCTTGAAAGTATGAGAAGTAAAGTCTTTGATTACACGCACTCAACTTCAGTGGACACAGGGATAAAAGAAATTAATTATAAATTATTAACAAAGTGGTATTATGTCCCAACTAAATTACATAAAATTAATCCCACTCAATCACCTCTATGTTGGAGGGAGTGTGGAGAGACAGGTACCCACGCACATATATGGTGGCAGTGTCCCTTAATCCAATCATATTGGAGGGAAGTGGTGGATTGGATAAAGAAGATTAGTGGGACTATAATGGAATTTGACCCCTGGCAATGCCTGTTCCATGCAACAGGGATACCGAGGAAGAAATATAAAAAAATCTATTATACCATTCCTGCTGAATGCAGCAAAGAAATTAATTCCGAAACAATGGAAGACGAAAAATACTCCGACAATAAAGGATTGGTTTAGGGAGATAGATAAAATTAGATGTATGGAAGAAGTAATACACCTGCAAAACAACTTGGAAACAAAATACCTTGACACTTGGAAGTGCTGGCTGGAATTTAGACTATCTCAAGCCTATATGAGTTATGTGGGGAACAATTAGATGCTTTATTATTACTTATCTCTGGATTCCCACCCTGTCCCCACCTCTTCCCCTCTTTCCATGTCCCCCCCCCTTTTTTTTTTTATTGAGCACTTAGGGAGCTAACACAAAAAATAAATGGTGTTCTTACCAATTATTAAGGGGAAAAGGGAGAGGAGAAAACATGTGTGCCCTTTTTTTTTTTTTTTTTTTTTTTTTTTTTTTTTTTTATTTTTATCTCCTTCCCCTTCCTCACTTTTGGAATAAGGTTTTTTTGTACAAGTCTCCTTTAAGGGGGCGTGGCAAGGGGTGTGTCCTATGCCTGCATACTTTTGCTGATAGGTGTCCCTCATTCCCATGTCAAAAAGTTGGGAGGTAAGCTTAAATTGTTAAGTGGCAATAAATAAATAAAAAATAAAAAATACAATAATATGTTTCCATGTGTGTATACACCTCTTATAATTAGCGATGTTCAGAATTAACCAATCACATTCAAACTGATGTTAAATGGTAGTCAGTACACACCTGCCATTAGTGAAAAAGGCTCCAATTAAGACTATATAAAGTTAAACTGTTTTAGTAGTATTTTCTGGCAACTCAGTTGCCTCTTACAGCAAAATCCATGGTCTGCAAAGAACTTACAAAGCATCAAGAGATTCTCATGGCTGGAAGGTATCAGTCAGGATAAGTTACAAAACTTTTCCAAGGCATTACATATACCATGTGACTCAGTGAAGACAGAAATAATCAAGTGGAGTGGCGAAACAGTGACATTACAAAGTCCAGTTGGACATTCTTCCAAAAAAAAAAAAAACAAGAAGAAAACTGGTCAGGGAGCCTGCCAATAGTCCTACAGCAACATTAAAGGAGCTTTCAAGAATTTCTTGAAAGTCCTGGTACTACATGTGACAACAATCTCCTGTATTTTTTAAATGAGCTGTAGACGAAAAACACCCAAGCCTGGTACATTTTGCAAAAACCTACATCAAATCTGCCAAAAGCATGTGGGAAAATGTGTTATTGCCTGATGAGCCATGAGCCCAACATTGAACTTTTTGGCATCAAGGCTAAAAAATATGTTTAACACAACACCAAACATCACCAACAAAATCACCATACCCACAGTCAAGCACGGTAAGTTTTATTTTTCCCTCTTTAAATATTTCAGCTTGTTTTTTATTGAATTGCACAGAGAATAGGTCACATTATAGGTGGGGAAAAAATCAGAAGTGATTTATCTTGCTCAAACTTTTTTACATCTCAAAAACCTGATATTTTTACAGTGGTGTGTAGAGGTTTCTTTCCTTTGTAATTTGGCTTAAAACATAGGGGGTTATTTTAGAAGAACAAGAAGAAACTGCCCTAACTCTACTCCCTAAAGTGGCTTATCCCCATCCAAAAAACAAACTGGGATATTTGTTTTACATAGAGTATACCTTATGCCTCTCTTTAGTGGGGCAGAGGAAACACCTCATTGTCCAAACTGTGAATGAGAGTCAGGAGATCTCATCCATATGCTATGGCACTGTTTTCATCAACATCAACAGTATCTCTACAGTATTGTAGCTAGATATTCCCTTTGATCTCAAAACGGAATCACTAGACTCACCCTGGATGGAGAACAATATCCACCTGAAATTCTAATACCAGCAGTTAGTTGCTGCTTTTAGCATGTATGGGGATCAACATTAATTGTCTCCATACCACCCCAACACTTCTCTTAGAAAAAGCATGTTAAAATTACAAAAAACATCCAGCACTCATCTGTACTATGTAATGACAATTAGTCCATGGATAAACACAATGATAATTTGTGGTTGGCAATGGATGGCTACCAGGCATGCAGCAGAAGGTGCTTCAAAGCACCAGCAGGTAGTATGGAGAGAAATAGCCAGCAGTGTCTCCAGCCACACTGTGAAGATGACAGCTGTAAGAATTCTTTGGTGATTTTGGAGGGGGCGAGCATAACGCGTTTCAAGGGACTCTACCCTCTTTTTTAAATGCCTAGGGAAAGCCTGAAGCGAATGGTTTAAATAGCAAGAGGGGTGGGCAAGGGGGAGGAGAAGGGGTGGGCAAGGGGGAGGAGAAGGGGAAGGGAAGGCACAGAGACAGAGCTGTTGCATACCTGGCGGCCATCCATTACCTGTGTGTGCCTTCAGCTGATTGGCTCTGGTGTCTCAACCTGCTGTTTTACTATCCACTGGTGGATTGTTGAATTTTATAAATGTAAGTGTGCTGCTTTCAATAAAGGTGTTTTTTGCTTGGTATTAACCTCAACGCCCTGCTTTTTGTTATTTTCTGTAAACTTTACATTGCCTAGAGAGAAGCTTGTTTATCAACAAAGAAAATAATGGCAAAACTAGTGAGACCTACTCTAGCCCCACCGCCGCTGTTATTAAACCGCGTAGTGTGACAAACTCTCAGTACATGATCAAACATTCTGCAAACTTCATAGTCATTGAAGAAATAAAAACACAAATATTTAGGTTCATGGAATCTATGTATTTGTGACTCAGACGTACAATCATTGGAATGTTAATGGAATAACTATACCTTCTAGAGCATGTGTCAGCACTTACCCTGCCTCATGATAATGAATGATACTATAATACTGTCAGTTTATGTTATGTTTCTGTAAAATATTCTATAACTCAGCATACCTTACTGCATCCTTTGTATCTAGGGAATACCCTGGTATGTGATACAAACATGGTTGACACCGCTGGCTCCATGTGTAATGGTAGCCTAAATTTTTTATTGGGTATGGGGGGAAGGGTGTTTTGCAGGGGTTATGTTAGTATTACAAAGCTTTGTAAAATCTTCAATAAACATTACTCCATGAAGAAAAATTTGGTGACTCGCGTCAAAATAATGCTAGAATGATTGTTAGAATTCTACAGGCAGAAAATGAATAATACCAAGTAAAGTAAGAGTTTATTTTACAATGTGGGCTTGGAAGGAGATGTAATTTAAGACTCTACAATTATCGAGGAACATTACTGAAGATAATGAAGTACAGCCAGAAGTACCAGTTAGAAAAGCTGCAGCGTATCATGATTGTTTTGTGCTAGGTAACACATTACAATCAAATTCAGAACCTACTATGCAGAAACACAGAGCCTATAAAAAAACGAAAACGATGAAAATGAAAATTGTATGGAGAGTCTATACTCCCAAACTGGAAAATGGAGAGTTCACGTCTTATATTCATTTAAGTTCATTCACTGATAAAGGCTCAGCATCACATGTTGCTTAGGGCAATCTGTATGCAAATGGAGCCTGCCAAAGAATGCCCACTACTCCAGGCTGACTTCTACCCATAAAGGCATTTTTGATATGTGCATAAATCCTCCCAAGAGCCAGTATAATGCTTGTATCAAAGGTATACAGTTGGCCCTCCCGATTTGCATGCACTCAGTTCCACCACCTCTGGCTCAGGTCTTCTGCTCCCTGCTCACCACTATCACTTGGTAACACTGAAGTCCAGCTTCTGCATTTAGAAGTGATAGCTTATCTCCCAGTAGCTCCCACAGGTCAGATCTCCTGCGCAGATCCCACTGAGTGACGGACAGGAACAATGGAGACACAGAACAGGAACCCAGGGTTCAGTGCAGTCATGGGCAGGAGAGGGTGCGTTGTAGGCTGCACCCTCGGTGGTCTCCATTTTTCCCTGGTGCAGTTGTTGATGCTCCTACTGCATGATCTCCCTTGCAAGTGACTGTAGTATAGTACAGTATAGTATGCTGGGAGGTACTACAGCCGGATATCGGCTCAGCCCCACCCCCCATGCCCTCCCTACAGGATTTGGCTGACAGCAGCCGGAGCCGATGGCTCCCACTACTGGTGAGCTGCAGGGAGGGGAGTAGCGCTGCAGCAGACAAGCAGAGTGCTGGATCGAGATTAGACTCAGGTAAGTGTTCGTGGGGGGAAGCAACTTTTGGAAAGTTTTCTTACCTTAATACATTTTCTGCATTAAGGTAAAAAAACTGTTGCCTTTATAACCATTTTAAAGCCACAGATTAGTTGTTTTTTAAATCAGTACAAGGGACGATACTTATTTTAATGGGAAGTGTCCCTTGTGCCAGCAGCAGGTCTCTTCGTTGAAATCTGAGGTCCCCCCCATACACCCACAGCTGTAATCGGCGGCAGTTATTATAACCGCTGCACCAGTTAAAGGCATTTATCTCTTAGCCTGTCTTTTGCATCCCCCACCCCTTCCATTCATAGAAGCTGTATTATAACTTCCATCAATAAAAAGTGTTCTATGGGTGGAGGGCAGGTGGATGAATGAAAGGTCCACCTCCTCCATTCATAGATCGCTTTTCATTGATAGAAACTATAGTATAGCATGGAGGAGGAGGGAGAAAAGGGCGTTCGTAGTTCACTAGTGCCTATGACAGGTCCAGCAAATTGTGTTAACCCCTGCAGGGGTATGGGGGTGCAAAGGATTTCAGATTTCAACTAAGGGACCAATCAACAGCAGCAGGGAAATTTTGTATCAAATGTAAGTACTGTCCCTTGTGCTAATTTAAAAAAAAAAAAAAAACGAACATAGGCATTCATTTAAAATGTCATTAGCATACTTATTTGGTAGAAAAGAAAAACAAGAGAATGCAAAATTGAAACCTCATCTTTAACCCCATCCCTCCCAGCCTGTTGTAAAATGATGGCTGAGAGGCTTGCCTGTCCTATTGTAATATGACATCCTCCCAGAATTGGACCCCATGGGCTGCACACTGAACACCATTGACAGATCACTGTACCGGCCCCTTGCCAGTACCATGCGATCGCTGTGGCCAATCACAGCAGATTACATGACAATTGTACACAATGAATGGCTTTGATTCATGCCATTCATTGCGTACTATTGCGATGAGCTCTGTAATTGGTCCCAGTGATCACATGGTACAGACAGAGCCAATCACAGCCCATCTGTACCATGTGATTAGCTATGGCCAAGCACAGATAGCCACAATAGTAAACACTGAATGAATAGTTTTCATTCAGAAAAAATGGTTGCTTATAACTGTAAAATTCACAGGTATAAACAATCATAGCTTGTAAAAAAAAATCCTGATCACCTCCTGAGAGTAGTACAGTGTTATAATGGTAACACTGTAATGCTCTGGCCACTGTATGTAAAAAACATTGTAAAACAATAAAAAATATTGAAATAATAGAAAAAAATATATATATACATATTTTTTACATACTGTCACCAGTCAGTGTCCCTGATCACCGCTACACGAGTTATATGATGACATTGTACTACTGCACTGGTGACAGTATTTAAACATTTTTTTTATTTCTTAATATTCCCCAAAAAATGTGACAAAAAATTACAACTTACAACTTCAAAAAACTCACCATGCTTCCTACGTAATACCTTGGACTGTCTACTTTCCAAAAAGGGGACATTTGGGGGATATTTGTACTCTCCTGGCATTTTCAGGTCAAGAACTGAGATAGGCCATCGGTACATCAGGATTGGTTGATTTTCATATATATATACTGGACTTTATAACTTTCCTACAGACTAAATAATATACACTGATTTGGGTTATTATCACCAAAGAAATGTAGCAGTATAAATTGTGGCCTAAATTTATCAAGAAAGATTATTTATTTGCAAAATGTTATAACAGAAACAAAGAAAACGTAGCCGTGATTCAATACCACCAAAAGAAAACTCTATTTTATTATTAATGATAAAAAAATGATAAATGCTAAACATGAGTACAGTGTTGCATGAACACGCAATTGTCATTCAAAGTGTGACAACGTACTAAACATTAAGGCATTTGCATGGTGGCTCGACAAAGGCTTGTATAGAATCGGTCAATACTTCAATGCTGATGGCCCCTTCTCTTTAAAATACTGCTTAACGAAGCTGGACATGCCCCCCTCGGAAACCTATCGGTACTATCAGATACGTCACTTCCTACACACAGTCTGGAACAGTTCAGATAAGTCGCTCTCGGTCACCCAATATGAGCACTGGTGTTCCTCAGCCATGGGCGTCAGGGGGGGTATCTCCCTGATCTACTCAGCGCTTGCTGAACCACAGGGCAAGGCGAACTATATGTTGAGGTGGGAGCAGGACCTACATTTTGAATGGGATCTGGACACTTGACACAAGCACTTCTCTCACTCTTTCAAAGGTATCTTGAACACCTCCCTTATGGAGGCAGATGTTAAAGTGATATCTAGATGGTATCTAGTCCCCACCCGCCTCTCTAAATTTTACCCCCAGTCTTCCCCACTTTGCTTCAGGGGCTGTGGCAGCCTAGGCTCTCTCCTTCACACAGTCTGGGAATGCCCTAAGATCAGGGGCTTTTGGAACAAGGTCTTTTACCTCATACGTACAGTCACAGGACACAAAGTCCCGCAGGACCCTCTCATAGCTCTCCTCAACAAGACTGTCCCGCAGACTCCTAAATTGACCCGCTTGCTCATTCATTTTATCCTCCTAGGGGCCAAGACCACTATAGCTCAAGCATGGAAATCGCCCTCAGTCTCATTCCGACGAGCTAAACAAAAGATCTCGTGGATAATGGCTCAGGAAAAAATTGCCCATACTCTTCTAGACACAACAGAAAAATTCCATCTTACATGGGAACCTTGGGCCCAATACACGGGCACATCGTTGATTCTCCTATGAGAAAGGCTGTCAATCTCCTTGGCTGAACTACACATGCTCCGCAGCCTCTCTCTGCGAGGACCCCCCACCCAACCTAACCCTTCCCCCCCTCCCTCCCTCACTCTCTGTTTCTTTTCTCTTCTCTTTTCTTCCTGTACTCTCGCTGTCTCTCCTCCTACCCATTCAACTTCTACTTGAAGGGTTCTGGCGCGCTCAGGACCCCAGTTCTGGTAAACGGGTTTGAAATGTTCTGACACCCGAAGGTACACAAGGGCAGCCCGCTTGATCAGAAACTGTAGCTTTAGCCTTGTCAGGCCTACTCTCACCCTTTCCCTCGCTACGTGATGGACCAAATTTTAGCCCACTGCGGCACCCTTACCCCAGTTAGGGGTGGGTATTAGGCTACGGTGAGCAGGGTTTTTACCCTCTCACGTCAGTTTCACCTGAGGCTCTGGCCCCTGTCCCCCCCACGCACAGCAAGATCCCCTCAGGGGGTGCGTGGGAGGCCGGTGACCAGACGCTGATTAATTCTCTTACAAAAGCTTACTTAGAATTAATCGAACCCCGCCCAATGGCAACAGCGCCTAGGCCATTAGAGCAAGAATCACTCTCCTACTCTCTCCTCAAGCGGCCTGTCTGTTGTACGCACATCGTCCAGTAAATTACCGAATGAGTACGCCTGTAAGTTGTCCTCTGTACTGACCCTCTAGGGGGCACTATGTTCTCAGGTTCTGTTTTACGTTTTTATACCTTTGTACTGTTACTATTTTCAATAAAACTTTTTAAAACTCAAAAAAAAATAAATAAAATAAAACAAAGTGTGACAACGCTGAAAGCTAAATATTGGCCTGGGCAGGAAGAGGTAAACATTTCTGGTATTGAAATGGTTAAGGTGAAGAGATTAAGCTGGATGGGGCTTGTGGTAAGAATTGATGAACGTAGAACAACAAAGACAATCTTTTTTTCAAGAGCTCAGGGGCAAAGAACACAGGGAATATTTAGATGGATAAATGATATAGATCTGAAAAGCACAAACATGAAAAGATGGAGTTAAAAAGCAGACAGCAGATAAAAGGGTATGCTAGGGTATGCTATATTGCAAAGTACACAAAATGTACAGCCTATACTGCATGAAGGTATTTTCTAAAAGAAATGAAAATAGAAGTGTGCTCTAACAATTCCCTGACCTCTATCCTATTACTATCGCAGCCTAACCCGGACCCTTAAAGTGGAACTTTAGTCAGAAAATTAAGTCCTGATAGATCACAGGCTGGCTCATCTTGCAGGTATAGCTATGAAAAACATTAAAAGCAAGTGTCTAAACTGTTTAAAATCCAGTAATAAGCGGTCTCATCCTTCTCTGCACATGCTCAGTTGCTCTCTATTTTTAGTAACTGTGCCAAATTTGTAGAGGCAGATCTGCTGACAGCTTAAAGATTTACTGCTGCTTGGAGACTCTGGGCTTCAGAAAAATGGCGTCCTCCAGCAAGAAGAAACAGGAGCAATGCTGGAGGAAATTTACAGCACACACTCATTTTGGTAGCATAGTTTTTAATGTGGAATGCTACTTGCTAAAGAACATTATTTGTCAAGCTGTTTTGAGCAGTGTCCCACGTTAAGCTCACCCTTTTACCAAGCCCTTTATATAAATTCTTAACCATAAAGCATAACTTGATAGTAAACCTGGGGAAAGATTTGGAGTAGTCTGTTTTTACTGTTGTCTGGAACACCTTTAGAGAACAATAGTTTCACCAGGCAGAAAATGAGAAAACATCTACACATTTTTATTTTATTTTTTTAGAGTAGGGGAAGGTTTTAACTTATTTTAGTGTATTTTCTGTCTGTTTCCCTTATGTGTATTTTCCTTTACATCTTATCTGGTGAAATTGCTGTTAAGTTGACAGTAAGTGAAGCGAGATCTATTTATTGAAGCCCCAGATAGCAACTAAAAACTCAACATTCCTTTCACACTCTAGGCAAAACTACACTATTCTATCATTTTTGGGTGTCAAAAGTATCCATGCTTTGCTTTCCTGACATCCTTTTCAGTAATGCAGTTGAATGACACTGCCGGTAGTCATTGTCTGTAGATTTAGATGGAGCATAGTATAGAGGAGGGGTTTCCAAACTTTCTAAACAAAGGACAAGTTTGGGGGTAGAAAATGTCCCAGATTCAGTGGGAATAAACAATGCCTCAGGCTTGTGGCCATTGCGAGTAAATAAAATACATGGCACCTGTGGTCATTAGAGAAAAAACTAGTACTCCATCACTGGTATCAGTTGGCGAAATAGTGCCCCATCATGGGTATCAGGTAATGGAATAGTGCCCCATTATTAGTAACTATAGAATAGTTAGGTAATAGAATAGTGCCCCACTGTTGATGTCAGTGGGAGGAATAATGCTCCATCATTGGTATAAGTGGCAGGATTGTGCACCATTGTTGGTATCAGTGGGAGAAATAGTGCCCCATTATTGGCATACATGGGAGGTATAATGCCCCATCAATCGTGTCAGTGGCAGGGATTATGTCCCACTACTGGTGCCTGTTGGAGTAATAGTGCCTTGTATCAGTGGGAGGAAAATGCTCAAAGAGCCAGATAAAGGCTAGTGCAGGGCCACATATGGCCCACGTGCCACAGTTTGGAGACCACTGGTTTAGAGCATAAGACTACATATAACCATACAGAGCTCAGTTATCGACCAAGTTGCTTCATAATGATTGTGAAACATTACAGTACAAGTATGTGGTCACCAGCTGGATGCATTGGGATTTATTCAATAAAGGCCCACAACTATTCACATTATAATGGAATTTTCTCTTGGCTAGTTAACCTACTAGCACCCATGCTATAGCCGAATGATGGCTACAGCGTGGGCTTACTTTGCTGGGAGGACGTAAATAGACGGTGTGCGTGCTACACGCTCTGTGATCAGCGAGTCTGAAGGGCTCAGCTAATCACAAATCAGGGTAAAGGGCCAATCACAGCGGCCCTTTACCACGGGATCAGCTGTGTCCAATGATAGCTGATCACGGATGTCAACACAAGCCGGTTACATACTTACATAGTTACATAGTAGGTTGGGTTGAAAAAAGACACAAGTCCATTAAATCCAACCTATGTGTGTGATTATATGTCAGTATTACATTGTATGTCCCTGTATGTTGTGGTCATTCAAATACTTTTCCAATAGTTTTTTTGCTCCATTTCCAGTACATCCTTCCTGAGGACTAGTGCCCAGAACTGGACAGCATACTCCGGGTGAAGCCGGACTGGAGTCTTGTAGAGTGGAACAATTATCGCTTTATCTCTGGAGTTAATCCCTTTTTAATGCATGCTGATATTCTGTTTGCTTTGTTAGCAGCAGCTTGGCATTGCATGCCATTGCTGAGCCTATCATCTACTAGGACCCCCAGGTCCTTTTCCGTCCTTAATTTCCCCAGAGGTTCTTCCCCCAGTGAGTAGATTGCACCCAAATAAATTATTTTACATTTTTCTACATTAAACCTCATTTGCCATGTAGTTGCCCACCCCATTAATTTGTTTAGATCTTCTTGAAAGGTTTCCACATCCGGCGGAGAAGTTATTGCCCTGTTTAGCTTAGTATCATCTGCAAATACAGAGATTGAACTGTTTACCCCATCCTCCAGGTCATATATGAACAAATTAAATAGGATTGGTCCCAGCACAGAACCCTGGGAGACCCAACTTTCCACCTCTGACCATTCTGAGTACTCTCTATTTATCACCACCCTGAACTCTTGCCCTTGTAGACAGTTTTCAATCCATGTACTCACCCTATGGTCCATGCCAACGGACCTTATTTTGTACAGTAAACATTTATGGGGTGTCAAATGCTTTTGCAAAATCCAGATACACAACAAATACGGGCCTTCCTTTATATAGATAGCAGCTCACCTCCTCATAGAAGGTTAATAGATTGGTTTGGCAAGAAAGATTCTTCATGAATCCATGTTGATTACTGCTAATAATACAGTTTTCATTACTAAAATCTTGTATATAGTCCCTTATCATCCCATCCAAGAGCTTGCATACTATTGATGTTAGGCTGACTGGTCTGTAATTCCCAAGGATGTGTTTTGGCCCTTTTTTAAGGTTATCTGCTTTTTTCTCCTCACGCTGTCAGTGTCAGTGTCAGTCCTGATTATAAGTGCAGTCACAAAAGTGCCCACCAGTGCCTACCAGTGCTGCCCATCAGTGCCGCCTATCATTGCTCCTCAGTGCCTATCAGTGCCACCTATAAGTGCCCTTCAGTGACACCTATCAAAGCCCATCAGTGCCACCTATGAGTGCAGCCACACTAGTGCCTCATCATCAGTGCCTACCAGTGCCGCCTCATCAATGCCACCTATCCGTGCCCATCAGTGTTGCCTCATTGGTGCCAATCAGTGCAGCCTCAACAGCACACATCAGTGAAAGAGAAAAAGTACATGTTTGCAAAATTTTATAACACACTATGAAAAAAATATATATTCTTTCATTTTCTGTTAACACTATTTTAGTACAGTGGGTTACCAACCACTTTAAGGATGTGAAGTTCTGCCGACTTTCATAATCATGAGATTAAATACCACCAAAAAAGCTCTATTTGTGTGAAAAAAAAATACAAACTTTGTTTGGGTACAAAGTTGCATGACCGCACAATTGTCATTCAAAGTGTGACAGCTCAGGGCAGGAAGGGGGTAAAAGTGCCCAGTAGGCAAGTGGTTAAAGCATTAAATATACAGTATAGCAGTATACCCTAAAAAACCTGTCTGATCCTGCCTGGCTATACCCTCCCTCCTGCAAACAGACCATGATAATCATGGCTGCTGAGCCCCTGATACTCTGGTCCGTTTGCGTGATTCTGTCAGCCGCAGTCTGCTATCTGCAGCTCTCCTGTGTCTGTCTCCTGTCTCCCCCCCCCCACTGCTCATAAATGTGCCCGCCCCTCCTGCTCCTGCTTCTCTCGTATCTGTTCATAAATCTTCTTATCCTCTCTGTAGCATTAGAACATCTGTCCCTGTGTAATGTAAAAACTCATCCGATCTGTACCTGTATAAACGGCTCCTGGTGCCCAGCTGATTGTTGGCGCGCTCTCTCTCCTCTCTCTCCCTCTTTCACTGGCTGACGTCAGCCAGACGGCTTGGCCCCGCCCACTGCAGCTCTAAGCTGGAGAAACAAGAAAGCTGACATTTCAGCTGAGCGCCCGGAGCGCAGCTTATACAGGTACAGATCGGCAGTTTTTTTTTACATTACACAGACACAGGGACAAATGTTATTATGATACAGTGGGGATAACACTATTTTAGTACAGTGGGTTAACAACCACTTTAAGGAGGTGAAGTTCTGATGACTTTCATAATCATGAGCAAGCAAAAATACTGTTTTTTTTGTTTTGTTTTGTCTTTTCTTGCTTGTGATTGCAAATTCTTTGCAAAGTGAATTTTCACCACATTCACTAACTAAGGGAAATTCTCTTTCAAAGTAAACCTTGCCTTTAGTAAATCGACTCCAATACTTTTCCATACACATTGGTGAACTGTACTAGTGCTTATTTTACCATGTACAGTAACTTTACATTTACAGTTTACTTTAGTTCTCTTGGAGTTCAACTTTCTGTTATTTCATATCCCTTGTCTGCCTTTTATTGCCTGCAGACATGTTATAATATGTTTCTAAGCACTGGCTTAATCCAATGGTATTTCCATGCTGTGCACTTTATTCGATAAAATCACGTGCAAATGATGCTAAGTGATACTAAGCTAGAAAAAGAAAATAATGACACATTGAAGGCAATGGGTTGCCGCTCACCCCGAGATTGGATAAGAAAAAAGAAAGGTTCCCCCTGGGATGGTGGGGTTTTTAGGCAGCAGGGGTTTTAACAGTAATTATATCGAAAAATAATAACTATTTAGTGAGAGACACAGTCCATCCGAATTGGTTTAAAATATTTATTCATGTCAAAATATGACAAATGAAGTTTAAAACACAAGCCCATACAGAATATAAAAGGATAATACAATACACACATGGGTAAAACCAACAGATAGCATCTGACACCTCCACTGGTATAACAGCGGGGGAGGGGTCACTGTGATACAACAAATACTGACGCGTTTCGACCTGTAGTTTGTATTGGTCTTCTTCAGAGTATATTTGTCTGTTGGAATAAAAGACAACGTAACAACAGCTATTCAGTTAAGTATTGAATGTGTCGCACTTTTGTCCATACGTGTGAGTAAGCATCATCATAAAACTTAGATGAATATAATTACCAGTATGTGTGTAGTATATGGGATAATCTTCTGCAGGGGAATTGGTGAAACTCCCATCAATTCTTCCGGGTGGCTTCCAAATGTGGCCCCTACAGACCAGTCAAGGCAGAGCACGCATCCAGGCCGTGTGTGGCTCACGAAGGGTCACACTTGTTACTGGCACGCCAAGAAGGAACCTCGGAGCCCCCTAAGGTGCAGAGGGAGGGGGATGTCGGTAGCGGCACACTCGCAGTACGGGACCCCTGGAATGAACCAAGATATCACTATGGGCATGCTCGAGGAAAAGACAGGGAAGGGGGAATGTATGTCCCTCAATCCAGAGTATGGAATGATAATGTTACATTCAACGGTCGAGTGACTATCATGAACATGGAGAATATGACTGTATTTCTCGTCTACAGGGCGTGAGGTCCTTTGGAGGAGGCTTGTATGGTTATACTTGGTTATTAAAGTCCATGTGTTTGGGCTATGGATCGGACGTTCAGACAGGGACTAAAGGGGGTGGGAAGGGGGGGACGGGGGGGAACAGGTAGTGAAAGAGTGGGAAGGAACAGGCAGGGGGTAGAAAAGAAAAGGGAAAGGTGAGAAGGAAAGGAGGGTAAGAGGGGAGGGGGACGGAAAGAAAGAGCAGGGTGAGGAAAAGGGGAAAAGAATGGAGGAGGAGGGGGGGGGAGGAAAGGGGGGGGGGGGAGTGATATATATATGGCGCGCTACATATATAAGAAAGGATGAAAAAATGAGGAAGATAACGGAATAAGTGAAAAAAAGAAAAGAAAAGAAGGAAAAAGATTGATAAAGGAGAGAATGAACTGTAGTGTGTGGTGAGAGAAAAGAGGAAGGGAAAAAAAAGTCACTCGACCGTTGAATGTAACATTATCATTCCATACTCTGGATTGAGGGACATACATTCCCCCTTCCCTGTCTTTTCCTCGAGCATGCCCATAGTGATATCTTGGTTCATTCCAGGGGTCCCGTACTGCGAGTGTGCCGCTACCGACATCCCCCTCCCTCTGCACCTTAGGGGGCTCCGAGGTTCCTTCTTGGCGTGCCAGTAACAAGTGTGACCCTTCGTGAGCCACACACGGCCTGGATGCGTGCTCTGCCTTGACTGGTCTGTAGGGGCCACATTTGGAAGCCACCCGGAAGAATTGATGGGAGTTTCACCAATTCCCCTGCAGAAGATTATCCCATATACTACACACATACTGGTAATTATATTCATCTAAGTTTTATGATGATGCTTACTCACACGTATGGACAAAAGTGCGACACATTCAATACTTAACTGAATAGCTGTTGTTACGTTGTCTTTTATTCCAACAGACAAATATACTCTGAAGAAGACCAATACAAACTACAGGTCGAAACGCGTCAGTATTTGTTGTATCACAGTGACCCCTCCCCCGCTGTTATACCAGTGGAGGTGTCAGATGCTATCTGTTGGTTTTACCCATGTGTGTATTGTATTATCCTTTTATATTCTGTATGGGCTTGTGTTTTAAACTTCATTTGTCATATTTTGACATGAATAAATATTTTAAACCAATTCGGATGGACTGTGTCTCTCACTAAATAGTTATTATTTTTCGATATAATTACTGTTAAAACCCCTGCTGCCTAAAAACCCCACCATCCCAGGGGGAACCTTTCTTTTTTCTAGTGATACTAAGCTATGACTGTAAATGTGGATTTTACAAAGCCACTCTCTCCATCTACACCTGCTCTGCAATTAAACTGACGGCACACAGAATAAAGTGCACACCAGTACATTTTTTTTTAACAGCAGCTTGCATCAGTTTTATGGTTATATACAAGCTGGCAGTAAAATCAGAGCAAACTGCTCATTCACTGTCACTATGGTAAATCAGCCTCACACAACAAACACTATTCATAAAACAAATTATTTACTGGCATTATCCTAAAGAAATGGGATGCTGTTACTGGCTTAAAGAAAAAGGCAGCAGGCAAAAAAGACTGAAAGTGGTAGTAAACCGCGAAATACCTGCAAATGAATGTCATAATGTGCTAGCATGCGACGCATACTATCACATTATGAAAGGCTAACCTGTTTGCCGCTGTTTGATTGGCACGCCGTCCATTGAGAGCACAGTGCGCATCCGCTGTGACATCACCTGCGCTGCTAAAGTAAATATCTCCTAAACAGTGCATGTTTAGGAGATCTTTACTGTACCTACAGGTAAGCCTTATTGTAGGCTTACCAGTAGGTATAAATAATAAAAAAAAAGCCTTTACTACCACTTTAACAAAAAACATAAGCAACATAAATTAAATCACAGAGATGGGCAGATGTTAAAGAGATGCTCTTAGTACCATTGCTTACAATCATGGCATACAATCCGAAACGACATGCTTTTCAAACAGGAATGAGTGTAAGCTTTTTGAATCTGTCCTATCTGATGAATAGGTGCTATTTAAACCCAAAAAAGCTACAGAGGTCTACTGAGATGCACTATAAAACAAGGTACAAATGCCCTGCTAAGATGCAACATTTAGCTCTTTTTTTCCTTTAACTTTTGTACTGCACATGCTGTTGCCGTTAATAACTTCCTAAAGAAAAATGTTAATTTTAACACTTCCTTAAAGTGACCATTTGGTCTACCTCTTACTGCAGCTTCCTATTGACTCACCACTATTATAGGTATTGACAACAGTCAATAGAAAGTTGCAGGAGATGAATGATGAGAGCTAATTTTGAACACTATCAGAAAAGATTAAGCCCCGTTGGTGGGGTGAAACTCATTGGGACATGGCTTTGGATGAAACTGGCTGAGGCTGCTTTTGCCTGTTTACTAATGGCTTTGTTAGGTGTGCCATGTTTGGGACTTTTCTCTATGCATATCCACAGTATGTGAGGAGTTAGACGGACTACTGCCCAGCCAGCACACATTGCAAGAAACAACGGATAGATTTACAGGAGCTTGAGCGGAGACCTTGCGTTTTATGGGATTATAGAAAAAGGGAAGATTAGAACCCCAGGGGGGCTAAAGAAGAAACCTGAAGATTTTTGGAAATACTATTAGCTGTTTGTAATGCAGTGCTGCAGCCTGTTTAGTACCTTTGGTTTATTGTTAGGTTCACTTTAAAATATTACTATGTTCCTTATTATTATACAAAGATCCCTGTAAAAAAATAAAAAATAAAGTTATGCAAAAAGTGAGGCATTAATCCCTTCTAAAATATTATAAAAATAGAAGTATGGAGAGAAATTATTTTTCAGAATCATGCTTACCTAGGTGGATGCAGCATCAGTCCACATGATTGCTCGGTTTTTAGTGCTTCCTAAAGCAGAGAGCTGGTGACTGTCAGTCACAGCTGTCTGCTCTGTCCCTCTGTGCTCACTGGAGTGCTGGGCTGTGGAGTGGCTTGTTGAGAGGCTGTGTCCTGTGCCGATCCAAGCATGTGGGTGGATACCGACCATATGGTCGCAACCTTTCCTCAACCTGGACAGGCTTTGTGGTGTTAGCTGACAGCGGGCTTCAGCACTGTTCATAGCATATGCCTGCCCATACCATATCCTCACTGCCACCATGGGGCACTCAATCCAGAAACGTTGACATCAGCAAACCGCTCACCCACACGGCAAAGTGCACTTGAAATTGCACTGAAAGTGTACTTGGAAGAGCAGTCGCTGTAGAACCGAGGGGGATATGCAAGGAAAATAATAAACAGCATTTTAGCTTGCACATGATTGGATGATAAAATCAGCAGAGCTTCCCCTAATTTCAGATCTACCCCTCAGATTTACAGCGACTGCACCTCCAAGTGCACTTTTAGTGCAATTTCAAGTGCACTTTGCACTTGTAGTTTGCACTTATAGTGCAACGTGGATTTGCCTTTTGTAAATAACCCTCAAAGTGTCCTATTCAACAATGATTTAGTATTTCCACTGCTGTTGTTGAAATACGTCCCCCTTGTACAAATTTACAAATTAAGTAAACATACAATTTGCATGTCTATCTGTATACAGTTGGCCTAGTTGTTCTATGCACATAATTACAAATTTGAAATTTTCTGCATAGGAAAATTAAGTTCAACAGTTTGTGCTCCCAATTCCCATAAGTAATTTATTGTGGCAGTTGGCGAGGCATTGGCACCATTTCAAACATATCTGCAAATTGCTGTGAATCAAAGGTACGTTGAAAGATCTTCCTACTAGAAAGGGAAACCTACAGTGTATATTCAAAGCTTATCCAAGATCCTTTACAAGCACAAATGTCTGTGGATCCGGGCAATGTTCCAGGTGACAGTGGTAGAAAGGCAGTAGCTAAAATTGGGCTATAAAGATGAAAAGCACCCAGCACAAGAAGATATGGGAAGAGTTACATTTTGGTGGTACGGCCTGTCTTCTGTATCTTCACATGGAATAGCATTAAATTACAGATCAGTAAAGTCATGAAAACTGTTCCGCTAAGCATTTGGGGTTATTTACGAAAGGCAAATCCACTTTGCACTACAAGTGCACTGAAAGTGCACTGAAAGTGCACTTGGAAGTGCAGTCACTGTAGATCCGAGGAGGACATGCAAGGCAAATAAAAAACAGCATTTTAGCTAGCACATGATTGGATGATAAAATCAGCAGCGCTTCAACTCATTTCAGATCTTCCCCTCAGATCTACAGCGACTGCACTTCCAAGTGCACTTTCAGTGCAAAGTGGATTTGCCTTTTTGAAAATAACCCCCATAGACTGTGACATGCATTTCTGAAACTCTGATAATTGTTCATTCATGATCTCTTATGATGCTGTTGTTCAATAAAGGAGAATTGCACACACAATTCCATAACAGGTTGCTTGCCTGCAAATGCTTTTTATTTATTTATTTCTTAACACAGTACTTGGGGAAAAAACACAGTGGGGTTGATTTACTAAAGAAAAAAGACTTTACTTTGCAAGGGAAGATGCATTTTGTATGGGGATTTTTCACAAAAGCTTAGTGAATAAAGTGAAGCACAGCTGACTTCTACCATTCAACCACGTTGAAGCAAAAATGCATTCATTTTTTATTTCCCTTGCGCATGATTGCAAAGTGAATTTTTACCACATTGACTACGCTGGGGATAATTCCACTAGGGATAATTCCCATTCACAGTGCAGTTTCACTTGCAAAGTGAATAGCCTGTTTGTCTTTAGTAAATCAACCCTGATGATTGGGTCCTATACAGAGAAACAAAGCCGACCTATGATCATGTGGTCATGACCCCATCTATAAGTAGTAAAGACAATCAGAAACAAGATATACTGTATAATAAATGACAAACCAAAAATTCTAACTTTTGTTTTGGATGGAGTAGGGAACTGTCAAGGCTGAACTGCAAAGGCTATTGAACAAAAGAGAAAAAGGGAAGCGCTATTTAAGTGTAGTAATAGGAAATTTAATTTATTGCATAAAAATAGGCCCTGGATGGAATTTAGTTGCAACTGCATACACAGGGCTAGAGAATCTAAAGGGAATCCCAGAGCCGTGGGACTTGCAAGACAGGGTCATCCAGTGTTTTTTTTTTATTTTACAGGTGAGTTGCCACTTGCAATTAATGGAATGTCCTATTTCTACACTTAGATGCTTCCCTTTTTCTCTTTTGTTTATCAGTACAAAGCTGGCTTTTAACTCTTGGGACTAAGCATCCACAAGTGTGCTTTGGACTTTTGTATCTTGGATTTTTTGTTTATTTATGAGAGTCTACTAGAATTCTAAGCTTCCATGCACCAAGCCTACCTTTGTTTTCTATATCTTCAATATACTTAGTTCCCAAAAAAAGGCAGTGGAACCCCTTTTGTGTGCATCAAATGCCTTCACAAACCAAGATATTACCTTTTGAAAGAGTAGCAGTGACATTGTTACTGTGCTGTATATAGCCTGTACAGAGACCAGGACCCAAAAGATCCTACCACTACAGACTGCCCCCCAAAAACCTAGGCATGTGACACAGGTTGATGAATGACTACTGTCTGTAGTCTGAGAACTAACATTTCTCATGAAGAAACTATATATCCCACAATCTTTGGGAAGCACAGTCCAGTGCTGGTGCAGATAAGAACTATACAGTAATTATATCTGACACAGCCACAAGCAGGCAGAGAAATTAACAGAATGACCAGCATACAAGCTTCATCACATTTTTCACTCCAACATTTGTGATATAACACAGAGCAAATGGCCAGATACGGATTGGAGCCTGCATGACCTGGAACAAGAGGCTGCCTGTCCCTTAAGTGAATAGGTAGAAGCTAGGTGAATGAATACATGGACATAAGAGAATCAATCAGCCATGACACTAAAAATTGCAGTCATAGTTACATAGTTAGTTAGGTTGAAAAAAAAGACACAAGTCCATCCAGTTCAACCACAAAAGCCATGGAATGGAAGATCCCACAACAACCCTCCTTAAACATAACACGGGAGCAGATAAGGTGGTTACGGGACTAGAGGCCTTATCGTTTGCCAAGTCAAACAGGCTCCTCCCCACATATGGTCTGATCCAGAAAATCTGGAACAAAACTCGCCAAGTGCAAGATGTAAATGGCTTTACAGAGGATAGCCCAATATGGAACAACCAGTATTATGGGGAGCTGCTTCTTTTGACTTGTGCGGAACGATGGAAACGATATGGAGTCACACACTTAGTCCACATTTTTACTAATGGAAAATTGCTCTCCTTCACAGAGCTGCAGGAAAAATTTGGACTACCCCAATCAATGTATTTTTACTACTTGCAGCTAAGACATGCTGTCAAAGCACAGGCAGGGGACAATCCGTGGGCACTGTCCCCTGCCCCGATCTTCCATTACATGACAGAAGTTTCCAGTTATAAGGGCTTCATATCTAGGACGTACGAAATTCTACTTACTGCATTTCTGCCTGGCTTCCCTGCAAGGGTGACTTTGTCCTGGGAGAGAGATGTAGGAGTATTTGAGGAGGACCAGTGGGCAGAGGCTCTACAAGCAATACAAGGGTGCTCACTGAACACAGCTCAGCGACTGTCACAACTGTTTATAGTAATGAGGGTACACCTCACATCAGCTAGACTACATAAGATGGGCATTGAGGACAGTGACACCTGCACTAGGTGCGCCAGAGAACACAGGGATTTGATTCACCTATTGTGGCGATGCCCCAAACTGCATCGCTACTGGGCTGGGGTCGTCAAAACTATAAATGATGTTTTCATGGTTAAGATCCCACAAGATCCTAAAGTGTGTATCCTAGGTATTCTGGATGATCTCCCAATTTAAGATAATCCAAAGAAGGCCATAGGTAGATCGCTTTTCCAGGCCCGTAAACGTATCCTTCATCACTGGAAGGCAAGTGATCCTCCTGAGCTGCGGGAATGGATAGCTCAGATGGGTACTACACTACGCCTGGAAAAGTACATTTACTAACACAGGGGTCGCCCTGAAAAATGTAATCTACTGTGGGATCCATGGCTGAATACTCCGGGGTTATCCCCCCTGGAACTGGTTATGGACAGACTACTAATCTAAGAACTGTATTAGTGGGTAGAAGCTGTTGGCATTGAAGGTATAATAACAGGAAAATGGAACGTCCGGGTGCTAATAACAAAAATATAACTGGCATATGATAGAATGCAGCAGGTATTTGATTCCACTACATGTATGTTCTAATGATTCACTGGAATGATATGGTTGTTCTTTTCTTGTATTTTTTGTAAGAACATGTATTTCACTTTGGTTTATGTCAATAAAATCCTTTTTGAGAAAAAAAATAAAAAATTTCAGCCATAACACATAAGCCCATCATTACAGGGTAAGGCAATATCTCCACGAAAAGGAAATCCTTTCAGCTATCACCAAATGAGGAAAGTTCCCCTCACTTTCTATTCCAGGGATAACCATAACATATTGTATTCCCCATGGCTTTCTGTCTTGGCGACAATAGTCACGATGACAGACAGACAGGGCAAGTCTCCCCAGCTGAGACAAAGAGTGCAATAAAAAAAACATAAAAGGCATACAACCTTTCCAGGGCCGTCTTTAATATTGATCGGACCCTGGGAAAACATTTTCTTGGGCCCTCCCGAATCTACTTATCAACTATTTGCTGGTAGTGTGGGCTCAAGGGACAGCTGCTTTGAGACCCACAACAAGGAATGGGCCCGGGGCAGCTTCCCCTTTTGCCCTGCATTAAAGATAGCACTGAACCTTTCTCAGCTCTATCCAAAACAATAAAAAAATGGCTACAGATACACTTTCAGGGCTTGTTCACATGGGCAGCCGGGGAGGGGGAGTAGCAGAACAGATAGTTGTGGCATGGTTTTACTGCCCCCCCCCCCACGCCCATCTAAACACAGCAAGGCAGTTGCACATGGTTGTACCCATGCTATGTCTGTGATGCTTTGCTTGTCGGCCTCAGTAAAAGTTAAATAGCATATTGTATTCAGTAGGCAGTAGTACCGCTGAGCCTGATCCATTCAAATGAATGGGGCTGCACTGCAACCATGTGTAATGCATGTGGCTGCAGTACAGCAGTTTAGCATTTTGAGGGTTAAAGCAGGCGGTGAGGTGGGGACATATCCTCACTGCTTGTCAACTGCCCTCTGAAAAGTGAGCCTTTTAATGGGGAGGCAGTACAGCTGTACAGGTGAATGAGCCCTAAGGAAGTCTAGGAAAAGTGTGCACACACCTACCAACGTTTAGGGGGGAGTGTTCTACTCTATCAAGGTAAGCCTGCATACACGATCACATACTGGTAGTGAGGTACTGGTAGTATGGTGCGTGTTGCTTCAACAGCTATGACTTCAAAAAGTGCCCTATACAGAGCTCAAAATAGGGGAGACAGAATCCCTCAATTTGTGCACAAACTTTTTAGAGGAGTAACAAACATTGTATCCAATGTACACATTACCAAGCACTAGACGATACTGAAAAACCTTGCAGTCAGTGCATTTATGAAGGAATTTTCAGCTATGATTAAAAATCAACAACCATTCAAAATAGTAATTACAAACTTGGTTTATTGCAGCCCTTTACCTTTCAAATGACAAAACCAAATTCTTATTTAGCCTTATGGAAGCACACCTCTGTGTATTGCACGGTAACCTTTTTTTCGATTTATTAATCAATGCTTTTTATGGCTGTTTTTACATTTTTATGAAGTCAGGTGATTTTACCATAAATTACACTGAAAGGGAATATATTGGCCTCTTTTGCTTTCCAAATATGAAGGTAATTTTCAACCTCTGACAGTTATAGAAAGGGATTGTGTTTTAGGAGCAGCTGCAAACGGATTTTTGCAATAGTAAAAAGAAAGGCGACATTAGATTTTTATGGCCAGTAGATCAGATAGTTACTTTAAATGCTTGTTACTGCCTTCACTGCAGCATCTCAGCTAAGTGCAAGTGATAGAAATGTTGCATATAACCATAAACAGTAACACAGAGGTGACTTTCACATGTAGAACACAAAATAATTTTGTAGAAATATGATATGATTAGACTTATAGTTCTTTAAGTAAAGAGAGCGCTGGAAGCAGATATGTCTTACTATTCCAAAGCTGTAATCTTCAGGTGGGCAGGAGGGTGGGCAGGAGGGTTCTCAGCTCAGAGCTAAGGGCAGATGGATCCAAGGAAGTAAATGCTACAGGAATCATCTGCACTAACTCAAGATGGTTACTTCCAGAAATGCCGGGGGGTGTTTATCAAAATAATTTCTCAGAAAAATAAAGCATGGAGACATGGATGGATGGGGGGAATTTACTTTGAATACTAATAATGAATTAATTAACAATTTTGGATTCTGGTGCTCAGATGCAGTTCAGTTCCACTTTAAATTCCAAAACAATTCTATATTTTCTGAAAGCAGGGGCCCTGTAGTGTGAAATGATGGTAGGTGCAATTTTTTATGTTGCACAATATTTGTGCAAACACATACAGTGTTCTCTGGAAAGAATACACTAACAAAGAATTTTTTTGCAAACAAACACAATATCATATCCATTTTCTTTTAGTAAAATATAAGAGAAGGTGTTGCATTCAGTGCTTAGATATCAAACACGTCAAGCCTTAAAATTGGGTGCGCCTTTGAAATCCCCAAAAACGATAGAACCCAGAGATCTCCATAGACAATGTTTTAAAAGCCTTTACATCTTATCAGTTTAAAGTTAACCAGAGATTATGGCCCTAGATTTATTTATCTCACTCTGATGTTCGTGGAAATACCTCACATGTGTGGGGTAACTAATGTGTACATACATATGCACACCATTCCTTAGGTGCACATTTTCAATGGGGTTTTTATGGAGGTGAAGGGTTGCTTTTAAATGTTTATTTTTTTATAATTTTTTTGTTTTATTATAATGTATTCATTTTTTTACAACTTTATTGTTATCACAAGGGTGCTAACAAACAAATGACAAGTGACAGGTACTCTTATACCCCCAATGTCTCCCTTATCCTAAGCACAGATTGTACTTGATTAGGTGCTTTCCTGGTTGCAGTAGCCTGGGAATGAATCATTTGGTGGAAAGGGGATTATGGTATGGGGTTGTTTTTCAGGGGTTGGGCTTGGTCCCTTAGTTCCAGTGTAGGGAACTCTTAAAGAATCAGCCTACCAAGACATTTTGGACAGTTTCATGCTTCCAACTTTGTGGGAACCGTTTGGGGATGCCCCCTTCCTGTTCCAACATGACAGCATTTTATGAGCATTGCTCATCTATGTACATAAGGACACGGATGAGCAAGTTTGGGGTGGAGGAACTTGACTGGCCTGCACAGAGTCCTGACCTCAACCTGATAGAACACCTTTGGGATGAATTAGAGCAGAGACTGTGAGCCAGGCCTTCTTGTCCAACATGCGTTTCTGGAAGAATGGTCAAACATTCCCATAGACACACTCCTAAACTTTGTGGACAGCTTTCCCAGAAGAGTTGGAGCTGTTATAGTTGCAAAGGGTGGGCCAACTCAATATTGAACCCTACGGACTAAGACTGGGATGCTATTAAAGTTTATGTGCGTGTAAAGGCAGGTGTCCCAATACTTTTGATAATATAGTGTATGTAGATTTAAACATGTGGAATAAAGTGGTCTACATGTTTGGCCATGTGCAACAAATTTTTGAAGCTTGCTTGGAAGATTTTACAAAAATCACTGCTCCTCGTTCTGTTTTCTACACATTATAAATTTCCTTTCCCTAGAGTAAAACATACAGTATGATATTGTAGGTATATCATCCATGCACTCATTTTCTCAGTTGTCAATTATGGCTGTGAAAGCTGGACACAACCAAAGCAGTACAGAAAAAAGATTGACTTATTTGAGATTAAAGGAGTGCTGGAGAAGGATTTTATGCATGCTGTGGACAGCCCGTAGAACTAATAGATCAATTGTGGAAGAGATCAAACTACCTATGCCACTACAAGCCCAAATGATGAAGTTATGACTGTCCTATTTTGGACACTAGTGGGTTGGTTTGCTAAAACTAAAGAGTGCAACATCTGGTGCTGGTATGCACGGCTTCTAACTTCAGTTTGTTCAATTAAGCTTTGATAAAAAAGCTAGAATCTTAATAGTTTCTATGCTGAGCCGCCCCTAGATTTTACGCTCTCCAGATTTAGAAAATCAACTCCACCATCAGAAGAGAGAAATCACTGGAGAGAAAAGTAATGTGTGGGAAGATTGAAGGAGCCAGGTGAAGAGGGAGAACAGCTACAACGTAGATAGTTGAACAAATTGACTACAGCTGTGGGGATGACACTAGAAGGTCTTGCCAGACTAGCATAACACGCTAATCTTGGCACTGAGCATACACAAATGTGAACCCCCCTTGGACTGGGCTTTTTTTTACGTGGGGTTGCATATTTGCGTAGCTCCCACTGTACTGGAAGCGCGCAGCATGGTGCTCTCCCAGCACAGAGACTGGGGTCGCACTGAAAACCCCGGGCACCGTACTACAATCGGGACCCGGAACTTCCAATTTCAGGTCACCTGATCACCATGATAGCCTCTGATTGGCTACCACAGTGATCAGTCACTGTGAAGCCTGCCCCTGTGTTTTATCTCTCTGTGAACGGAGGAGAGAGATGTGTGTGTGTAAAAATAAAATTCATAATAATAAAAAAGTAATAAAAAAAAGATTTTTAAAAATACCTAGAACAAGTAATGATCTAGGTCAGTGCTAAGGTTAGTGTTTGGGTCAATGTCAGGGTCAAAGGTTTATCTGTCTCCTACTCACCAAGACCATGCCACACAGCAAGGTTACACATACAAGATTGGCATCCGCTCACTTCATCTGGTTTTCATCTGCCGACCTTTTTACTGTTTGGGACAATTTCTACCCTCTCATATACCACCTGTACTATGGGTCTAATATGGTGGGACTCATCCAGGATATAAATTCTATTGTATATCCTCTTTGATACAGCCATAGATCAAAATGATATCTTGCTCTGACCTTCCCTGAAGAAGGAATTATGTTATATTCCAAAACATGTTGGCAATATTCCTGTGAACTCTCCTGTGGTTTGGCCTTCTACCATATGAGACCAACCGTGTGTTCCAGATCATCAGCTATATAATATTGATTGTAATCACTATTTTATTATGTTTGAATAAAACGTTTTGATTTTACTCCACTGTACTCTTATTACCTAGTTGACAACTGCGTTTAAAGTCCCGGTGGGGCTCTTTCCTTTGTTACACTTCTGTATTTTGGGATGTGGCAGTCAGTCTCCAGATATATACAACACTAAGCTAATTTTATTCATATCAAGGTCAAGGCCAAGGTCAGAGACAAAGGTCAGGGTCAGTTTTTTGGGGGGGACAGGATTTTTTTTTTTTTACTAATTTCAGTGTCAGTGTGTTTTAGGTAGAATAAAAAAAAACAAAATGCACACTATTGTTTCTGGGCTGTACTGTGGATACAAACAAACAAACAACAAATAACATACACATATGTGGTATTGCTGCGATTGTCAGGAATAGGAGAATTTATTTTGGGTTGTTCTTCGGGGGAAGGTTAGTAGAAAATATGCAGTTAAAGATTTTTTTTTTTACTCTTTTGGGACAGTTTTCCTTTGATAATAAAAAAAAAAATCAGGAAATATTCATTATCATTTACTAATAACTGAAAGCCCAATATGGGCAGGATCCAAAGACAGTTTTCTTAATTTTTTACGAAAGATAGGTGCCAATCCATACGGAATTTCTTTTACAGAAATTTCTGATCTGGAATCGGTCAATTTTTTAGATCTAGTTATCTTCAAAGACCACGGAAGACTTTCTACCCGGACTTTCTTTAAGGAAGTCGACCGAAATGGGTATATACCCCTAAGCAGTTGCCACCATCCTAGATGGCTAAGAGGCGTACCTAAAAGCCAATTATTAAGAATACGCAGAAAGGATTATGAAATCCAAAGTGACATCATCTGCAATAGGTTTAAAGAGAAAGGTTATAACCACGACGAATTGCTTAATATTAGAGATAACATTCGAAATATAAGCAGAGAGTCTCTTTTGAGTGGCACTAAGACTTCTAAGAAAGAATACGGTACTGCCTTCATGACTGGTTTCACCAGACAGTACAAACAGTTTGAGAAAATTGTGAAGAACCATTGGCCACTATTACTCAAAGATCGGGAACTTGTAAAAATTCTCCCTCAGGTGCCCCAATTCATTTACACCACGTTACGACTTCAGCTAGCACACAATGTCGTCAATCCCCCTAAGAAGCAACATACTTTTTTAGATCAAACAGGCTTTTTCAGCTGTGGTAGATGCGTGGTTTGCCGTACCTCGAAACATAGGATAAGAAAAACCACACAATTTACATCTCAGACCCAAGGCAAAACTTACGAAATCAAAAAATGTATCACTTGTGCGACCACCCATGTTACTTACCTCCTGGCTTGTCCGTGTGGCCTTCAGTACGTGGGTAGGACCACTCGTAAATTAGGCATCAGACTGAGGGAACACGTAACTAGAATTAAAAAGGGTTTCAAACAACATAGTCTATCCAACCATTTCAGACTTTTCCACAACCGTGACCCTAGAGGTCTGAGGTTTTGTGGTATAGATAGGGTAGAACCCCATTGGAGGGGCTCTAATCTTAAACAGGCGATATCCAGGAATGAAACCCAATGGATCCATAGATTAGGTACTCTTCATCCGCATGGCCTCAATATTGATCAAGATTTGAATTGTTTTTTGTCTAATTGGTAAACTATCAATTTTTATATTAATTTTGATCTTATTTTCACACACATTTTTCCACATTTTTATTTATTTTTCTTATTATTTTCATTTTATTTTCATTTTTATTTTTATTTTTATTTATATTTTTTATTTATTTTTTAATTTTTACTTATTTTATTTTTATTTTTAAAAAATTTTTTATTTAGGCACTGGTTTTTAATGTTTTACTTATTTTTTTTTAAATTTTTGAAAAATTTTTATTTTATGAGGATTTATATTTATTTTTATTTTATTTTTTTTTATTTTAATATTTATTTTTTTTTATTTTTATTTTAATTTATTTTTATTTTTTATTTATTTTTATTTTTTTTATTTTTCTTTTCTTATATTTATTTTTATTTTTATTTTTATTTTATTTCATTTTTATTTATATTTATTTTAATTTTATTTTTATTTTTATTTTTATTTCTACCACATTTATTCACATTTTATTTTAAGTTCATTTTTATTGGTCTATATCTACCATTTCCTTATCAATTGTCTTTTATTAATGGTATCTGAAATTACTGTTTATGTACAAAAATATTTTATTCTGTTATACTTTGTATTTTGCTTATCATGTTCCGTCATGTTGTTCATTTGCTAATAAAGTTTTCAATGAGCAACTGGACTAGAGGAAATGATGTAATCCGGAAGCAAAGTTTAATTCAGTCCATCTTTGATTGGCTGTTTAACTGGGAGGCGTCAGCCTCCCAGGGTATTTAAGCTCTCTAATTCTGTCCGGAAGTGATTTAAGCTGGTCTCTAATTCTGTCCGGAAGTGATGTCCTTGATGACGCCCTGGAGGAGGGGCGAAACGCATCGACGCAATTTCCGGTCGGTAAGCCAGTGACGCTGCTTCCTGTTCTGCTTTGGAGCGCACGCCAAGCGCGCACCACGGGTGCTTCTGCAAAGAAAATATAGGAGCTCTGTGTGATGCCACTAACACACTAGAAGTCTGTGGGTGCTGGCTGCAAAGAATTATATGGAGCTCCTGTGTGATGCCACTAACACACTAGAAGTCCTGTGGGTGCTGCTGAGAAGAAAATATAGGAGCTCTGTGTGATGCCACTAAACACACTAGAAGTCCTATGGGTGCTTCTGCAAGAAAATATAGGAGCTCTGTGTGATGCCACTAACACACTAGAAGTCCTGTGGGTGCTGCTGAGAAGAAAATATAGGAGCTCTGTGTGATGCCACTAACACACTAGAAGTCCTATAGGTGCTTCTGCAAAGAAAATATTAGGAGCTCTGTGTGATGCCACTAACACACACACTAGAAGTCCTGTGGGTGCTTCTTGCTAGAGGGAGCATGCCAAGAAAAAAGATAATATAGGAGCTCTGTGTGATGCCACTAACACACTTAGAAGTCCTGTGGGTGCTGCTGAGAAGAATATATAGGAGCTCTGTGTGATGCCACTAAACACACTAGAAGTCCTATGGGTGCTTCTGCAAAGAAAATAGAGGAGCTCTGTGTGATGCCACTAACACACTAGAAGTCCTGTGGGTGCTTCTGCAAGAAAATAGAGGAGCTCTGTGTGATGCCACTAACACACTAGAAGTCTATAGGAGTCTATGCTTCTGCAAAGAAATAGAAGAAAAACACTATAGGAGCTCTGTGTGATGCCACTAACACACTAGAAGTCCTGTGGGGTGCTGCTGAGAAGAATATATAGGAGCTCTGTGTGATGCCACTAACACACTAGAAGTCCTATGGGTTTGCTTCTGCAAAGAAAAAATAGAGGAGCTCTGTGTGATGCCACTAACACACTAGAAAGTCCTGTGGGTGCTTCTGCAAAGAAAATAGAGGAGCTCTGTGTGATGCCACTAACACAAACTAGAAGTCTGTGGGTGCTGCTGAGAGAATATATAGGAGCTCTGTGTGATGCCACTAAACACACTAGAAGTCCTATGGGTGCTTCTGCAAAGAAAAATTAGAGGAGCTCTGTGTGATGCCACTAACACACTAGAAGTCCTGTGGGTGCTTCTGCAAAGAAAAATAGAGGAGCTCTGTGTGATGCCACTAACACACTAGAAGTCCTGGTGGGTGCTTCTGCAAAGAAAATAGAGGAGCTCTGAGGAGCTCTGCAAAAGAAAAATAGAGGAGCTGTTGATGCCACTAACACACTAGAAGTCCTATGGGTGCTTCTGCAAAGAAAATAGAGGAGCTCTGTGTGATGCCAACCTAACACACTAGAAGTCTGTGGGTTAACACACTAAAGTCTTGGGTGCTGCAAAGAAAATAGAGGGAGCTCTGTGTGATGCCACTAACACACTAGAAGTCCTGTGGGTTGCTTCTGCAAAAGAAAATAGGGAGCTCTGTGTGATGCGCGCACCCGGAACAAATATAGCTCTGTGTGTGTGATGGGACTAACACACTTCAAGTCCTATAGGTGCTTCTGGGAAGAAAATATAGCTCTGTGTGTGTAATGGGACTAACACACTTACAAGTCCTATAGGTGCTTCTGGGAAGAAAATATAGCTCTGTGTGTGTAATGGGACTAAACACATCAAGTCCTATAGGTGCTTCTCTGCTCAAGTCCTATAGGTGCTTCTGGGAACAAATTATAGCTCTGTGTGTGTGATGGGGACTAACACACTTCAAGTCCTATAGGTGCTTCTGGGAAGAAAAATATAGCTCTGTGTGTGTAATGGGACTAACACACTTCAGGTCTATCTCGGCGATACTACACATGTTGTTTTATTTCTTTCCTTTCCACGGCTTTGATATTTATCTGGAGTCCCTGCTGATCCACCCCGAGTTTCAATAGGATCTTTTACATCATCCACTTCACCATCCTGAAAATACTTTTAAGACCCTAGGACTGCAAAGCCGTGGGTCATTTCGTTTTGGTGAGTGGGGTTTCAAAAGGGGACCATCGTCCAAATGACCACCTGCAATCTATGACTTCAATCATTTTTATAGTCTAATTAGTTCTGTCCATCACCCATGATTTAATTTTTGATCAATACAATAAGTCACCTTTGACACTATTCCTATTTTGTAGCCATTGTTGCACAATTTGATTGTTATATCAATATATGTTTCTATTTGTTTCACATACACTCACAGTGGTGAGTCACATTTGCTAATTCAGTCTCTAATTTTTCCTATTTTGTTTTTGTGTATGGTTTACCTATACTCACAGTGGTGAGTCACATTTTCTAGCGCAGCCTCCAATTGCTTATATTCCTGAAAGCCCAATATGTCCTCACAAAAACACGGTATAATCCACCTGGATGCACAAAGTAGTTGTGATGATCTGTACAATTCTACAAAAACATGTCAAAGTTGCAAAATTGTGCTTAGGCATGAAAGGGTTAACTAACTAATAGTGGGTATTCGGACTCCAATTCTTGGAATAGTAATGTGTCCTTTCCCAAGACCTCTATGCCTGGCCTGATTATAGCAGAGACAGTCACTGCAGAGAGTCTTCATAAGATAATCAGGTTATCTCAACAAACACTTGGCATCCACATCCCCAATAAAAAATATATACTGCATATAGTAAGTAATTAATAAGGTAATTATAAAAAAACAGGTAATTCAATGGTTTCTCTGTGTGTCAACACTGCAAATAATTATCCAAACTGACCACATCCGGTAATTAATTTTGCTGCAACATTATTTTGGGACACTGACAGAATCAACAAAACATGTTACTTTATCTAATTATTTGACTGTTATATATACATTTTTGTGAATAGAAGGACTTTAATTTAAATGTTAATTAACTGCTTCCCGACCAACTGCCGCAGTTATACTACGGCAGGCTGGCTCCCCTGCACGAGTCTTCTTAGCTGTACGTCGGCTCGCAGGGTCAGGATAGCAGGCACGCGTGAGCGCCCGCTGCACAGCGGGGGTGCCGATGATCATGGCCGTTGGTCGCAATGACCGCCGGCCACCAGCGATCGTGAGCAGAAGACACAGAACAGACACGTGTGTGTTTAAACACACACTTCCCTGTTCTGTTCTGAGAGGAGTGACAGATTGTGTGTTCCTATTAGCTAGGAACCACGATCCGTCACTTCCTCTAGTCAGTCCCCTCCCCCTTCAGTTAGAATCACCTCCCAGGGAACACAGTTAACCCCTAGATCGCCCCCTAGTGTTAACCCTTTCAGTGACATTTTTAAAGTAATCAATGCATTTTTATAGCATTGGTCGCTGTATTAATGCCAATGATCCCAAAAATGTGTCAAAATTGTCCGATGTGTCAGCCATAAAAATTGCAGATCACCACCATTACTAGTAACAAAAAATAAGAATAATAGAAATGCTATAAATCTATCCCCTATTTTGTAGACGCTATAACTTTTGCGTAAACCAATCAATATACGCTTATTGCATTTTTTTTTTTACCAAAAATATGTAGAAGAATACATATTTATTATAGCAAAAAGTACAAAATATTGTGTTTTTTCGAAATTGTCGCTTTTTTTTGTTTATAGCGCAAAAAATTAAAACCGTAAAGGCGATCAAATACCGCCAAAAGAAAGCTCTATTTTGTTTGGGTGCAACGTTGCACGACCGCGCAATTGTCAGTTAAATCGATGCAGTGCTGAATCGCAAAAAGTGCTCTGGTCAGGAAAGGCGTAAATTATTCTGGGGCTGAAGTGGTTAAAACAATAAAGACATACATTTCATTAATAAAATAAAAATTGGAGAATGTTAATGGACACTTTTTTTCATATATATAAAAAAAAGAACAAATAATAAAAAAAAAAAACATAATTACTACAAGGAAAAACATCACACTCAATGACAGGCTCTGCTTATCAAGAACAGTCATTTTTTCCATAATGAGATCTTGGATAAAATAGCAGGCTGTGCAAAATGGAGCAGAAATTAAGCTGTGTCTTAAATATTCAGTTTATTTAATGAGATGTGTTAAAGGCAAATGGTGTGACACAGTCATTCTTTACACCATCTAATTGATGGCTGCATGAAGTAACTTCATTGTTGACAAACATTTGCCACGAAGAGTGACAAAATAGTCGAGGTGAATGTATTGGCTGACTTTGCAGAAACCCAGTGAATTGTCACTAAGAAACCGCGATTGTCCAAGAAAAGATTGCCGTGGAAACGTATTGTAATGTTCTCCTAAGAAATGCAAAGTAGCACTGATGATAATATTTTCAATAGAGGACAGTCATTTAGTTACATTTTGCTGTTTAAGCAGCAACTAACTCATTTTAAAACAATCTGCACAAAATAGAATGCAAATTAAAATAGCTATAAAAGGAAAAGAAGGAATTATTAAATTAAACTCAACATCCAATACAACTGTACTCATTAAAGCGGTTCTGCACTCTGAAAAAAATTTTTTTTTTTAAGGATGTAATATAAAGTGTGCTTACCTTTATTAGGGGACTCACCTGTTCCATCTTCCATCTCGATCGCCGCCGGTTTTCGTCCGATGAAGTTCCTCGTCTTCTTCTTTAGTGCTGGGGGCCATCTTGCCTGTGGGCATGTGAAACACCCACAGGGACTTTAGATGGCCCACCATGCACTGCCGTTACTCGCGCGTGCGCAGTAACGGCTCATCTGCCGAGATCTCACGAGATTTCGGCAGATGCGGCCGAAATCTCGGGAGATTTCGGAAGATGTGGCCGAAATCTCGCGAGATTTCGGAAGATGCCCGCACTGGCTCCTGGGATCAATGACACCAGATCCCAGGAGACAGTGCGGCGTGACGACGATCGACGCAAGACCCCGCCCGCCGCCGCAGAGGGAGAAGACCGGAAGTCTTCAATTACAAGGTAAGTAAAAAAAAAAAAAAAAAAAAAAATTTCATTTAGTACTCTTTGCCTGATTTGGAAGGCAAAGAGATTTACTAAATGAAATGGGTGTAGAACCGCTTTAAAGTATAAATATTTTCATTTTAAGGAACTACAGTTGCATTTTATTTTTCATTTTTCATTCATTTTATTTCCCACAAAAATACTCATGTTATATAATAATATTTAAAGCGTTTGTTAACCCCCCCCCCCAAAAAAAAAAAACCTGATCCTGTTCTCTTAAAACATGTTATACAGTACTGTGCTTTTGCTGTGTCATTTGGCCCCCTGTATACCCTAAATAACTGTCTGATCCTGCCTGGCTATACCCTCCCCCCTGCAAACAGACCACGATAATCATGGCTGCTGAGCCCCTGATACCGTGGTCTATTTGCGTGATTCCGTCAGCTGCAGCTCTCCTGTCTGCAGCTCTCCCTGTGTCTGTGTCCACTGTCCTCCTTCCCCCTCCCCGCTCATATCTGGGCCTCCCCACCCCCCACCCCTCTGCTCCTGCTCCTCTCTTAGCTATCATAAATCTTCTTATCTCCTCTGTATCATTAGAACATCTGCCCCTGTGCCTGTGTAAAGTAAAAACTCAGTCGATCTGTACCTGTATAATCGGCTCCCGGCGCCCAGCTGATTGTCGGCTCTCGCTCTCTCCTGTCTCCCCCGCCTCCCTGGCTGACATCAGTGGGACAGCTCGGCCCCACCCACTGCAGCTGTGAGCCGAGACAGAAGAGAGGAGAGCAATCAGCTGTGCGCCTGGAGCAGAGCTTATATTGTTACAGATCAGCGGATTTTTTATATTACACAAGCACAGGGACACATGTTCTTATGATACAGAGGGAATAAGGAAAGTTTATATTGCAGTGGCTTAACAACCACTTTAAGTCTATGGGGGGGATTTACTAAAACAGGTGCACTCAGAATCAGGTGCAGTTTTGCATGGTAACTGTTCTGGAATTATTTCTGATTGGGCTTTAAAAACAGAAGTTAATACTGCAGCTGCAGGAACAGATTCACAGGACGCAATCACTGTGTTTAAAATGTCCATTTAGAGCCAAAATGTATTATTACATGTTATTTTATACATAGATAATAAAGGGGTGGTGTGAGATGCTATTAAAAACTAACAAATAGAAATATATTATTAAAAGCTAGCGAATAGAACAATTGAACAATTGCAATAGTAAAACCTTAAGAGGGGAGGTGGGAGTAGAGACAGAGAGAGCTTCTAGCAGAAGATGTGTCTGTGTGTTAGGTGAAGGTTAGAGAACACATTTCAACAAAATGGAGTCACTTGTGCTTAAATGAACAATACAGTGAATGTCCATGTCATTTCCCTCCTTTTGTTTATTTGACACCATTCTTCTCCACGTTACATTCAGCCGATTGCTGGTAACTCCTGTTACATTGGTGCAGAGAGACGGTGTCTTGTTCAGCTCTCTCCTAGTTTTCTCACAATAATGGGTTCATCAGGGCTGGTAGATAGAGTTGAGCAGACACCTGGATGTTCGGGTTCGAGGGGTTCGGCCGAACTTTGCAAAAAAGTTTGAGTTCGGGACCGAACTTGACCTGAACTTGACCCCGAACCCCATTGAAGTCAATGGGGACCAGAACTTTTGAGGTTGAAGTCATTTAAAATCACTCGCGGCTATATTGATTTGTCGGCTCCCGTCCCCGTAAAACAGAGAACAGTCATTAACCTCCTTGGCGGTAATCCCGAGTCTGGCTCGGGTTGAGTTTTTTCTGCCAGGAGCGGTAACCTCGAGCCAGACTCGGGCTGCGTTGCAAGTTACTTACCTTTTCCCCTGGATCCTGCGATGTCTCCCCGCTGTGTGTGCGAGCCGTCCGCTCGCTCGATTCACACAGTGCCGAGTGCCGCTGATCTCCGTTCCCTGCGACGTTCCCACGCACAGGAGTGGAGATCGGCGCCAAATTCAAAAAAGTTTAAAAAACACAACACACATACAGTAATCTTACAGACTACAGTAATGTATACAAAAAATACACATCCCCTTTGTCCCTAGTGGTCTGCCCAGTGCCCTGCATGTCATTTTATATAATAAAAAGATTTTTTTTTTCTGCCTGGAAACTGGAGATTGTCCATAGCAACAAAAAGTGTCCCTTTATGTCAAAAGTGGTTTTAGACCAGCTAGAAAACACCGATAAAAAATTTGAATCACAATTTATCATCAAACAATAAACTATTCTGCAACTGAGCAAATTTCTGTGTTTTTGATTTGATTACATTATTGAATCATTTTAATATATATTTTTATTATATTATATATTTATGATTTTGTGTTTCAAACTTTATCATACCCGGGATGTCTACTAGACTCTGGGTCGGACAGATTTAAGTGAGTTATTCATAAGAATTGCATGCCTACAATATAAAAACCCCAAATTTCCATGCAAAATAATTGTACCGCTTTCAGCACTAAATTCCGGACAGAATCATATCGCCAGGGAGGTTAAAAGTCATTGATTTTTAAAAAGTTATTGTGATGAAAAGTGTTTGGGGACCTGGGTTTTGCCCCAGGGGACATGTATCAATGCAAAAAAAAGTTTTAAAAACTGCGATTTTTCGGGAACAGTGATTTTAATAATGCTTAAAGTAAAACAATAAAAGTGTAATATTCCTTTAAATTTCGTACCTGGGGGGTGTGTATAATATGCCTGTAAAGGGGTACATGTTTCCCGTGCTTAGAACTGTCCCTGCGGAAAGTGTAATTTCTGCAGGAAAAAAAGTTATTTAAAATCACTCGCGGCTATAATGAATTGTCGGCTCCCTGTAATCCAGTCATTGAAAGTCATTGATAAAAAAATAAAAAGCGTGGTGTTCCCCTTAGATTCAATTACCAGGCCCTTCAGGTCTGTTATGGATATTAAGGGGAACCCCGAGTCAAGTTTAAAAAAAAATGATGTGGGGTCCACCCTAAATATCCTTACCAGACCCTTTATCCGCCCCCCCCTCCTGAACTGTACCAGGCCACATGCCCTCAACATTGGGAGGGTGCTTTGGGGTCCCCACAAAGCACCTTGTCCCCATGTTGATGAGGACAAGGGCCTCATACCCACAAATCACAAATCATACCTATCATCTTCTCCTTCCATCTTCTTCTTCCTCCGATCCGCTTCTTCTTGCTCTGGTCTTCTCGTCCGGCATCTTCTTCCATGGCGTCGTCGTCTCTTCTTGGGCCGCTCCTCGCAATGGGAGGCTCCCGCTGTGTGAGGCTTTGCTGTGTCTGACAGGTCTTTTATAATGGAGGGCGGGGCCTTCCTCTTTCCATCTTCTTCCTTCTTCTTTCCTTCATCCTTCGGTTTCTTCCTCTAACTTCTTCTTCCTCCATCTTCTTCTTCCTCCAATCCTCTGCTTCTTGCTCCGGTGTTCTCATCCGGCATCTTCCTCCACGGTGTCTCTTCTTCCTCGATTCGTTCTCGGGCCGCTCCGCCCAGTGGGAGGCTCCCGATGTGTGATGACACTTCTCTTCTTCTGACAGTTCTTTTATAACGGAGGGCGGGGCAACCTGGTGACCCCGCCCCCCTTTGATGCACGGGGACTTGGGGACTTCCCTATGGCTTTCCTCATGACGTCAGAGGGGGCGGGGTCACTGGGTGACCCCCGCCCCCCTCTGACATCATGGGAAAAGCCATAGGGAAGTCCTGTCAAGTCCCTGTGCGTCAGAGGAGAGCAGGGTCACCAGGTGGCCCCACCCTCCGTTATATAAGAACTGTCAGAAGAAGAGAAGCATCACACATCGGGAGCCTCCCACTGAGCGGAGCGGCCCGAGAACGAAACGAGGTAGAAGAGACACCGTGGAGGAAGATGCCGGACAAGAGCACCGGAGCAAGAAGCAGAGGATTGGAGGAAGAAGAAGATGGAGGAATAAGAAGATAGAGGAAGAGACCGAAGGATGAAGGAAAGAAGAAGGAAGAAGATGGAAAGAGGAAGAAATAAAGGAATTGTCAAAAACTGGCTCTTGTAATTTTTAACACTTTTGTCACTTTTTTTGGTGGAATGGTAGGGGTACCCCCTTACCATTTCACACGGGGGGGCGGGATCTGGGGCTGCCCTTGTTAAAGGGGGCTTCCAGATTCCAACAAGCCCCCCCCCCGCCTGCAGACCCCCACAAAAACCGGCCAGAGTTGTGGGGATAAGGCCCTTGTCCTCATCAACATGGGGACAAGGTGCTTTGGGGGGGACCCCAAAGCACCCTCCCAATGTTGAGGGCATGTGGCCTGGTACGGTTCAGGAGGGGGGGCTCTCTCGCCCCCCTTCTTTTCCTGCGGCCTGCCATGTTGCGTGCTCGGATAAAGGGTTTGGTATGGATTTTTAGGGTAACTCCACTCCATTTTTTTTTTAATTTGGCATGGAGTTCCCCTTAAAATCCATACCAGACCTGAAGGGTCTGGTATGGATATTTAGAGGGAACCCCATGTCATTTATTTTTTATTTTTTTATCAATGACTTTCAATGACTGTTCTCTGTATTACGGTGAGCCGACAATTCATTATAGCCGCAAGTGCTTTTATATAGCTTTTTTTCCTGCAGAAATGACACTTTGTGCAGGGAGTTCTAAGCATGGGAAACATGCGCCCCTTTACAGGCATACTATACACACCCCCAGATACAAAATTTAAAGGAATATTACACTTTTATTGTTTCACTTTAAGCATTATTAAAATCACTGTTTTTAAAACTTTTTTTTTGCTTTGATACATGTCCCCTGGGGCAGGACCCAGGTCCCCAAATAACTGAAAATATAATATTATGACAATGACAAATAATGACAATAACTTTTTAAAAATCAATGACTTTCAATGACTATTCTCTGTATTATGGGGAGCCGACAATTCATTATAGCCGCAAGTGCTTTTAAAATACTTTTTTTCCTGCAGAAATTACACTTTGTGACAAACTGACAATAACTTTTAAAAAGCACCATTACATTGCCGAACACCGAACTCTAACCCGAACATACAGTAAATTGTTCTGGTTTGGGTCTGGGACCTAAAAAAGTCTGGTACGAACCCAAACTTTACAGTTCGGGTTCGCTCAACCCTGCTGGTGGACCATTTGTTGGTACAGTGGGTAGTCACACAGAGGCATAGCCTGATGAGGAAGTAAATAACAAATATGAGAAATAGGAACATCACAATGTAAGCGCCTAGTTTCTGTAAACATGTTGCTATGCCATATAAAAAGTCACCAAAACCTCCTAAACCCTTAAAGGGGTTTCCATTCATCTTTAGCAATATATTTGGCCTTATTCTGTAGTTCTCTTATCTTAGCAATATGCCCTTTAATAATGTTCTCATTATCAGAAATGTATATACAACAGTGCGAAATAACTTACACATCCCACCTTGAGCTGCAGTGAGATCATTTAGAGTTAATCTGTGCTCTAATACTACTTTTTTAATCGTAATTCGTACTACGGATTCGTTAGAAAGTATGAATTTAGAAAAATTGGTACGAATTTCGAATTCGTACGAAAATAATCGCACATGTCTAGCAACAAGCAGTCACAATGTTTGACATCAGTATACACCACCAGTTGGAATATCTAATTGGGAGTCTTGTTGCACTTTTCTAACAGGCCTTTGGTTTGAAGATGGTACACAGTGTGAAAATGGGCTCTTGCGTAGGTTTTTATATACAGTGCCTTGCAAAAGTATTCACCCCCTTGGCATTTTTCGTGTTTTGTTGCCTCACAACCTGGAATTAACATGGATTGTTTGAGGATTTGCATCATTTAATTTACAGAACATGCCCACAACTTTGAAGATGTTTTTTTTATTTATTGTGAAGTAAACAACAAATAGGACAAAATAACAGAAAAGTCAATGTGCATAACTATTCACCCCCCTAAAGTCAATACTTTGTAGAGCCGCCTTTTGCGGCTATCACAGCTCCAAGTCGCTTTGGATAAGTCTCTGAGCTTGCCACATCTTACCACTGGGATTTTTGCCAATTCCTCTTTGCAAAACTGCCCCAACTCCTTCAAGTTGTGTGGTTTGCTCTTGTGAACAGCAATCTTTAAGTCTGACCACAGATTTTCTATTGGATTGAGGTCTGGGCTTTGACTAGGCCATTCCAACACATTTACATGTTTCCCCTTAAACCACTCAAGTGTTGCTTTAGCAATGTGTTTGGGGTCATTGTCCTGCTGAAAGGTGAACCTCCGTCCTAGCCTCAAATCACACAAAAAGTGGTACAGGTTTTGCTCAAGAATATCCCTGTATTTAGCACCATCCATCTTTCCTGCAACCCTGAACAGTTTCACAGTCCCGACTGCTGAAAAAACATCCCCACAGCATGATGCTGCCACCACCATGTTTCACTGTGGGGATTGTGTTCTTTGGGTGATGTAATGTGTTGGGTTTGCACTAGTGTTTTCTTTGATAGCCAAAAAGTTCAATTTTAGTCTCATCAGACCAGGGCACCTTCCTCCGTACATTTTGGGAGTCTCCCACATGCCTTTTCGCAAACTCAAAATGTGCCATTTTGTTTTTTGCTGAAAGTAATGGCCTTCTTCTGGCCACTCTGCCATAAAGCCCAACCCTATGGAGCGTACGGCTTATTGTCGTCCTGGGTAAAGATACTCCAGTCTCTGCTGTGGAACTCTGCAGCCCCTACAGGGTTACCTTAGGTCTCTGTGCTGCCTCTGCTGCCTGTGCTGCCTCTCTGAATAATGCCCTCCTTGCCCGGTCTGTGAGTTTTGGTGTGTGGCCTTCTTTTAGGGTATTTGAATTACAGGCAAGGGTGCCAAACAGTGTGTGAAATGCGAGACTGGAGCAGTAATCTGAAACACAAAGCAGCGATTACTATACATTTTCATACTTTGCTCCCCTGGTCAGTAAAACCTGTGCAATGACCAATCTTTGGTTTTATCTTATCCCAAGTTGGTTGACTCTTTCTCCCTGAACCTCATACACCCAATGCAACAGGTCATTCTTCAAGATGAAGTATGGCAAAATTGTATCAACTCTTGGCTCTTGGGGTACCCCATTAATTATTTTTACCTGCTCCTTTGCAGGGTTTTGGTGGGGTTTTTTAGCTGAGCTGTCCCAAAGTTATTCCAAGATAAGGACAGATTGGGTAAGTGTGTTTCTGGTATGGAAAAACAATAGTAGTCTGTCCTCAATAAATATATATAGTAGTGACAAGCTGCTGCTCACCCTCCCCTGTGGTAACAGTAATTGCATATATAAAAATATCCAGAATAAATTATCCATATCCATCTATAAATATACAGAATAACCCATATTATAAACACATGGAAATCTTCCAGCTGTTAATTGCAAAGCTTCACTTAAAATGATATTAATGAATACAAATATATATAAACAGGAAATGTACAATTTATATCCCTCACACAGGTATCAAATACACTGTACCAATTATACTAATAATATACTGTATAATTGAATAAACAGACAATCTACCCTCACTAAAGTATTAATTGTGTTAATATATGACTATTTGACTATTAGAAATCGTACATCACTTGAATCTGTATGGAATAATCATGGTTGTGCTTTTTGAACTGCTTATAATTTTGGGGGTCATAATTAGGAGGTGAGTTTATCACCTTTCGGGGTGCTTTAGTGGAGTGAATCAGGAACATTACTTGGCTGAATCCAGTTTACTCAGATTGTGTGGGAACAAATTGCACTTTGTGAATAACGTTTGTTCTAAAGCACTTGACTTTTCACCATTTTCAGATGATTGCTTTTTTAAATAACGCTTTTCTTTTTTTTGTGGACATTATTTTGTGTGTTTTTGTGCACATTCTATTAGCAGATAGTTAATAATATATGCCTTGACCATTTGTTTTACAGATTGATCATCGTTGTTTTGGGATAATGATTTTTTACCTATATTCATTATTTATGAATTGTATAGGGTTTATTTATGTATTTATTTATAGTGCTGTATATTGGTATTATTGATTTGTAATTCATTTTGTGATATTTGCACAGCCGCTTGGCTGAGGTTTCAATAACCTTTATTATTTTTTAGGAGCAGAGAATATGTATTTGATTTTCTTTAAATATGGAAGTGCAGGGAAGAAAAAGGAAAGGTCGCAACCAATGCAATGATACATAAGCTGCATGTATAATATGAAATCTGTGGACAATATACTGTATACATTTATCTGTACTTTAAAAATAAAGCATCACAAATATTTGGCATTATAAGGCATGATAAAGGTGTTTTTTCAAACTTGATACATGCTGTATGAATGATTTGGTTATTTTAGTGTTTAGGTGGACTATAATGTCTACAATAAAGTAGAACCGACTTTAGTAAACTATTTCAAATACTAATCTATAACAGGCATTCAGAATTGATATTTCAGTAATCTGGAGACAGTAAACTGCAACTTTTTGCTAAACAAGGAAATGACAGACCTTCAAGTCCTTGGATGCTCATGACTAGTCATCTACATATAAACTTATATGTACAAGGCACATAATATATATTATACATCAGCCGAGTTTCTTAGATCTTTTTCTTATTTACATCTGAAAAGGATCAGCAACAGCAGGAAGGCCAGTTAGTATTCTGGATCAAAGAATTCCACCCCAAAGGCATTTTGTATATTGGAAAGGTAAAGCAGCAGGATATCACACTGTGTGTGGTACATTACCTAGGCAGCACAGAACAAAGAAAGTAGCACTCCTTACCCTACTATGACGTGACAATGCAGCCAGATAAGGGAGCATAAAAAAAAAAAATGTACCCTCAGTTCACGAGAAAAGTTGTATGATACTGAAAAGTTTGTCTAGAAGTCCAAGTTTCAGGATTCATTACAAGCCAGACATTCTTGGGATATAAACACGCCTGCTACTTCTTGGTTTTGCATTACTGCTTCCTGGATCAGCTTCTTATAGAGATGGTGATAGAGGTGACAATGCTAGTAATATACTGTCCAGTCAGGAAACTGGAAGCAGAGAGGAGACATAAGAAGTTGAACAAAACATTTGATTTTTTTAATTTTTTATTAGGAACCGCATGTCACCTGTCTGGCTGAGCAATGTCAAACATGTGTAAATTTAAAGATTGGCTGCTTAGCATTACAGATCCATGGATTGTTCAAACAGTTACTATATGTATTCAACTGTTAGCTTGGAGCTTCACTTTAAAGTCTGTGGCAGTGCTGTGCCGTGTCATGGTGTGAAAAGGGTTTTGTGTCACCTTGGGGTTCTTACCCAGACAGGTCAAGGAGCTCTAGGGTGCTTGTGCCATACAGAGGAATTTGGATTTTCAGTTTCCACCAAGATTTATAAAACACAGCTTGGGTCCTGGAGCTCCGAGACTTCTTAGACACTTGGGAAGGACAGAGTCTCATATCCTGGATCTAGGTTTTTGTGGACAACCAGCGCCCACTGATTGCACAGCTGTACACAGCCCTTATCATATGGGCATTGACTAGTGTTCAGAGTTCTACCCTCCTGAGGAGACCATTGTGGGATGTGCGTTTGACTGCAATATCCAGGCCAACCCCTGGATTTATAGTTGCTGCAGAAGCAGTGTGGTAACACCATTGTGTTCTGGTTTGAGAGGCTACATTCTAGACTGAGAGATAGTGTAGCCCAAGGTGGGCTGCTTCGTAGCTAAGAGGCTGTGTTTTTTGCTTTGTTTGCTGTACAAGGTTCAACCCCTCTGTGAGAAACCTACTGGAAGGGATCTTTATTTTTAAATAAAAGTGGGCACAGAAAGCCTTGACATGTCCTGCTGTGGCTAGACTGAGGTTTTAGAAAAAGGCTACTGTTAGACTGGATCCCTACAAGCTGTAGAACAGTTACGTTTGAGGTGGGTGTAGGGGAAAGTAGCTACAAGTATTATTATTTTTATTCATTTCACTGCTACATATACTACAGTATCTAACAAATTGAGTACACCCCTCACATTTTTGTAAATATTTTATTATACCTGTTCATGTGAAAACACTGAAGAAATTACACTTTGCTACGATGTAAAGTAGTGAGTGTACAGCTTGTATAACAATGTAAATTTGCAGTCCCCTCAAAATAACTTAACACACAGCCATTAATGTCTAAACCGCTGGCAACAAAAATGAGTACACCCGTAAGTGAAAATGTCCAAATTGGACCCAAAGTGTCAATATTTTGTCTGGCCACCATTATTTTCCAGCACTGCATTAACCCTCTTGGGCATGGAGTTCACAAGAGCTTCACAGGTTGCCACTGGAGTTCTCTTCCACCCCTCCATGACAACATCACAGAGATGGTAGATGTTAGAAACCTTGCGTTCCTCCACCTTCCGTTTGAGGATGCCCCACAGATGCTCAATAGGGTTTAGGTCTGGAGACATGCTTGGCCAGTCCATCACATTTACCCTCAGCTTCTTTAGCAAAGCAGTGGTCATCTTGGAGGTGTGTTTGGGGTTTTCCTTATCATGTTGGATAAGGCCCAGTCTCCTAAGGGAGGGGATCATGCTCTGCTTCAGTATGTCACAGTACATGTTGGCATTCATGGTTACCTCAATAAACAATAGCTCCCCAGTGCTGGCAGCACTAATGCAGCCCCAGACCATGACACTCCCACCACCATGCTTGACTGTAGGCAAGACACACTTGTCTTTGTACTCCTCACCTGGTTGCTGCCACACACGCTTGACACCATCTGAACCAAATAAGTTTATCATCTGAACCAAATAAGTTTATCATTAGACCAAAGAACATGGTTCCAGTAATGTATGTCCTTAGTCTGCTTGTCTTGTTTGTGGTGCATGATGTCCATACAGATGATTTTATGTCTCTTATTTTGTTTTACTTTAGACTTTCCAACATTATTCAGCTCTTCCAGTGGCCCATGTTGTGCAGGACTTGTATTTACTTTATGATATGCCAAGTACCAATGGCGTCAATATTTATATGCGTTTTTCAGCATGCCCTGCGTCTATGCGATTCTGTGTATGCATTTTTGTGTTATGCAGTATGTTATACATGATCTCACATGGTATAATAAAATGTTCTTTGCTAAGAATGCTTTTTGGTGTACATCTCTCATTCAAAAACTCACCCTTTTTGTTGGAACCCACAAAAGCAACACTGTGTTTTATATGCCACATGTTTACTTTATATAGTGATTGGCCTCATTTAAAGTCCCGCTGACCACTTCCCCTTTTCCTTGTCTTAATGTGCATTATGTTAAGACAACCCATGGAAATGAATGAGCTGCCAGCGCACCCTGATTTCTCAAATACCGGACATGGCCCTTTTTTGTAATGCAATGCACTAATGTCAAACACAACAAGAGGTGGGGAACCTCATCTAGTATGAAAAATAGCATTTTAAAAAAGTAATTTCATTAATGATGTTCAATATTTGGACAGAATGATATGAAGCAATCTGTACTGCTTGGGAAAAACTGCCAAAGCAAATCAAATGTGGCAATAATTAAACAAATTATTAAAATCAGTGTAATATTACTGAACTAGGTTTGTAGGCTGATAGAGAAATCCTTTCATCCCTTACTGTGTCCATCTGGAGGTCCTGGTGCGTGGGTGGAATCCCAAGAGGACCCAAGGGAACACTAGGAAGGAACACTAACACTTACACTATATGAGAAAGTCATTATTAAAATGCTCAATAGTCCACCAGGAATTCTTCAGTTTTCTCAGCATTTTCATATAATCCTCATATTCTTTTCTGTTTATACCAGACGGCTTTCAATATATTCAAAGTGTTGGAAATATTAAGTAACAGTCAATTAACATTACACAGTCATGGGTAGGGCACCATATAAGTGAAAGGGGAAGAATGACGGAAAATAAGAAAGATGGGACTAATTTTAGCAGAAAGTATGAAGGAAGGACAAACCCTTACAACACCCCTAGTTACACTGATCATGGAGAAGGAACATACCAAACAGGACTGCTTGATTTTTTTCATTGCTTCTTTTCTTTTATACTGGCTTTTCAAAATAGCAAATGCAATATTTTAGAGATTGGATAAAAGGTTTAGTGTTTTATAAAAATGTTGGTAGTCACACAGCAGATATTTGTAGAGCTATATACATTAGAAAAAAAAGAGAGAGAACTGATGAGAAAAGCGGAACATGGGGCATTAGTTGCCTAAGAGTGACAATCCCACCAAATATGGGACTATTGAGAGCTATGAAATCAGCTCCATATATAATGCCTTTTATTAAAAGAGTTACACTTGCCAACTAAATCCCTTGGAACTGAAGAAAAAGGAAATTACTTTTAGTTTACAACTGTTCTTCTCATCCTAAGCTGTGACTCACTTTACTGGAGGAGTTAAACATCTATAGGCAATCATTTTAATGCACAAGTTGTTTGCTGAGTTTACTGATATGTATTTGATATTAACTCTGATCAGAAAGGAAGTAGAAATCACTTAGGTCATTGCTGTAAACAAGCAGTGGTTAAAGTAGGTCTTTATTGAGATTGTTATTGCTGACCTTCTTCTGAAAGCACTATCCAGTGAATGTCTCTGACTTCATACTTCCTAAGTCCCTGACAATCATGCAGTCATTGAAGTTACAACTTCTGATCTACATAATATGTCTAGGTCAGTGACTCAGAATGTCATGAAACCATTGTTTAAAGGGTTTGTTAACCCACTTCATGTACTTTATATAATCCGCTCTACCATATAATGATATGTCCCCCTGTGTGTATGTTGTTTTAAAAAAAAGCTGTATATACCTTATCTGTGAGCACTGATCAGCGGTCATGTAATGCGCCGCATTCCTCCTCTCTCTGTCGGACAGATGCAGTGGGAGGGGCCAAGATTCCCCCGCTGACGTCATGCTGGAGGGCAGGAGGAGGAGAGAGCCGAAGAGATGCGGCACGTCACATGGCCACTGATCAGTGCTCACAGATAAGGTATATACAGCTTTTTTTTAACCACTTCACACCCGGGCCAATTCTGAAATTTTTCTCCTAAATGTAAAATTCATAATTTTTTAGCTAGAAAATTACATATAACACCCAAACATTATATATGTTTTTTTAGCAAAGACTCTAGAGAATACAATGGCGGTCGTTGCAACTTTTTATGTCGCACGGTATTTGCGCAGCAATTTTTCTAACACGTTCTTTTCAGAAAAAAAACAGTTTCATGCTTTAAAAAAAAAAAAAACAGTAAAGTTAGCCCAAGTTTTTTGCATAATGTGAAACATGAAGATACGCTGAGTAAATAGATACCCAACATGTCACACTTCAAAATTGCACAAGCTCGTGGAATGGCACCAAACTTTGGTATTTAAAAATCCCCCATAGGCGATGCATTAAATTTTTTTACTGGTTACATGTTTTAAGGTCTAGGGCTAGAATTATTGCTCTCGCTCTAATGTTCGCGGCGATACCTCACATGTGTGGTTTGAACACCATTTTCATATGTAGGCGGGACTTACGTTTGCATTTGCTTCTGCGTACGAGCTCACGGGGACAGGGGCGCTTTAAATTTTTTATTTTTTTTATTGTTAATTTTACTTTTATTTTTTTAGTTTGACACTTTAAAAAAAAAAATTAATTTGATTACTTTTATTTCTATTACAAGGAATGTAAACATCCCTTATAATAGGAATATGGCATGATCAGACCTATTTACAGTAAGATATGGAGGTCAATAAGACCCCACATCTCACCTATAGGCTGGGAAGCCTAAAATAAAAAAATAAAAAACGATCACGGCTTCCCAGCCGAGGCGGCGCCGTTTTTTGAATGCAGAGGACGGGCATGACGTTATAACATCGCGCCCGGCCTCCGAACGATCATAGAGACTCCGGCGACCATCTCTATGATCACCATCCAGGGGCTGGCGGATCCTGTGTCCGACTCACCGATGGAAGCAGTGGGAGGGGGGGCGTCCCATTCTGCCGCCCGTAAGAACTATTAAGCGGCGGAACAGCAGGGTGCAGGGAATCGCCGGATGAAAAAGCCGATATCTGAATGATGTCTGTAGCTGCAGGCATCATTCAGATTTACCTCCGGAAAGTCAAGGACGTCCCAGGACATCCCTCCGGCGCGAAGTGGTATTAATACAACACACACACACACACAGGGGGACATATCGTTATAAGGCAGAGCAGATTATATAAAGTACATGATGTTATTAAAGCAGCAGCGGGGGGCAGGGGGAGACCCTAACACAGAAGCTGACACAGGAGCAGAGAGGAGAGACAGTGGATGATGTAAGCATGTAAACTGACCACAGTGTCAGGGTTCAGCAGCCATGATTACTGTGGTCAGTTTACATAGGGAGAGGGGAGAAACTGGCAGGAGCAGCCAGGTTTTTTAGGTGTTACAGGGGGCCAAATGACACAGGACTAGCACTGTGTCATAAATATGAAATGGATGCATCAAAATAAGCTCGACAACATTTTATTTTGATGCATCCATTTCATATTTATGATTCTAGATGGTTTTATTGCTTTACCACACTGATATAATGTTATGTCTACTTCATTTGGGGGACTGTGATGTACAATATTTACTTTCTGTGTCATGTTGGTTACTACAATGGAATGGAATGCTCTACCAAACAACATCCACTTGGAAGAAAACCATCAGGCCTTCAGGAAAAAACTCAAGACCCACCTCTTCTAATATAGCAGGACAACAAGGGCAGACAAGCGCCTTGAGGCGATTCAGTTCGCATTTGCAGCGCTATACAAATCATTCATTCATTCTTTCACTATCCTCAATATGTATGTTGATTCTTTATATTTTATATCCCAATGTGCTATTATATGGGTTGATCCATGCCCTATTTTTGGTCTAATAAAGAATATAATTTTTTACATATGTAAATGGTTTTGTCTGGCTCTACCACACTCACCTCATCTAAAGTACCACCCTCCCCCCTCTTTTTTGCATAAGCAACCAGGGATGGAGGCGCAATATCCCCCATTGCGTCTTATTCAAAGTCCCACATATTCCCCTTTTTCTTTAGCACTGTGTCATATAACATGCTTTAAAGAAGCATGATCCATTTTTTTAAATTTTTTATTGGGTTAACATATGCTTTAAAGGGGTTGTAAAACCTTGTTTTTTGTTTTTTAAATAACAAACATGTTATACTTACCACCACTGTGCAGTTCGTTTTGCACAGAGTGGCCCCGGTCCTTCCCTTCTAGGGTCCCACAGGGCGCTGGTGGCTCCTCCCTGCATCGAGTGCCCACATTGGAGAAGGCTCTCCGAAGGTGAACACCCATGCGGGCGTGCTCCCGAGTCCTGCTTCTGTGTATATTCACACGATGGTTTACAACCCCTTTAAGCAATGTGCCCAAGCAGCTGGCTGTACATATTTCCCAGCAGAGGTTTCATTCTCTGAAATGTATTTAGCCCATATTATCCAGCTACAGCCTGCAGTTAAATCAATTGTTGGATTGAATACAACTACCCCTCTATATATGTGAAGTTACAGAAAAACAGACAAAATTAAAGGAGAATATAGCTACTAAACTTAGCAACACGTAATATTTCTGCTTTCATATTACACATGTAATAGGAAAATATAGATAGCCAGTCACTAATTGGTATGGACAACAGCTGCACTCTTCTCTGAACCCAAGCAATTTGAAATGATGTTCCTTTTGGGGTTGTTTTGATGGGATTTACATGGTAGATTGCGAATGAGTGTTGGTGGGCTACAAGACCCTCTGCATACATGGGTGTCTTCTGTGCATCCCTTCTTGTGCTTTAGTGCGCCGGGGGAAGGGGAGTGGGCAGATGCAGCATTCAGCCCTGCTGCCTGCAGCCTGTTAGGCTCCATTCACGCTTGTTCAACTTGCCATTCAACCTTGGATATCAAAGTAGCATGACAAGTCCTTCCCCATGTTTTCCAATGATAACCATTCATGTATGCACTACTTTGGTCCGACTTTCATGAAACTTGAGAGCCATAGACTTCAATGTTAACACTCAAAATCTGTATAAAAGTTGTATTTGAATGTTATACAATGCAACAGTTGTCCATTACCACTGATGAAAGTAAAGTCCGATCCAATTTGCACCCATCCAAAGTTGCGTCAAAGTTGGATCAAAGTTACACCAAAATTGCACTCCAAAGTCATTGCAACTTTGTACTTATACAAGTGTGAATGGAGTGTTAAAGTCTATGAGCTGAATTCTGTACTGGGTGAAACTCGTGTTTGGGGCCCTATGCATTCAGGGAAAAATGCCTTGAACACAGTATACCTGTGTAGCCCTCTTTGGGGGGGGGGGGGGGGGATATGAGGAATTGCCCTCTCCAAACAGAATTTTGTGCTAAACCAGCACCTTTGGGAGACTGCACCACGGCGCCGCCCCTCGGAAATTCGGCCCCCTTTTTCTTCCTCCGCTGCCGGGCCAGTTAGAAAGCACAGCGCACTTCATGCATGTGCAGTAGGAGACCGGCTGTAAAGCCAACAGGATTCACTGCTGTTTCCCCCACCATGAATGGCGGTGGCAGCACCTGAGAGCTGATCCAAAAATCAGCTAGGGTGCCGACATTGCTGGACAGGTAAGTGTCCTAATATTAAAAGTCAGCAGCTACAGTATTTGTAAAATTTTTCATGGGGGGTGGTGGAACTTCTCTTTAAGTAATCCTGTACATGGCAACCCAACAGGTTCCCTTTAAAGTAGCCCTTCTGAGTCCTTTTGCTCCATCACCTCCTACTCGAGAGAAAGGAAAGTTCTATGTAAGCCAAGAGTCACTGGAGTTGTATTTTACAAAGGGATATGAACTCTCCATGTGAAAGTACTGACTGGCCACGGAACTGTCACATGGAGTGAGCAATAGACTACTCAGTCAAATGGTATTTTCTTTGGCTCCCTGTGCTGAGCTGAACAGTGAGAGAGCAGTGGAAAGGTAAGTACATCCTGCTGGGGATGGGGGAATTTTAAAACAAGCCTGTTATGTTTTTTCCTGAATATGCAAAACCCGGGTTTCTTCAAAAGTTTGTTCAACAACAGTTTTGTGATTTCCTTTTTTTTCTTCCATGTAATTTAGCCAAGGACAGTGGTCACAAAGTCAACCTACCACCGATTTTGCTTTTCATTTCATGCAATGCAAACCACCGCCTACGAGTATTTGAACAGCTGGAGCGCCCTGGTTTACCGATGCTATTTATTGAGTATTGCAATGCATGCCATGCAATCAATGGCTGTGTCTTTTCCCTAAGTATTATTTAATGAAGACTGTGAAAACATTTCTCAGATAGTACACAACCTCATTACATGCATTTCAGAATCATTGCCTTAAATGTGAAATTATTTGCAGCCTAACAACAAAGTGAGTATGGCTATTTTCCTGTCTGTACTCAAACAGTTTGTCACTCTTATGATGCTCAAGACATCAAACCCAATTTCAGTCCTCATTTCAATTAAACTTGAAGTGACCCTTTTTTCTCGGCAGGCTCAAAACCTATTTTCACTTTCCTTTTAAACTGTGTAATTTATGATGGAGGCAGCTCAGACTAGGCACTAAGCATCTCTTCCTTGCTGTTATTTACAACATTCATGATTGTCGTTATTGTTTTTCTTCAATTTTAGAAAAATGTTGGGCTGTCTTTTTTCAGGTAACTGGTATAAAAAAAATATATTACAACGTACATAAATAAACTGAGATGACATGAAACCAGCTTTAGTGATAAATGGACTCCGTAGATGTACTACATGTTGGCAGACTGAGCTGAATACCTAAAAACTAGGGCCAATGACTCAGAAGCAGAAGCATTTAAAGTGTTAGAGCAGGGGTCTCAAACTGGTGGCCCTCCAGCTGTTGTGAAACTTCAAGTCCCATCATGCCTCTGCCTATGGGAGTCATGCTTGTAACTGTCAGGCTTGCAATTCCTCATAGGAATTGTAGTTCTGTAACAGCTGAAGGGCCACCAGTTTGAGAACCCTGTGTTAGAGGGTCCAATCTACAGAAGCTATGTTGCTTCCTGGTGGTGCAGGTGCTGCCTATTGGCTGCAAATAGTGCCCATCATTGCACCTTTACAGCATCCTAAAACATTCTAGCATGACATCATGGCAAGAGGTGTGCACAAGATCAGTTGTCACGGGGACCCGAGAGTTAACTGGAGAACAGTTGCTGTGCAAGTGTACATGGTGTACATTTATCTCTAATGCCCTGTACACACAACAAATGTTAGATGTGAGCTTGTTGGCTGAAAGTCCGACTGTGCGCATGCTCCATCGAACATTTGTTGGCAGACTTTCCGCCAACAAATGTTGGCTAGCAGGTTCTCAAATTTTCCGCCAACAAAACTTTGTTGTCGGAATTTCCGATCATTGTACAAAAGTCCGACGCACAAAAGTTCACGCATGCTCGCAATTAAGCAGACCGTGTGTATGCAAGACAATTTGGAGCCAACAACCTTCAAACAAAATTCCACATTTTTTCCCTGTGTTGGAAAGTTTGATTGTGTGTACGGGGCATAAGAGTATAGGCCCGCCTTAAAGTGTTACTAAACCCAGGAGCCTGCATTTAATATATGTGGTCTCCCACAGTACACAGAACATATAAAGTATAGTAAATATAAATCTCTAAATATCTTTTCTCATCAGCAGTATATAGCAGTATTGTGACTTCTATCAGTGCCTGATTAAAGCTTGTATGAGGAGTTTTCATAATGCATTGGCTGTCCTATCAGGAAGAGAAACGAAAAAACAGGCGCCCCTTAGTGTAGACTGTAGGACAATTTATTTGTATTAAGTAAGAATAAAACGTACATAATGGTAGTGAGAAACAGGCACATCACAGAAAACAATATACCCAAGGATGTCCATGGGTGTAGGAGCTACATGAGCCCACGCTGTAGTAGTTACCACCACTTGCTAGGCTGTTCCGGCCAGCTGGATGGTAAAGAGAAGGAAAAGCTTAAAGCGAGGGCTAGAAATCACACTGGAACACAGCATTGACCCAGATGACATCATGAGACCGTGGCGCTTTTCGGAGCATGCACAGTGGAAGACACAATTGCACGCTCCTTTCTCAAGCTGGTTCCAGCTGCTTAGCATGGGCGCCATTCTGAGAATACTTTGCTAATTCTGAATGAATGCAAAGCATTCTCTGATTGGGAAAGGTGGAGAGGTGGGGAGGTGATGTCACACTCAGAAAATGCTTTGCATTCTTTCAGAAGCTGCAAAGCATTCTCTGACTGGCACCTGTGCCAAACAGCCAACCTCAGCAAAGAACCCTGAAGCAAGTTGAGGTTACTGGAATCGCGGTGTCTACTTAAGTGATTTCCAGCTCTAGCAGTATGCCAGAATGTAAACTGAGCTATGCATGTGCAGAATGAAAAAATGTGTTTTGTTTTTTTTCGATTCTTTAGTTACATAAATGAGTTTAATTAAATTAGGTTCATTTGTTTAATCTGTTTTCGGAATTCGTTTTATTTATTAATTTTCAAATTTATTCAAATTTTTCTAATTTGAATTCGGATCCATTCGGAAAGTTTTCAAATCAATTTAGAATAGTTTCCAGTTTTAGAATTCGAAAAGTTTTGAATTTGAATAGTTTTCCAATCTCCAAAGAGATTAAAAGAGAATAGAAAATAAAGGAATAGAATAGAAAAAAAAAAAGAATATAACAGAAAATAAAAGAATATAATAGAGCAAAACAGAACAAAATAGGATAGAAAATAAAAGAAGAGAATAGAATGGAATAAAAAAAAGAATAGAATAAAATAGAAAGATTCTAACCATCTTTTGAAATTCAAATAGAATAGAAAAGAATATAATTTAAAAAACAATAAAATAGAATAGAATAGAAATAATATAACCCTTTTCCAAAAATTCAAATAGAATCAATTCTAATTTGAATAGAATAGAAAGGAATAGAGTAGAATAGAATAGAAATTAACACAATAGTATAGAAAAAAACAACAGAATAGAATGAATATAACCATCTTCCTATTCTGATCGATTCTTCTCTATTCTATTCAAATTTGAATTGATTCTATTTGAATTTTGGGAAATGATTATATTCTTTCTATTCTAATCTATACTATTTTATTGTTTTTTTAATTATATTGTTTTTTATTTGTTCTATTCTATTCTTTTCTATTCAAATTCAAATTTATTCTATGTGAAATTCGAATTTCGGAAGACAGTTGTAGTCTTTCTATTCTGTTTTTTTTTCTATACTATTCTGTTATGTTCTATTCTGTTCAAATTCAAATTGATTCTATTTGATTTTTTGGAAATGGTTATATTAGTTCTATTTTATTCTATTGTTTTTTTTAATTCTATTCTTTTCTTTTCTATTATAGTCTATTCTATTCTTTTTTTTTCTATTCTACTCTTGTCTATTGTATTATTTTCTTATGTATTCAAATTCAAATATATTCTATTTGAAATTTGAATTTCAGAAGTTGGTCATATTTGTTCTATGTTATTCTATTATATTGGTTGCTATTATATTCTAGTCTTTTCTGTTCTTTTATTTTTTATTCAATTTTGTTCTGTTTGACTCTATTATATTCTTCTATTTTATTTTCTGTTATATTCTTTTCTAGCCTATTATTTTTTTCTATTCTATTCCTTTATTTTATATTCTATTGTATTTTCTTTGAAAGTTTGAAAACCATTTTAATTTGAAAATGTTTTGAATTTGAATTTGAAAACGTATCTAATTTGAAAACATTTCAAATTTGAATTTGAAAAATATTCGAGTACGATTCGAAAACTATTTGAATTTGAATTTTGATGATTTTTTTCCCGTTATTTCAGATTCTTTTAAATTCGGTACTATTGTAACTCGGAAATTGAGGTACATCCGGATTTCCAAAAAAAACGAAAACTAGTCCGAATTTCAATTCGGAACCAAACGAACCACACATGTCTACAATTAATATTTCGCAGAGAATTGCAAACAGGCAGGTAAGTGTATTTTACTGCAGAAGAGATATTGCATGTCTCTTCTACAATAATAAAAAAGGTACAGAAATCAAAGGATGTTACAAGGAGGCAGAAAAACACAATAAGAAATGATTTCATGAAAATAGATTACAGGACCATTAGGTAGTAGATGTGCATAGAATATATTTGGAGAATAAGGATATTGTTTAGTGTTACTTTAGGTTTTAGCACCTTTCAAAACTTATAAAATGAAATGTACATTGTCTTTCATAATGATAAGTGATTTATTAAATAAAAGAAAAGCAATCAGATTTTTTTTTTTCCTATTAAGAATTTTTCCTATTTCCTGTTTATAAAATGGCAGATAACTGGCACACATCCACCAAAAAAGATATATTTGTGTTACATGTGGCCCAGAAGCAGATGGTGAGGATACAAATGTAGCATTATTATAATTCAGAATGTCAAAATAGTTTCATGCAGATTCCGATGACTAACAGTAGTAATGTACAAGGTTAGCACATTGTGTGGAATAACAGAATAATGAAAGCTACAGCTTAAAGGAGAAGTCCAGCCAAAGCTCGTCTGGCTGGGCTTCTCCTATGGATCACAGGAGTGCAGTTCGTTTTGCACTCTTGTGACCTGTTTTCAGCAGAGAGCGAACTGAAATCTGCTCTCAGCTGACGTCATTGCTGTCAGACCAGGCACCTTGTCATCCTGACCACGGAGTCGGGACCTGCTGGGTGCCTGGACTGACAACCAGCTCAGCCTCCCAGCGAGCCGATGAGAGCCTGAGATGGCCGCCCGCCCCCTCCACAGATCAGCGCTCCAATGAGTGAAGAGGGAGATAAGCAGAGAGCTATGACTGACAGTCTGCAGCTCTCTGCTCACAGAGATGTGAAAACTGAGCGATCGGCGATGTCTGATTGCTCGGTTCTCAGTGCAGAGGCATCAGGGGACAGATGCAGCATTGGACCGATGCTGCATCCACCTAGGTAAGTATGAATCTGCAAAAAAAAATTCCCTTACTTCTCTTTTAAAGCAGACCTTTCATGAAGATGCACAGTCCACCTGGCTTGAAGCCACTGAACAAAGAAACACTAAAATAAAGCTTCAGAAATAAAATGCAAACAATTCTTCTACCATGCTCCCTCTGATCATTAATGACTTCACTGGACCTTCTCATAGGATCCCAAGAAAGCCGAGGTTTCCAAATTCTAAATTAAACCAAACTGCGCTGCGTTAAACAAAATTCAGGTGTATAAATATAACAAAAAAAAATGAATAAAACTTCTAAGAAGAGACAGAAATGTCCTTCTGTATTAAAAAGTCCTTTTAATGCTTTTCACCTGTGAAACATCAAGAATCAGCGTATCCACCACCCTTAAGGTAAACCATCACCGGAAACTGATCAGTGGAGGCTTAAAAGAAATCCATGATGTTCTAACCTAATAGAAAGTTCATATCAAGCATATTAGACTCCTTGGTACTTGGCAAGACACTTCACTTGATAGCAGATCTCATACAAGCACACCCACAGTAGTCTGATTAACATTCCAATGGAGAAGGAGGGGACCTTTAAGGCTGCTCGATGAATCTCCTTGGATTCCAAACCTCCAGGGAGTCCCGGAGTAAGGAAAAGAAAGGGATGGGATGGAGGGACGGCATGACAATGTGGACAGTCACATTCATGCATTCGTATAGGAAGAGTTGTCCCCTTTAAGGAAAGGGGGTGGTCAGAGCGGGGAGGCGCGCTTGGTTAGGAAGAGCAGGAGAGGGGGAAGTGACGTCAGTCTGTGAGTGGTGGAGAGGGAGATTCCCACCTACCCTCCCGTGGTTTGGTTGATAAAAGGTGAGGCTGTCAGGACAGCCCGGGAGTGTTGGGTCATTGGAGGAGGAGAAAATGGCTTTTATATACATATAACATGGTTGGGACCGATCTGTGGTATGGGGTTCTCAGGTACCTTCCGGTTAACGAGGGGTTAACCAGGAAGGGGTAAAAGGTAGGTCACTGCGAAGGTTGAGTACCGTCTCAGAGTCGGGGACTTGCGACTGGAGGCCTAAAGTTTAAAAGAGTTGGTCGCAGTGACCAGGTTGTGTGTCGTTGCACTCGAAGACCCCCAAAAAAGGATAAATATAAAAAGTCGGTTAACGGTTATTTAAAAATGTATTTCAAAGTTATTTATTATATTTATGGTAATTGTTAATAAAAGGTCGTCAGGTCATTTACTCCAAAAACCTTGTCACGTCATTTGTGGGGGATTTGAGGGGCTTTAGCCTATGTATAACAGGTTGGTAAGAGACTGTGGGTTATATCCTGCATATGTCAAAGGCAATTGTTGCTCAAAAGAAAAGAGACCCAGGTTCCACAAAGTGTACACAAGGTTTTAAAATTCAATAAAGAATAAAATTGTACTTACAACAAAGTTAAAACACAGTGCCATTAAATATCATTCAAAAGCCAGCTCCAAACTGCGATGACATCATGTGCTCTGAAGCGCTTGGTCAAAAATGACATTCTCTGCTGCAAATGAATTATGCCACATCATTTTAGTTTCATTTGAGTTTCCTAAAGTGATGGAGCTTTACTATTTCTAATACCTGATTGTGTATTAGCATAGCGCGGTCTTTAATAGTGTGTTCAATTTTGGAAGTTTTATCTGGACTGTCCACACACAGATTGCTCATGTTCCTGGTGTTGACCTTTAGGTTTGAATTGTGATACTGGTTTACTGCTTGTTTGTGACAGATAACACCACTGTTAGTGAGGTGTTAATACTAATAAACATTCAGCGACAAAGAAGTTACCCACCACCAACATGATGTAACATCAGCTATGGTGATTGATCAATGAAAGTGAAAACACAAAAAGCTTTAAGTGATTGTAAAACCTTTTTTTTTTTTTTAATAACAAGCATGTCATACTTATCCACTCTGTGAAGTGGTTTTGCACAGAGCAGCCCCGATCCTCCTTTTCTCAGGTCTCCCGCCAGCACTCATGGCTCCTCCCCTTGCAGAGTGCCCATCATAGCAAGCCTCTCGCTTTGGGGGCACTCTTGTGGGCTCACTCCTGAGCCAGCTTTGTGTGTCTATTGACACACAGAGCATACAGTGGTGTGAAAAAGTGTTTGCCCCCTTCCTCATTTCCTGTTCCTTTGCATGTTTGTCACACTTAAGTGTTTCGGAACATCAAACCAATTTAAACAATAGTCAAGGACAACACAAGTAAACACAAAATGCAATTTGTAAATGAAGGTGTTGATTATTAAAGGTGAAAAAAAATCCAAACCATCATGGCCCTGTGTGAAAAAGTGATTGCCCCCCTTGTTAAAACATACTATAACTGTGGTTATCCACACCTGAGTTCAATTTCTCTAGCCACACCCAGGCCTGATTATTACCACACCTGTTCACAATCAAGGCATCACTTAAATAGGAGCTGCTTGACACAGTAAGGTCCACCAGAAGATCCTTAAAAGATACACATCATGCCGAGACCCAAAGAAATTCAGGAACAATTGAGAAAGAAAGTAATTGAGATCTATCAGTCTGGAAAGGGTTATAAAAGCCATTTCCAAAGCTTTGGGAATCCAGCGAACCACAGTGAGAGCCATTATCCACAAATGGCGAAGACATGGAACAGTGGTGAACCTTCCCAGGAGTGGCCGGCCGCCCAAAATTACCCCAAGAGCGCAGCGACGACTCATCCAAGAGGTCACAAAAGACCCCACAACAACGTCCAAGGAACTGCAGGCCTCACTTGCCTCAGTTAAGGTCAGCGTTCATGCCTCCACCATCAGGAAAAGACTGGGCAAAAATGGCCTGCATGGCAGAGTTCCAAGGAGAAAACCACTGCTGAGCAAAAAGAACATCAAAGCTTGTCTCAATTTCTCCACAACACATCTTGATGATCCCCAAGACTTTTGGGACAACATTCTGTGGACCGATGAGACAAAAGTGGAACTCTTTGGAAGGTGTGTGTCCAAGTATATCTGGCGTAGAAGGAACCCTGCATTTCAGAAAAAGAACATTATACCAACAGTAAAATATGGTGGTGGTAGTGTGATGGTCTGGGGCTGTTTTGCTGCTTCAGGACCTGGAAGACTTGCCGTGATAAAAGGAACTATGAATTCTGCTGTCTACCAAGAGATCCTGAAGGAGAATGTCCGACCATCTGTTCGTGTACTCAAGCTGAAACGAACTTGGGTTCTGCAGCAGGACAATGATCCTAAACACACCAGCAAGTCCACCACCGAATGGCTGAAGAAAAACAAAATGAAGACTTTGGAGTGGCCTAGCCAAAGTCCTGACCTGAATCCTATTGAGATGTTGTGGTATGACCTTAAAAAGGCCGTTCATGCTCGAAAACCCTCTAATGTAACTGAATTAGGACAATTCTGCAAAGATGAGTGGGCCAAAATTCCTCCAGGACGCTGTAAAAGCCTCATTGCACGTTATCGCAAACGCTTGGTTGCAGTTGTTGCTGCTAAGGGTGGCCCAACCAGTTATTAGGTTTAGGGGGCAATCACTTTTTCACACAGGGCCATGATGGTTTGGATTTTTTTTCACCTTTAATAATAAACACCTTCATTTACAAATTGCATTTTGTGTTTACTTGTGTTGTCCTTGACTATTGTTTAAATTGGTTTGATGTTCCGAAACACTTAAGTGTGACAAACATGCAAAGGAACAGGAAATGAGGAAGGGGGCAAACACTTTTTCACACCACTGTAGCTCAGACCTACTCCCACTCCTTTCTCACAGCCTGTGAGTTACAGCAGCGGGAGCCAATGGCTCTGAGCCTATGAGGAGTGAGAGAGAAAAGATAGCCACTGCTCTTATGCACTTCGCTGGATCAAGAGTGGGCTCAGGTAAGTATAAGTATTTTACCATAATGCAGAGAATGTAATAAAGTGAACCACATTCAGCCTTTAGAACCATTTTAATCCTGTAGGGCAAAAAAACTTCTTAACAATCTATTATCAACAAGTAACTGGATAATTACACAGGTAAAATAGGTATAAAAAAAAAAATTGAGGAGATGTTCCGGTTTGAGGTAATATAGGAAATCAATCTAACTATAAGCGTTGTTCAGGTTTAAAAAAAAAAAAAATCTCTGAAAACTAAATTTTTCTGTTGTAAAATGCCAAATGTTTTTTACTTTAATTTTGAACTATAATATTTGAACTTGAGATTTCAGTAGCTTCCTAATCTCAAAATTGCTTTTTCTGTCACTCTGCAACAAAATAGCAATAATTGTATATTTATTTATACCTGCTGCGAGATCTCCAACCAGAGCAATTTGACTGTACATCAAAAAGTGCAAGTTGTATCCACTAACTGAAACAGGATGACTTATAAAATGGTAGAAAAACAATATAAATTCCCTTGGCGTAAAGACATAAAATATTTAGGTATTAAATTAGCACACATAGATCACTATCATGGTTCGGAAGAATCCATGTGCTCAAAATGTTCATATTACCCAAAATACTTTTCAAATTTCAAATGATGCCTATCGCTTTGCCAAAGTTTTATTTAGCTAAACTTAAAACTCTGGTGACGACTTTCATTTGGAACAACAAAAGACCCAGGATAGCATATTCCACGCTTAAACAGGGGAAAAATCGCGGTGGACTGGCAGCCCCAGATATAATCAACTACTATAAAGCTATCGTACTATCAAGAATTGTAGAATGGACAAAAGAAAATAAAGAAGAAAAAAGATGGGTTAACTTAGAATATACTCTTAGCAAAGCACATTTAAGTAAAATTATATGGAACCCCCCGAAGTATAGGAATATTAAAAGAGATAGTAGCGAACTCACTTTGAATGCACTCAGGATTTGGGATGAAATATATAAAAAAATAAACGGCCACTATAATTCACCACTTATTGCTCTAAAGGAGAACAAATTTTTTGCACCGGGATTAAAAATTAACGGGGGGAATTGGTTGAAATTAGAAAGAGCACAGGTGAGAGATATTATAAAAAACGGTAAGATTAGGTCACTACAGGAATTAAAGATAAAAGAGGGTTTTGAAGAAATAGACGGGTGGAGATACCACCAGCTCTCCCATTTCATTGAGAGCCTGCCCCACCCAATTAGAGAACCAACAGACTTAACGCCCTTGGAGTCACTGTGTACAACTAGCGACAGTAGAGGCGCTATTACAAGGTGGTACAGGCTCTTACTGGACGGGGAGGGACAGGGGGTCCCCACATATATTCACAAATGGGAAAGGGAAATAGGGACACAATGTGAGAATGACACAGTTAAAAAAATTCTAAAATTAACCCATAGCTCCTCGAACGATAGCAAGTCAGCTGAAGTCAATTATAAAATTTTATCTAGATGGTACGCTACTCCGGACAAAATTAGCAAATTTCAGAAGGACAACTCAGGGAAATGTTGGCGAGGATGTGACGAAATAGGAAACATGACACATCTTTGGTGGAGTTGCCCCAAAATTAAAGTCTATTGGGGGGAAGTCAGGTCTTATATAAAAGAAATCACAAAGTTAGAAGTCCCAGACGATCCATGGACCATCCTACTACACGGCACAAAAGAAAGTATCAAAAATTACCAAAGGTCATTACTCCCGCTGCTCCTAAACGCGGCAAAAAAAGTGATTCCGAAGAAATGGCGGGAGTCAGAAGCCCCCTCGATCTGGGAATGGATAGACGAGATCGAGGGTATATATAAGATGGAAAGGTTTAGAGGCAAGAAGGGAAACAAAGAGGAAGATGAAATAGATAAGTGGAGAGAGTGGAAGAATTTCAAAAAAACATGGAGCTACGCGGAACAATTGAAGATCCAATGAACTAGGAAATAGACAGCGAGAGTTTGGTCAAGCCCTGGGAGGGGGGGGTGGGTAGGGTGGGGAGGGGGGAAAATGGTGCGGGAAAGTATAAAATAGAATATTTTTGGATAACTGGCACAGGAAAAAAAAAAAAAAAAAAAAAAAAAAAGAAACAGGATGACTTATAAAATGGTAGAAAAACAACATTATATAAAAAAAATTAATCATGATGTCATGTGACATCTTGTTTATTCTTCTATAAGATACCCCATACTGAAGTATTATTATTCATGTACTTATTTCTGTGACTAATAAAGAAATAAAGTAAAAAAAAAAGCAAACCAATAACTGTTCACAGTAAAGACCAGGGAAACCAATAGATTGTTGGAGACACTTTAGCAATATTTGTCTGCTTAGTTCCTCATTTAGAGATGGGAATATTGGTTTCCAATTCGCATAGTAGATTGAATTTTATACAATCATTGTATTGTTCTAAAGCTAATGCGGCTTTTTGCAGATCACTGAAACATGACCAATGTCTTTTTGTACAGTAGATAATGACTAATGTCCCCTACAAGGTCAAGGGAAGAGAAAGGAAAAGAATGGAAACACTTTAAAGTGGTAGTAAACTCTTCCCCACAACTTCATCACATTTCAGTCTGCATAAAACCCCTAATGATCGCTGCTTGTAGATTTCTCCTTACTTGCTTTTCTTGTAATCCATCCCGTTCTGTGTAGTGATGCCACTGGTGCATGCGCAACTCTCCCGGTTTTCACGGCATGCTCCGAGTGCTGTCTGTCCATTGACAGGATGCCGTGGCTGTGATTTCCGCTCATAGTGACACTCAGATCTAGACCCGCAAGACTGCAGATTCTCTCTGAACTTCCTGCTACACCCCATGTGACCATGTGACGTTTCTTGAGGTGTAAATCTTCTATGTAAAGTGTAAGAACTAGCATCAAATGTAGAGCTCGAAGGACAACACCACTGTTTCTTCTTTTTAAGGGCTTTGTTTGTCCATTTTTATTAAAAGAAAGTTCAATAAACACAAAACATGAGTTTCCCTCGCAGGGGTTTTCAGCAATTCCTTTTCCCATCAACATAAACGACATTCAGCACTTTTGGCTCTCACTTGCAGCACTGCTGCTCTGGCCTTACATGCCAAGCCATTGACTGTCTCCTACAGTCTGTTAACCGACCAACTTGGTGCACACAGCTAACAGCGTCTTGCTCACTGGCTCCCACATGGAGCCCTCCTGACTCCTAGGCCAGACCTTCTGTCTGCCCGGGTGGAGCTCAGAACCATGGTCAGGATATTACTAAAAGCCCAGAACACACCTGACCAATCAGTACACTGGCCCTTCTGAATACCTGGATTCAGCATTGGAGATTTCATCCCACCCGGATCACTTTGAAATCTCCAGGCTCCAGGTCCCAAAACGAACTAACTTTTTAATGCATTTCGTTGTCTGAAATCCACTTCCTCAGGAGCAGATGCATGTGTCTCTACAAGAAATATGCAACAACAACAGTAAAATCTGGTATAGTAAGTATACATAAAAAACATAAGGGGAAAAATAGAAGACACCACCAAGTAGGTGGGAAACCTACCCTAATGTTTCTCATATTCAGTGCATCGATCAGCAAGTGGTCCTGTCATATGGAGGCAGCAGGAGATAGTCTGTATCGAGAGCTGAGGGAGTACTGTTAATGGGCATAAAAAGGTGGACTTGGAAAAGTTTTGGGACTGTCCATATTGGAGATATGTGCGGATGTGTATAGTGATCCAAATTGAAAGTGCAAAGGGTGAAAGTCAATGTCTCAGAATTGCATATAGGCAACAAAAAAGTACATATATGTAAATAGTACTTTGTTGCACAATGAAATGCATAAACCCTAAACACCAGAAGCAAGAACTAGATCAGTCCCCTAGGGGAATATGGAGAGTCCCAAAACTTTCCAAGTCCATTTGTTTATGCCCATGGACAGTACTCCCTCAGCTCCCGATACAGACTATCTCCTGCTGCCCCCATTCGACAGGACCACATGCGGACTGATGCACTGAATATGAGAAACATTAGGGTAGGTTTCCCACCTACTAGGCGGCCTCCTCTATTTTGCCCCTTATGTTTTTTATGCATACTGCATTGTCCAACTTACTATACCAGATTTTACTGTTATTGTTGCATATTTTTTGTAGATATGCATACATCTGCTCCTGAGGAGGTGGATTTCAGACCACAAAACACATTGAGCTTGTTGATGCAATCCTATTACCCCATTATGCATTTCTATATACTTTATTTTATCATTTTGTGTTATTTGTTTCTCATATATTCTGTACACTGTTGAGCAGCATGTCACAATTTAGCCATACCTGTTGTATATCATTTTAACTTGGACTGCAATTTAATTTATTCATTTTGTTTACATATTGATAATTTTTTTTCAAAGAAAATCAGCTCTTAACAATACTCTGTTACTTTTTTCCTTTGTTGAGTATATATTGTGGTTTACCCATGGTGAGCTACGCCCTTCATTCAAAGTCCCACTTTCCCTGTCTTTTGTATGATCCAGAGACAAAGGTGATTAGAAACTATGGACAAGGCTTAAAGCTCAACATCACCCACAACCTAAAACTGGAAAAGGGTTAGAAATGTTTGTAATATATATATATATATATATATTTTTTTTTTTTATACTGTTTGTGCTTTCATAAAAGAGATTTCTCTTTTCTTCCTGTCCTCAGTCTTGACATCTGTCATCTGGACAGAAAATGACCAAAAACTTCACTCATGGGGACACACAAGAAACAAAGGATCCCAGGAAAGTGTTTCCAGTCTTCTAGAGAAAATATTAACTTTATTGCAATGTGTGTTGCCATTGTGAGTGTTACCCTTCTCTTAGGGTTGAGCGTGATACCTGTTAAACAGACAGAAATTGGGGAGAATTTTTTCTGGTAAGAAGATAGGAAATAAGGAGAAATCTCCCAAATGGAGATGCAGGCAGTAATTCAAAGTTTACAGAAGTACTAATCCTTTCATACTTTACAAAAAAAAAACATAGAAAGATTTGGGCTGAAGTTGGGCTTCAACACAAGTGGTTGGTGGGACAAAATTCTGAAGTGTTTGTAAACCTTGGACATGAAACATGAACAAATAACATCCCTTTATAGTGTGTGCTTGTCTCAGTCCAGAGAACAGAGAGAAAAAAGGTGACAGGGGAGGGATCTCCAGGATACAACCTGTGATTGACAGCCTCACTTCTGTTCTTGTGTGCTGTGTAAGAGGGGGGGGGGGGGGGTTGTCCCTTCCCTCCAATCAGCCCATGAAGAATAAAAAAAAAACATACTGTATATGTTAGTGAAATAAAAAGTAATGTCTACATCTTCATTTTCTTTTTCATATAGAAAGATTTTTGTAGGTATAATTTCTTCTTTTTAGTTCAGGTTATTACTTATTTTACTGTTTAAATTGCTCAGAATGTGTCAATTGATTTTAATGATTCCAGTTAAATCAATTTGTTGTTCTTAATATAATATATTACAAAACAAAGATAAAGAAATGAGAGAACAGGTGTCTCGGCTCGGCATTTAGTAGCTGGAAGATTATCTCTGTGTGTATTGCCCTCATATTTTGCATATTAATTTTTATCCTCTGCAGTGTTGTAATTTTTCTATGCACATGTTCACATTTGTATTCACTTGCTCTAATATTTTAGACAGTGATAATTGGAAAGGGCTTCCTGCCAATACAGGTGTATTTAACTACTCAGTGGATTATAGGAGGAAACAATGAATGCAATTGCAATGGATATGTTATTCTGAGTCCTTTACATTGAAGATTCTCATACATGGACACTAGGGATGAGCCGAAAACCTGTGGGTTCGGTTCGCACCAGAACCTGCGAACACTATTAGTTACAATGGACGCGAACGTTCGAAATCTAAAGTGCTAATTATAACGGCCAATATGCATGTTATTGTCATAAAAAAGGTTTGGGGACCCGGGTCCTGCCCCAGGGGACATGTATCAATGCAAAAAGAAGTTTTAAAAACGGAAGTTTTTTCTGGAGCAGTCGTTTTAATGATGCATGAAGTGAAAAAAAAGTGAAATATTCCTTTAAATATGGTACCTGGGGGGTGTCTAAAGTATGCCTGTGAAGTGGCATGTGTTTCCCATGTTTAGAACTGTCCCTGCACAAAATTACATTTGTAAAGGAAAAAAAGAAGCCATTTAAAACTGCTTGTGGCTTTAATGTCATGTCTTGTCCTGGCAATATGGATGAAAATCTTTGAGAAAAATGGCATGGCTACCCCATCACCCCCCCCCCCCCACCCCAGCCCATTACCAGCCCCTTTGGGTCTTGTATGGATATTAAGGGGAACTCTGCACCCAAAATAAAACCCTATACCTAAAACCCTATATACCCAGCAAATAAGGGTAGATACAGGTGTATACTGTGCTGTGCTGGAGGCACAGGACACACACTAACTCCTGCAGATGGCTGGATTAGATGACACCAGGGCAGAAGGGCAGATACAGGTGCAGGTTGTATACTGTGCTGCACTCACACAACACACACACTAACTCCTGCAGATGGCTGGATTAATGGAGAACTGCACAAAATGGTAGATACAGGTGCAGGTTTATACTGTGCTGTGCTGGACTCACACAGCACACACACTAACTCCTGCAGAGGGCTGTATTGGTAGAGAACAGCACTTTCCCCACACGCAAATGCCTGAGAAGAACACACTATCCCTGCCTATTATTCCTCTTTCCCTACACTTTCCCCACACGCAAATGCCTGAGAAGAACACACTATCCCTGCCTATTATTCCTCTTCCCCTACACTTTCCCCACACACAAATGCCTGAGAAGAACACACTATCCCTGCCTATTTTTCCTCTTTCCCTACACTTTCCCCACACGGAAATGAATGAAAAATAGTTCACACTGTCCCTGCCTATCAATCCTCTTTCCCTCAATGCCGGAACACACTACACAAGGCCGCCGGCGCGGCGGCCTTATATAGTGTGGGGCGTGTACTAAACCCCCTGAGCTATAATTGGCCACAGGCATCCTGCCTGTGGCCAATTATTGCTCTCCTCGCTGCTGGCTCTATGATTGGCCAAGCATGCGGGGTCACAGTGCATGCTTGGCCAATCATCAGCCGGCAATGCACTGCGACTAGCGAATCAAATTCGTTTGATGCGAACGGCCCGCAGAGTTCTGAACTCGACGAGCGGACGAACGGCCGATTTTCGATTCGAACATGGGTTCGAATCGAACACCGGGCCCATCCCTAATGGACACGAATGTCATTTTACAAAAATAATTCAAATTACCAAATCAGATTGCTATATGACCGTGTATGTCGGTGCAAAGTTCCAAACAGAGCATGTTAAAAGCTCAAAATTCCCTTTTGTTTATTCTTGGACTAAGTATATGCAGTCTACCAGGAAGATCTGATCATACACTGAAATATACACATTTAATAATACTGAGCAAAGACATTGGAAGAGATTGTTCTTTAAAGATAAACTCCTGACAGCCATAAACTCCCCGTCACTCCTGTCACAATTCTTTACTTAAATGCTTCTTGAGTTTTCACTTGTGCATACTGTATATTGTGATATTTCAATATGCTCTTTTCCCTTGCTGAATAATGGAGAGTCAGGCATGTGCAAGGGGAGTGCTGGGTGTGTCTGGGCACACCCTAATCAGTCCATGCACCAGTGGCATATCATAAAGGGTGCAAGTGTGTGCGGGGCACAGTGCTCTTCACACATGTAGTAATCCATCCTATTTTGCAAGCAGCGCTGCATCTGCTGCAGCTAAATCCCTTTTGCCCTCTGAGTTTTTGTCTAGGAGCTGTGGGCCAGTGCACTCTGCTGTGAACCGCAATGTACTACCTCCGGTGGGCCCTACAAGCTGGGAGCGCTAAGCTGTGTTTACAACAGCTCCAGGTGGCTCGCACAAAGCCTGCCCTATCCTGTACATCTCTTTGGGAGCAAAGGAGGGGGCGGGGGATGTGTCCAGCCGCTTTAGTCTGGCAGCATCAGCCTGCATTCTGCATGTAAGTAAGTAGTTGTAAGTTTTAGCCGCTTCTCTCTATGGCTGGAAGGAGAGTTCTGTTGAGGAAAGTTTGTGAGGGAGAGTTCTGTATTATGCAGTGATCCCACCTTCCTCTGATGTCACATGGCACCAGAGGGGGCGGGGGTCACCCGTTTACGTCAACAAGAAGAAGCGTCCCACGGTGGGAGCCTCCCATGGAGGAGGAGCTGTTGTGTTTTTTGTTTTATTTTTTCGGTGCGTCAGGCGGCATGAGATGGATCTACATCGTGGGACATTTAAATTTTTTTATTTTTTAATAAAGGACTTGTCCCAAAGTGTCTCCTGTCATTTTTACTATTTTTGACACTTTACCAATTCAGATGGGGGGGCTTCCAGATTCCGATAAGCCCCCTGCCCGTAGACCCCCACAACCACCGGGCAAGGGTTGTAGGGATGAGGTCCTTGTCCCCTTCAACATGGGGACAAGGTGCTTTGGGGGTGACTCCAAAGCATCCCCCATGTTGAGGGCATGTGGCTTGGTATGGTTCGGGGGCACTCTCTCGTCCTCCCCTCTTTTCCTGCAACCTGCCAGGTTGCGTTCTCGAATAAGGGTCTGGTATGGATTTTGGGGGGACCTCTATGCCATTTTTTTTTATTTTGACGCAGGGTTCCCCTTAAAATCCATACCAGACCTAAATTGGCACAGGGTTCCCCTTAATATCCATACGAGACCTGAAGGGCCTGATATGGATTTTGGGGGGACCCCCACGCAATTTTTTTTAAATTTTGGTTCCCCAAAAGTCCTGGTAATGGTCTGGGGGGAGGACCCATGCCGTTTCTAAGTTTTATCTATATTGCCGAGCCCCGACAATTCATTACAGCTGCGATCAGTTTTAAATGACTTTTTTTTCCTTTAGAAATGTCTTTTTGCTGTGGTATTGTTCTAAACACGCGAAAACTGCGCCACTTTACAGGCATATTATAGACACCCCCTAGGCATGATATTTAAAGGAATATTTCATTTTTATTGTTTCACTTTAAGCATTATTAAAATCACTGCTCCTAAAAAAACAGCAGTTTTTAAAACTTTTTTTTTTTTGCATTGATACATGTCCCCTGGGGGAGGACCCAGGTCCCCAAACACTTTTTATGGAAATATATTGCATATAAGCCTTTAAAATTAGCACTTTTGTTTTTTCATGGTAATGTCCCATGGACTTTAACGGTGTTCCGCAGGTTTCAAATTTGCCTGGAACACTGCATAATGTTTGCTGTTCAGCGAACAGGCGAACTTACGTTCAAATCGAACATCAGGCTCATCCCTAATTGTGAGCCAAGTCTTATCTTCTAACATCAGCACTTAACCTCATTCCTTTTTGTTTTTTTTTTACCAAATGGGCATAAAATGGGTCAGATACACTCCAATTTAATGTCTATGATTTTGGAATGCGAACTTCAACATGCTCAATCCCTTTTTTATATATAATGCTGTTTATTTTTGCTATAATAACATTGGCCAACTATACCCAAATTAATTATGGCATCCAACATTGCTCTAAAACAGCAAAAACACATGCCTCGGCATATGTTATGTAAAAAGAGACAGACAGCAGAAATAATATTGACATTTACAGTAACAGGTAACCCATTATCCTTGATGATGTTAATCATTATAAGCTTAACTTGATTTTTTTTTTTTTTAAAGTGTAAGTTCACCTTTATAGAAAAATCTGTAAGCTGAACTTACACAAGACCCCCACCTCAACCCCCCCCCGGTCCCCCTGACCAGTTGCACAGTGATCTCCCATTCTGAGCCCTGCTATAGCCGCTCACAGCTCCGGATCTTAGAAATCCCCTTGGCATTCACGCGTATTCTTCCCCACTGAGAGGATGGGCTACGTGGGTTCTGTGAAAGAGTTGACCAATTATAATGCTCCTAAACATCCCTCCTGATGGGGTACATTAAGGAGATTGAGCTCCGGGGATTTCTAAGCCCTGGAGCCCTGAAGCGGCTATAGCAGGGCCCAGAATTGGAGATTGCCGCGCTGCAGGTCAGCGGGACTGGGGGGAGTGAGGATGGGGTCCTGTGTAAGTTCATCTTACAGATTTTTCTGTAAAGTGAACTTACTCTTTAACTGTAGGTCTGCTCTAACATTGTGTTAACAAGATGATATTTCTGCCCACACAGCTTGGAACATCGCATGCCCTTTTGTACACTACAGTTTTATTGGTCATAAGCTATAACTACATGTATCAAAACACATAGCAAGTACTTGTCAGCAGCAGATCACACAGAGGTTATTAATACTAGCTAGCTCATCTCTTATTAAATAAAGTGAAATTGTGGAGCTCATTACTTTACAGATAATAAACTAAAGCTAAGAGACTAATGCTATAATTCACTCCCTAACTATGCTACCAATGGACAATAACCACCAGTAATAGCTTACAGGAAATGACATGTACAGCATGTACTCCTTAAAAATGCAGTTTAACTTCTTGAGAGCAATTCCCTTTAATTGTGTGGCGCATGTACCCAAATAATTTAATCTGGTCATTATTCCATACTCTTACTCTTGGACCTCTCCTCTGCCTTTGATACAGTTGATCACCCCCTCCTCAAAAAAAACAAATTTTGCTTGGTATCCAAGGCTGCGCTCTCCGTTGGTTTGAATCTTACCTATCTTACCATACCTTCAGTGTCACTTAAAACTCCACTTCCTCCTCTCCAACTCCTCTTATAGTTGGGGTCCCCCAAGGTTCTGTCCTTGGACCTCTACTATTCTCGATCTACACATACTCCCTGGGTCAGCTGATAGCCTCCCATGGCTTCCACTACCATTTATATGCCGATGACACCCAAATCTATCTCTCTACCTCTCAACTCACCCCATCAGTCTCCTCACATCACTGATTTACTAACAGACATATCAGCCTGGATGTCACACCACTTCCTTAAACTGAATCTATCTAAAACCAAGCTCATTATATTTCCTCCCCCATGTGCCCCTTCCCCTGACTTCTCTGTCAAGATCAATGGCACAACTATCAGTCCGTCCTCACATGCCAGGGTGCTAGGTGTAACCCTAGACTCTGCACTGTCATTTCAGGCCCACATCCAATTCCTGTCCAAATCATGCCTCCTTAGCCTCTGCAATATCTCTAGAATTCCCCCCTTGCCTCGACTACTGCAACTGCCTCCTCATTGGATAACCTTTACATACACTATCCCCCTTCAGTCCATACTGTAATGAATGCTGCTGCAAGACTCATTTACCTTGCCAACCATTCACTGTCCTCAACCCCTCTCTGGCAATCCATCCACTGGCTTTCACTCACCCAACGAATAAGATTCATAAAAAGTACTAACAATAATTTACAAAGCCATCCACAACTCTGCCCCAGCTACATCATTAACCTAGTCTCAAAATACCAACCAAGCCGCTCTCTTCGGTCCTCTTGCTCTCTGGCTCTCTTGTCACCTCCTCCCATGCTCGCCTCCAGGATTTCTCCAGAGCTTCTCCCATCCTGTTGAACTCCCTTCCCCAAACTGTCTGACTGTCCCCTAATCTATCCATTGTTAGTCGATCCCTGAAAACCCTTCTCTTTAAAGAAGCCTATCCTGCTTCTAACTAATATACTGTTTTACTTTCTCCATCAGATCACCCCCCACAGCTATTACTTTTTGTATCAACTGACCCTTCCTCTAATTCCTCTTGTATCAAATTGTAATGTTCATTGGGGAAAGCCATAGGGAAGTCCCCATGATGTCCCCGTGCGTCAGAGGGGGGCGGGGTCACCAGGTGGCCCTGCCCTCCATTATAAAAGAGCTGTCAGACGCAGTGAAGCCTCACACAGCGGGAGCCTCCCATTGCGCGGAGCAGCCCAAGAAGAGGCGCCGACGCCGTGGAAGAAGATGCCGGACGAGAAGACCAGAGCAAGAAGAAGCGGATCGGAGGAAGAAGAAGATGGAAGAAGTAGATTAAGAAACCGAAGGATGAAGAAAGGAAGAAGGAAGACCAGAAGAAAGAAGATGAAAGAAGATTTTAATAAAGGAATTGTCAAAGACCGTCTCCTGTCATTTTTAACATTTTTGTCACTTTTTTGTTGAAATGGTAGGGGTACTTTTGTACCCCCTTACCATTTCACACAGGGGGGGGGTGGGATCTGGGGGTCCCCTTGTTAAAGGGGGCTTCCAGATTCCGATAAGCCCCCCACCCGCAGACCCCCATAACCAATGGCCAGGGTTGTGGGGAAGAGGCCCTTGTCCCCATCAACATGGAGACATGGTGCTTTGAGGGGTCACAGACCCCCAAAGCACCCCCCCAATGTTGAGGGCATGCGGCTTGGTATGGTTCAGGAGGGGGGGCGCTCTTGTCCCCCCTTTTTGTCCTGCGGCCTGCCAGGTTGCGTGCTCAGATAAGGGTCTGGTATGGATTTTGAGGGGGGCCACACGCCATTTTTTTTTGGCCGGGGTTCCCCTTAAAATCCATCCCAGACCTGAAGGGCCTGGTAATTGAATTTGGGGGAACCCCCACGCTTTTTAATTTTTTTTTTATCAATGACTTTTTTTTTATCAATGACTTTCAATGAATGACTGTTCTCTGTATTACGGGAGCCAGCAATTCATTGCAAGTGATTTTAAATAGCTTTTTTTCCTGCAAAAATAACACTTTGTGCAGGGACAGTTCTAAGCACGGGAAACATGCGCCCCTTCACAGGCATAATATAGACACCCCCCAGGTACAAAATTTAAAGGAATATTACACTTTTATTGTTTCACTTTAAGCATTATTAAAATCACTGCTCCTGAAAAAAACGGTCGTTTTAAAAAAAAAATTGCATTGATACATGTCCCCTGGGGCAGGACCCAGGTCCCCAAACACTTTTTATGACAATAACTTGCATATAGACTTTTAAAACTAGCACTTGAGATTTCTCCCATAGACTTTTACAGGCTTTTCGAATTTGCCACAAACACCCCAAATTGTTCGCTGTTCGCTGAACAGGCGAACAGGCAATGTTCGAGTCGAACATGAGTTTGACTCGAACTCGAAGCTCATCCCTAGTGGAGGTGAAGGATAATAGTGTGCTGAGCAAACACTGGAAGATGCCTACTCACTACACAATTGGCAAAAAAATTAAGAAATTAGGGAAACGTAGTCCTGACCATTTCTAATGCATTCTCACAGAGAATAAAAGATGAAAAAATATTGGTGAATAGGAACTAGCAATAGGAGCTTTTATTCTTATATTTTTTTCTCCATATTTTATAACTAGCCATCATATAGCTGATGATTTATCATTATTTATACTTAGTATAATTTAACCTTTATCCATAGAATGCAATTTATCTCCTCTCCTTTATCCTCCTTTCCTCTACCACATATTTTATCCTTAGTAAAGACCCTTTCTTCCTCTATGCAGCCCCCCAAATCCTGATTCCTCATCTAGGCAAGGATGGTGTAAACTGTCCACCTGCTGCATGTCTATGCCAACCCAGGAGGCAATGGGACAATGTATAACACAATTTCAATTGCAAGCAGAAGCAGGCACAGCACAGATTTAAGTCCTGGCAGAGACATGTGGTATGTTGGCACATGCACAGTTTTTCGCATATAAGGTCTCCATTAGGCCCTTTAAAACCTTGGAAACTTACATGTGAGTGCATGCACAGAGAATCCTAAAGATCTGGTAGAGTCTGTGCATGTGCAAGATAGAATTCAGGGAGAGGACTTTCAAGATGGCGTCCAAAATTAGATTGGTGCCAGGTGAACTACGGCTGCAAGGAAGACAATGCTGCACTCTATGGACCAGTTAGTACAGGCATACCCCACTTTTAAGTACACAATGGGTTTTATTTACTAAAGCTGGAAAGTACAAAATCAGGCTCACTTCTGCATAGAAACCAATGAGCTTTTAAACCCAGCTTGTTCAGTTAAGTTCTGGTAATAAAACCTAGAAGCTCATTGGTTTCTATGCAGAAGTGAGCCTGATTTTGCACTTTCCAGCTTTAGTAAATAAACCCCATTGTGTACTTAAAAGTGGGGTATGCCTGCATGTTTTTTTTTTATATTGCATACTGAAAAAACAAATCCCCAATGATCCAGAAAAGCCGTATATAGATAAAGCACCGACTGGAGGTACCACATACCTACCTCCAGTCGGCGCTTTATCTACATACGGCTTTTCTGGATCATTGGGGATTTGTTTTTTCAGTGCATTTCATCAGTCAGCTATACTTTATTTTCAGTAAGTGCTGTCTTATATCTTTTGTCGCAGCAATATATTATATTATACACGCCCCCACTGAGTGTTTGAACACCGGCCTTTCTGCGACTGCATATGATGGTCTGGGGACCCTCCAGTATCGTCATGAGCTAACCAATTTATTCAACATGTATATTTATAGTATGATGTTTCATAATTAAATGATGTTGTGTATATATACTCATTATGTTGTTTTTCTAAAAACTTAATTTTTTGTCAGTTATCTCACTGCCATGCTCCAGATGAAGCGTTAACGTAAACGCGAAACATGTAGAGCTCCAGTTACGAATATCTTCGTCCCACTGTATCCTCGCCTCATCGCTGGACACCCTACAACCACTGGACAAGCTAACCATAGCTGACCGTCCCCATTGGTGTCCTTAAGGCTAGATACTTTAGGCTACATGTGTGGCTCGTATTGATTATATTGATGTTTTGACAAGATGAGAGTTTTTTTAAACGTATTTTGATGTATATATGTATCTCCTCCTTTCTTTTAAAGAATAAATTTTGTAAAAAATCATATTTTGTCTATGGTGCCTACAAAGTCCAAAGTCCCCCCCTCCTTCTTCTAGTCCAGGGGTCTCCAAACTTTTTAGCCCGAGGGCCACATTGTAGATTTTATAAATATTCGCGAGCCGAAAAAATGTATTTATAATTAAATGAATAAAAATGTAAATAATTTCGTCAGAGCCTTTCCGCACATCTGTGTCCCCGTCAGAGCCTTTCAACACTTCTGTGTCCCCGTCAGAGCCTTTCCACATGTCTGTGTCCCCGTCAGAGCCTTTCAACACTTCTGTGTCCCCGTCAGAGCCTTTCAACACTTCTGTGTCCCCGTCAGAGCCTTTCCACACGTCTGTGTCCCCAGCAGAGCCTTTCCACATGTCTGTGTCCCCAGCAGAGCCTTTCCACATGTCTGTGTCCCCAGCAGAGCCTTTCCACATGTCTGTGTCCCCAGCAGAGCCTTTCCACATGTCTGTGTCCCCAGCAGAGCCTTTCCACATGTCTGTGTCCCCGTCAGAGCCTTTCAACACTTCTGTGTCCCCGTCAGAGCCTTTCAACACTTCTGTGTCCCCATCAGAGCCTTTCAACACTTCTGTGTCCCCAGCAGAGCCTTTCCACATGTCTGTGTCCCCAGCAGAGCCTTTCCACATGTCTGTGTCCCCAGCAGAGCCTTTCCACATGTCTGTGTCCCCAGCAGAGCCTTTCCACATGTCTGTGTCCCCGTCAGAGCCTTTAAACACTTATGTGCCCCCCACTGTGATTACACCCCCATATAACCCCCCAATCTGATAACACCTTCATATCTCTCCACTCTGATCACACCCCCATATCTCTCCACTCTGATCACCCCCCTCCTCATACCTCTCCCATAACACACCCCTCCACCATCACACACCTTTGGGTTTTGCAGTCCTGCAGACAGTTCCTCCTAGTCCTGTGGCTCCTCCTCCAGATGATGTCATTGGAGGAATCTGCAGCACACCAGGGTGGGTTGGCTGTCACACTGGAGCAGGAACAGTACTTCCATACAAATCTGGCGGTGGCAGCTGCACAGAGCGGGAGCCTTCTCCACTCCAACCTCGTCCTCTGCCGCCACTCCCCCAGCCCAACCTTGTCCTCTGCCGCCACTCCCCCAGCCCAACCTCGTCCTCTGCCACCACTCCCCCAGCCCAACCTCGTCCTCTGCCGCCACTCCCCCAGCCCAACCTCGTCCTCTGCCGCCACTCCCCCAGCCCAACCTCGTCCTCTGCCGCCACTCCCCCAGCCCAACCTCGTCCTCTGCCGCCACTCCCCCAGCCCAACCTCGTCCTCTGCCGCCACTCCCCCAGCCCAACCTCGTCCTCTGCCGCCACTCCCCCAGCCCAACCTTGTCCTCTGCCGCCACTCCCCCAGCCCAACCTCATCTTCTGCCGCCAATCCCCCAGCCTGACTCCAGCACGCACAGCCAGCCCACATCCATGCTGCCCGACAGGCCCCGCCTCCTCCCTGTGAGTTTTGGACTCTGCCCAACTGCTCCGCCTACCTCTGCCTCATTGGATTCGCTCTGACAGCGGCACACATACATCGCCCCGCCTGCCTTCTGCTCTGTCCCACTACCTAAAGCGCACGGGGAATTGAAGCAGGCAGTCTCTGAAGGAGCTGCGGGCCGGATAAAACATCCAAGCGGGCCGGATGTGGCCCGCGGGCCGGGGTTTGGAGACCCCTGTTCTAGTCTATGTGCTGATGTAGACACCTTCGTAGCTGATTGTTCCATATGTGCTCAGAGTAAGACAACACGACACCTTCCAGTGGGCCTCCTACAACCCATACCCAATGGAGAGAGGCCTTGGACCCACCTTTCCATGGATTTCATTGTGGAGTTACCCAACTCTCTGGGCAACACAGTTATCCTTATGGTGGTTGATCGATTCTTGAAGATGTCTTACTGTATTCCACTTAAGAAGTTGCCCACATCTAAGGAACTGGCTTATATTTTTGCTCAGGAGATCTTTCACTTACAGAGGCTACCCAAGGTGATCGTCTTGGATAGGGGTAGTCAGTTTGTGTCCCGGTTCTGGCGAGCCTTTTGTGCACAGTTGGAAATTCAGCTATCTTTCTCCTCTGCATCTAATGGGGCTGCAGAATGAGCCAAGCAGTCCTTGGAGCAGTTTCTATGTTGCTATATTTCTGACCATCTTAACAACTGGTCAGACCTCTTACCTTGGGCGGAGTTTGCTCACAATAGTGCCTTGAATTCTGCTTCCCAATTGTCCCCATTTATGGCAAACTAGGGTTTCCAACCTTCCATGTTGCCTGACTCATTTGTTCCGCAGACCATCCCCGCGTTAGAGGAGCATCTCCGTGGTTTGCGACATGCCAATGATAGGTACAGACTCCATGCTGACCGCAGACACCTGCCTGCGCCTTTCTACCAGGTTGGGGACAGGGTCTGGCTGTCCCCAACCTCTGACTCTGTGTTCTCTCACTGAAGTTGGCACCTCGGTTTATTGGGCCTATACGTATTCCCCCGCAGGATTAACGCAGTGGCTTACGCTTTAGACCTTCCTTCTAATATGCGTATCTCTAATGTATTCCATGTCTCCTTATTAAAACCTTTGGTCTGCAGCCGCTTTACCACCTCGGTGCCACGTCCTTACTCAGTACAGGTTGAGATCCACGAGGAGTATGAAGTACAGTCCATTGTTGACTCCCGTAGGTTCCGTGGGCACATACAGTACCTAGTGCATTGGAAAGGGTACGGTCCGGATGAACGCTTTTGGGCCTCATCCTGGGACGTGCATGCCCCTGTCCTCCTCCGTGCTTTCCATAGACTTTTCCCCTTAAACCTGGTGGTCCTCAGAGAGGGAGGGGTTAATGAGGATGGGGTACTGTCAGGACTTTCCTGGCTGACGTCCCTTCTGGTTCCTGTTCCTGCTTGCTATTCCACTATCAGGGCTGGGCTCAGCCCTTCCTTCTCAGAGCAGGCCGCTCAGCTGTCGGTTAATTGCCAGCTCCAATATTTTCCACAGTGACTCACCTGATGATGATATCATGTTCATCAGTCCTGGTTACTTAAGCTGTTCAGTTCAGTCCCTCTCTGCTTTTCACCTTGGTCAACACATCCAGAGACTCTCTCCTGTGTACCTGTTAAAGACTTGCTTGGTTGATGTCCCTTCTAGTTAGTGATTCTGCTTGCTGTTCCACTACACTGATTCTCCGGTTTCCTGATTTCCTGGCCTGTCCTGAAGTACGCTGATCTCTGGCTCCCTGACGTCCTGGCTTGTCTAACTATCCGTTCCGGTTACCGAACTCTGGATATGATTTGACTACGTTGCTCTGTATACCTTTTACTATCATTATTATTAAACAAGTGTGATTTTTAACGACACTTCTGTCTCGGTCTGATTCATGGTTTCTGACACAAACTCATTTCTTTCTGTATTTATAATGAGTGATAAATAAGGAAACTAAGGCATGTAACACCTTCTCCATATCTTAGTATGAACTATAGCCCTACTTTCTCTAAGCGATGATATATTACATTACAAACCAGCGCCAATTAGTACAAAAGCCTGAGCAAGTTTGTTTTCTTAAGTGTCCATTATTGATGTAATACGATATTTACAGTCTGACTAATTATTATTTTTTTTTACATTGCAATCGTTTTAACGAGAATACCCTCATTTAATTAGTTGTTTATTTTAAAAAGGTTACCTTGTGATGCTCCAACATTTATCAGTCTGTTTGCTAGATAATAAAGATAATTGAGTGTTCTAGAATGCTAAAGATGGCATTACAATTAGTGTACAGATCAACGGAAACCACATTGCCTATTAAGAGATTTACAGCGGTGTAAATAAATCTTGAAGAGACCTGTGCTCACAGTGCGGGGACTAAATCAGTCAATGCCTACTTCTCTTTCTATTTGTATACAAAAGACTTCCTTCTTTGTGTTAGTCTGCAGTACCACTGATTGTATTTTTAGTGGTAGACCAGAGAAAGCACATTTAGCTTAAAGTGACCCTGTCACCTGACCGTTCATTACAACAACAATCTTCCTAAGAACAGTATACTGTATGTATATTTAATATATTTAAAGCTGAATTACAGGTTTTTTTGTGTTTTCTTTTTTTGTTACATTGGTTCTGCTTGGCTTGTGATAAGTATGTATGTATCACACCTAACCAAGGCTGATGGAAGAGGAAAATCACTAAGGTAGCCAAGGTAGGGTAGGGTGGTGATATCACAAGAGAATGCCTTGAATTTATTGACAAAATTACAAAGAGTGATCTGAATGACAGCCATGACAACTGTGAGTGTGCGATCCCCTATGGATTACTATGTAGCAGGGCAGCCGCTCATCTGAACTTGAAGACAGTGAAAATCCCTTTAGTAGTGGCAGCTACTACAATAATTCCCCTCTACCACGGCGATCGGCCAGATATGGAATATGCATACTTGCAATGGCCAATTACTTGGCTGTGAGTGTCAATTGTGGACTATTTCCAATGCCACATATAATGCTCAACTACATGCCCAAGCAATAAACACTCTTGTGATGGTATTGAATTAATGTGCCAATCTCATATAAAATCCAATGGACAGTTTATTAAGTGCTTATCTCAAAATGGACACAGTTAATGCAATAGAGACTGCTCCTTGTTTAGCAGCCCATCAGCCACCTTTTTCACACCATTAATGGGACAGCTACACGTGCCCCACCTTAAAAAATGGGCCCCGACCATAGCTGGCTAACATTGACAGTCAGGCGCCAAGTACTTTGCAATCACCTCCAGGGGTACCCCTCTGTTAGGAATGTCTGCACCCACCAGCAGGGCTGTAGGTGTAGTGTGTACATGAGGACTTTTTTGGGGTTAGTTAATGCCAAAACTCTTAACCCTGTTTGCACCAGTTATAATTTGGTTTCGCATCACTACAGTCAGTTGGTTGCCATCTTATGGTTCAGTGTTCACATTGTCTAGTGCAACATCTTTAAAGCTGTTCAATTATCTATTTATCGATTCATTCATTGTTTGACTGCCTTGCCATAATACACCTAATTAATACGCCAGCAGACAATCTTTTGTGGTAGCACTGTCAAGTAGATATTTTTACAGTAGTGGTTTCTAGAATTGTTTTGCTGTGGACTTGGATGTGGAATACAGATAATCTTGCTTTAATGATTTACCAGTTTAATGATCGCTCGGACTTATGACCAGCTCTCCCCACCCAAACGATGCACTGTACATCATTGTATTGTACAGTAACGCACAGAATTTTTATTTGTGTTCTATACTCATGCAAATTAAAACAACTTTATTGAGCTATAGTTTTGTGTTTAAATCTTTTTTTCACAATACAGTATAGTACAGTAGTTAAGAATGCTTAAAATATTGATTACTTGTGGCTCCTCGTTTAACGACCAAATTGTTTAAAGAGGAAGTAAACCCCAATGGGTTTTACTTCCTCTTTAGCCCCCCGCAAGGCCTGCAAATGAAAAGCATAATGGGCTAGTATGCATTGCATACTAGGCAATTATGTGACACTTACCTGCAAACGAACCCCACGCTGTCCCCTGAGCAGGCCATGTCAATCTTCACCCCTCTTCCTTCCGGGGCCATGGACTCCGGCTCTGTGACTGTCATGTCACACACACTGGGGGAAGAAACAGCACGGTGGTCCGTTTCTTCACGGCGCATGCGCTGATAATGACATCGGAACACTACAAGTGAAATGTCGCCTAAACGACGTACCTTTAGGAGATATTTCCACTACCTATAGGTAAGCCTTATTATAGGCTTACCTATGGGTAAAAATCAACAGAAAGGGTTTACAACCACTTTAACGACCTGGTCATTGGAACGGAACATGGTCATTAAGTTAGGAGAGCCTGTATAATGTTTTTAGGATGTGAGCTTTAAGGTCTTTTCACAATATTGGTTGCTGTTCAGTCCTTATTTCCTTTTCTCCATCTTCTCTCTTTAGGCTAGTAGACGTAAACCTTACCAGCCCCTCCCTGAAGGGGAGAGTATGAACTCATTTGTCAGCTCCTTTCCCCTCTCTGGCTACTGGCTAAGACCCTTAGACTAACCTTCACGCACCTTATATAGGAACACCCACATGACACCCCAGAGTTGCCAACCCTCCCCAAGTGAAATTTACTGGCAAGCTGCCTAAAAATTACAAACAACACCAATTTTTTACTGGCACTTCAAAAAAGTACCTAAAATGGCTGTTTTTGGTGCTAAACTGTGCAACTTTTAGTATTTAAACTATAAACATGTAGCTAGTGCAATTAGCAATGTGTTTGAGTTAAACAAAAGTAAAAAAAAAAACGAATTTCTCTATTTACATGAAGGTCAGGTTAATATAACACAGCCAGCACAGAGTTCCCCATTACAGTGCAAGGGAGAACTCTGTGAACCTTGATGTAAAGGACGATGCCACAGATCATGATCTAAGGGGGAACTCTAAAGTAAGAGGGGGCTCTGCGGTCCCATTTACATCAGAGTTCCCACTAACATCAGGGTCTGCAGCATTGTCCTTTACATCAGGGTCTGCAGAGTTCTCCCTTGCAATATAAGAGGAAATCCTGCAGACTCTGATGTAAAGGGGAACGTTGGGAACTCTAATGAGGGGGGGGGGGGGGCTCTGGTGACCAGATATTACCTTACACAGAGTGAATACACTAAGGTAAGGGGGGGGGGTTACTGATATAAGGGTTAACCTTTTTTTCAGTGTCCCCTTACATTATTGTGTTCACTCCCCCCCTTACATCAGTGAACCCCCTCAGACTGACCTCCTCTCAGGTGCACCGTGCAGGGCTCAGTCAGGCAGGCAACTCCAGCTTGGCGGCTCTGGTTTTATTCGATAGTCTCCGCTTCACAGTCCACACACATCTGACTTCTCTTGTGATCCCCAATCTGATGGCGCTCCCACTCTTGACTCCTCTCCAGGCTCCCCCTAAGAGGCTGCAGACATGATAAAAGATGAGATGGTCAGAGATTGCAGACATGGTACAGGAGATGGTCAGAGAATGCAGACATGGTACAGGAGATAGTCATGCGGACAGGATACAGGAGATGGTCATGTGGATATGATATGGTCATGCAGACAGGAGACAGGATATGGTCATGTGGACAGGATACAGGAGATGGTCATGTGGATATGATATGGTCATGCGGACAGGATACAGGAGATGGTCATGCAGACAGGATACAGAACAGGTGGTGGTCAGAGGATACAGGACAGGATACAGGACAGGTAGTGGTCAGAGGATGGCGGACAGGATACAGAACAGGTGGTGGTCAGAGGATGATGGACAGGATACAGAAGATAGCAAGACATAGATTGTGAACATCTGTGATTCTGTACAATCACACCACTGACATTCTTGTCTGATAACTGCTGCCTGCGCCTGCCTGTAGACATCACATAGCATCCAGCCAAGAGATCACTCGAATCACTATAATACATTCTCTCTCTCTGCAGTGCAGTGCAGTACGCACCCCCCCTCACTCAAGTGGTCCCGACTGGATTACTGGACTGCACTGTGACTGGAGTGAGGAGACAGGGGAGACGATGAGTCCTGCAGGCTGCGGCTTGTCTGTCTCAATCTCTCTCTCTGAGAGAGAGAGAGCAGACTAGTGTGTGTCAGCCACTGTGTCCCGACCGAGTCAGACTCTTTTTGGCAATGATTATGGCAGGCTGCTTTGGAACTGAAGTTGGAGAACTGCAGACAGACTACTACTGCACTCACCAGGGTGGGCTCAGCAGGCTGCAGGCTCAGTCAGGCAGGCAGGGGTCAGTCCGATCCGGTGTCAGTGAAAAAAGTCTGCACTGCATGTCTCTCTGCAGTCCACCTCAGTCACACGTGCCTGCTCTGTCCTCTCCACCACAAGGCTCCTCCGTCCGCCCACTCAGCTCCTGCCTTTTTATAGGCTGGTGGTTGTGTGGCGGGAAAAATTACTGAGATCATTGCTCGCGGGCCACTGTGCGGTGGGCAGAGGCAGCAGGAGAGTTAGACTCGCTCGTGGTCCGACTCGGGCGGCTCAGGATCGGAAGTTCTCAGGAATTTCCGGAAGTACGCATGTGCAGTTCTTACCCAAGCCGATCGCTGCCATTTTTACTGCCACTTTTCCCCAGCTACGGACTTTTACGGGCATGAGAAAAGTGCCCTGTTTTTACGGGCTGCCCGTGAATATACGGGCGGTTGGCAACACTGCACCCCACCAGTAGGAGGTCCTACTGGTGCCTACAAGCCTGCTGCATGACAATATTTGAAACCCCCTCCTGAAGGACACATGAACACATTGAGACATTCTCTTCTTTATTTGCATAAACCAAATATGGCTTGGGCTGTGCTGAGTGCGATGAGGCAGGGGAAGGGGGGAGTCACTAACCTGTGTTGAAACTATGCTGACATCCTATGACTCTATGTTGTCACCGCAATGTATTGTAGTGTTCACATAAATGGTGACAGTTGTGTTTTGTCCAAGGTTGCTTATAGTTCTACTTTAAGAAATACACTGCTGACTCCACCTTACCAGCAGCCTGTTAATTTGACAGTAGCAGCTGGAGACCGATGAGGGCTGCTTTCTGTCACTCTGCTCTCTCCTCCAGTCAGCATGTTACCTGTCAACATATTTGCATACAGCTCACCCGGTTGACTCTCATTACTGCCTCCCCCCCCTGTAACTTGCAGTCAAGTCGCTGCTATACAAGAGGCTGATACAAAGTCAAGTAAAATGCAGGCTACTGCACTATAGGGGCTTACTGAAACATTTAGAAACAATTGCTTGTTTTGTTTTTAATTAAAAAAAAAATGTCATAGTTTGCTGCATTCCACCTGTTCCCCAGTTAACATTGTATGAGCTGAAGTGTGTTGTGTCTGCCGCAGTTAAGTAACCCATTCATGTCTTGTCCCTCCCCTGCCTGTGATTGGATAGTAAAGAAGAAGCAGAAGACTGATGAGCTCATTTCTCTGTCACTCTGCTCTCCCCAACTATCATATACCTTGTTAGCATCTGAGCACTGCAGCACACCTAATTGGCTCCTTCTGCTTCTTCCACTCTCCACATCTGAACTCTTCTGTACAGATACTTGCAAGAGGCTGATACCAGGTACTTGCACTGTTTGTAAAAATACATTTAATTATGCATCAGTCAATACAAAGCTGCATTAATTTGTGCCTTGAGCTCAGTTTTAACAAAAGTGTAGTTAAAACTTTTTTTTTAGTTTGGGATAGAGTGGGGAGGGATTAAAACCCTTATCAGATTTCTGTTGCTGTATTTGCCCCCACTAGAGAGATTCTCCCTATTTATTTCTCATTAGAAGTGAAAGAAAATTCAAAATTCTGAGTCGTCCCCAGAAAATGAAGGGACATCTTCCAATGGGGATATGTTCTGCTAACAACAAATTGGTGGTCACCAAAACAGGAATAGGGCGTACATTTTCAAATGAAGACACTGTTTCGGGTGACCCTGGTGGAAACCAGGGATTTCTCTCACTTCCTGTTTTGGCTATGGGACCGGAAGTGAAGGGAAATCTCCCCAATGGGACATAGATGGCAAAATACAGCTTTACAGGGCTTATACCTTTCCATTATTCCATTACATTAAGTGATAAAGTATGTGAACACTTGTTGCTTTAAATTATCCTGCTGTAGAATATGTATGTGTTGTATTTACATAGTGTTAGGACCTGGGGATGGGAACAGGAAGTAGGACTTTCTGAAGTGAAACTAGAGAAATAGGTGTAACATGTGGATCTCTGCTGACTGGAATAAACAAGCTCTTCACAAGCACAAATAATATGTGCAACTGCTGGACCCTGACATAACATAGGCATGCCTCCATCCCTATTATATGTAGAGTGAAAAGAAAAAGGGGAGTACTTTGTGGGACTTTAAATGAGGCATGGATATGTATTTAAAAAATAGTTTAGGATACCTGGAAATAAAATTCACTGTCTCGAGCCCTGAAGGGGAAAATCTGTGTAGCTGTAAATAGTTACTGGGTTGATATAGTGGGTACAATTGAACTCGTAGGCGTTAAATAATGTAGCATAATATATGGTACATAAGTCATGCGTGTCATCGCATGAATGACAAATAATAATCAAATAAGTAATTATTGGTATTTATTATGATATATAAAACATGATGGTACAGACAATCATGAATAAGCAATGATTGAGTGGATACACAGATCTGATGGACAAGGTTATCCTAGAGGGGAATAATGTTAGGGATAGACTGGGCTTGTCATCCCTATGTGGGGACTAAAGTATTGGTTAATTCTCACATTTCCCTGAGGAGGGAGAGGGGAGATCCGTGTATCCACAAAAAATTGTTTAATCAATCCAATACATCAAAAGAAGGGTTTTGGTGATTTAATGTGTCATAATATATGACACAACAAGTCATGCATAGCATAGCATAAACAGATAAAAACAGTCATATTGGCATATATAGATGTATATTTGGAAGAGAGAAGATGGGTACAAATAATCACAATTTTTTGAAAAAAAATTTTGAAAAAAAAAATTTAAAAAGTGGATACACAGAGCAAATGGATAAAAATTATCCTGAAATATACATGTGGTTTGATAAAATTGTACAATTGAGGTAGAACTCGTCTTGGCATCCCTGAGTGTGAACTCTACGCGTTTCATGGCGTTTAAAGCCAATCATCAGGAGTGGAATGCATCAATAATGGCTACAGAAAAGAAAAGAAATAATGAATGAATCAGTGCGGTCTCCAATATTTAGTCATGCTCTCTACAGGAGAGCGGGTTTAAAAAGATATATATTTTACCTCTGGCATCACCCATATTAGTCGCCCAATATACCCCAAATGGCAACGGGACGGTGGCCCTGAAGATATTCTCTCACCCGGGGTTGGGGCGGGGACACAGCCCCCCCACCGCAGGGCTCTCCAACGGAGAACCAGAGGTGTGGTAACCGGGGATGGGATCCATGAAGGAACCGATATAGCCACAACACAGTAGGGGTGTGAGGTTTGTACATGGGAATCATGGCTCCAGTTTGTCTGAAATGATGAAAAAAATGTAGATAGGGATTGAAATTTAATGGAAACAAAAACAAAACAAAGCAAAGCAAAAAAGAAAAGAAGGCAGAAAAAAAGTGAAGAATGGTGTGTGAGGTTTAAATGTGAATGGATGAAATGTGTGAATTTCGGTGATTAACTAGTCATTGTGGTGAATATGATGTGTTGATAGATATGTGAGGTGTGATGGGAAAATAGATGTAGAGAGCAAAGTAGATAAATAGAAATAAAAAAAAAAAAAAAAAAAAAAAAAAAAAAAAAAAAGAAAGAGAAAAACACAGAGCAGTGTGTGTACCTGGAGTGTTGAGCATGATCCACAGACCCTTTTCTCCTGGTGGAATGTGTGGAGTGAGCTAGTCGGCTCATCCGAATCCATTTATCCCCAGCTCATGTGTGTCACCGCCGACGTCATGCATACCTCGTGAACCAAATTGGTTGGACGGAGCAGATCCCCCGCCCCGGTCAATTTGATCTCGGCGGGAAAAACACCCCCTCCTCCAGTTCACGAGGGATGGAAAAGCACTGGCTCAAATCGGCGCCTGAAAGGCGTCACGCATAAGGCGTGCTGACATGACGTCGATGCGCCAAGGTCCGGCCCCGCCCCCCTCCCCTGATTGGGGACGGGTAGCGGAGGGGGAACTGGGCGCATCGCAACCCCGGGGAAAGAGAGAAACAGCTGGGCCAATCATCCTGTAGTGGGCAGGGCAAGCCAGAGAAGGAAAAATAGGGTCGGTAAACTAACCAAAAATGTCAAAAGCAAAAGATAAATGGAGACCGGCCTGGGATGGCCTGTTGTCTAAAAGAGAAATATTGATACTAAGGAGCCAAATTAATGAGAAATTTATGTGGGGAGAGATGCCAACATATCAATTGGCTCAAATGTCTGGGAACTAAGAGCATTTATATACGATTTAAGTATTGGGTATGGCAGGTCACATAGATGGGGGCAAAGCGGGTGTTTTCCACCCTAGTATATATCACAAATAATATGTGCAACTGCTGGACCCTGACATAACATAGGCATGCCTCCATCCCTATTATATGTAGAGTGAAAAGAAAAAGGGGAGTACTTTGTGGGACTTTAAATGAGGCATGGATATGTATTTAAAAAATAGTTTAGGATACCTGGAAATAAAATTCACTGTCTCGAGCCCTGAAGGGGAAAATCTGTGTAGCTGTAAATAGTTACTGGGTTGATATAGTGGGTACAATTGAACTCGTAGGCGTTAAATAATGTAGCATAATATATGGTACATAAGTCATGCGTGTCATCGCATGAATGACAAATAATAATCAAATAAGTAATTATTGGTATTTATTATGATATATAAAACATGATGGTACAGACAATCATGAATAAGCAATGATTGAGTGGATACACAGATCTGATGGACAAGGTTATCCTAGAGGGGAATAATGTTAGGGATAGACTGGGCTTGTCATCCCTATGTGGGGACTAAAGTATTGGTTAATTCTCACATTTCCCTGAGGAGGGAGAGGGGAGATCCGTGTATCCACAAAAAATTGTTTAATCAATCCAATACATCAAAAGAAGGGTTTTGGTGATTTAATGTGTCATAATATATGACACAACAAGTCATGCATAGCATAGCATAAACAGATAAAAACAGTCATATTGGCATATATAGATGTATATTTGGAAGAGAGAAGATGGGTACAAATAATCACAATTTTTTGAAAAAAAATTTGAAAAAAATTTAAAAAGTGGATACACAGAGCAAATGGATAAAAATTATCCTGAAATATACATGTGGTTTGATAAAATTGTACAATTGAGGTAGAACTCGTCTTGGCATCCCTGAGTGTGAACTCTACGCGTTTCATGGCGTTTAAAGCCAATCATCAGGAGTGGAATGCATCAATAATGGCTACAGAAAAGAAAAGAAATAATGAATGAATCAGTGCGGTCTCCAATATTTAGTCATGCTCTCTACAGGAGAGCGGGTTTAAAAAGATATATATTTTACCTCTGGCATCACCCATATTAGTCGCCCAATATACCCCAAATGGCAACGGGACGGTGGCCCTGAAGATATTCTCTCACCCGGGGTTGGGGCGGGGACACAGCCCCCCCACCGCAGGGCTCTCCAACGGAGAACCAGAGGTGTGGTAACCGGGGATGGGATCCATGAAGGAACCGATATAGCCACAACACAGTAGGGGTGTGAGGTTTGTACATGGGAATCATGGCTCCAGTTTGTCTGAAATGATGAAAAAAATGTAGATAGGGATTGAAATTTAATGGAAACAAAAACAAAACAAAGCAAAGCAAAAAAGAAAAGAAGGCAGAAAAAAAGTGAAGAATGGTGTGTGAGGTTTAAATGTGAATGGATGAAATGTGTGAATTTCGGTGATTAACTAGTCATTGTGGTGAATATGATGTGTTGATAGATATGTGAGGTGTGATGGGAAAATAGATGTAGAGAGCAAAGTAGATAAATAGAAATAAAAAAAATAAAAATAAAAAGAAAGAGAAAAACACAGAGCAGTGTGTGTACCTGGAGTGTTGAGCATGATCCACAGACCCTTTTCTCCTGGTGGAATGTGTGGAGTGAGCTAGTCGGCTCATCCGAATCCATTTATCCCCAGCTCATGTGTGTCACCGCCGACGTCATGCATACCTCGTGAACCAAATTGGTTGGACGGAGCAGATCCCCCGCCCCGGTCAATTTGATCTCGGCGGGAAAAACACCCCCTCCTCCAGTTCACGAGGGATGGAAAAGCACTGGCTCAAATCGGCGCCTGAAAGGCGTCACGCATAAGGCGTGCTGACATGACGTCGATGCGCCAAGGTCCGGCCCCGCCCCCTCCCCTGATTGGGGACAGGTAGCGGAGGGGGAACTGGGCGCATCGCAACCCCGGGGAAAGAGAGAAACAGCTGGGCCAATCATCCTGTAGTGGGCAGGGCAAGCCAGAGAAGGAAAAATAGGGTCGGTAAACTAACCAAAAATGTCAAAAGCAAAAGATAAATGGAGACCGGCCTGGGATGGCCTGTTGTCTAAAAGAGAAATATTGATACTAAGGAGCCAAATTAATGAGAAATTTATGTGGGGAGAGATGCCAACATATCAATTGGCTCAAATGTCTGGGAACTAAGAGCATTTATATACGATTTAAGTATTGGGTATGGCAGGTCACATAGATGGGGGCAAAGCGGGTGTTTTCCACCCTAGTATATATCACAAATAATATGTGCAACTGCTGTTTTTGTTTCCATTAAATTTCAATCCCTATCTACATTTTTTTCATCATTTCATCATTTCAGACAAACTGGAGCCATGATTCCCATGTACAAACCTCACACCCCTACTGTGTTGTGGCTATATCGGTTCCTTCATGGATCCCATCCCCGGTTACCACACCTCTGGTTCTCCGTTGGAGAGCCCTGCGGTGGGGGGGCTGTGTCCCCGCCCCAACCCCGGGTGAGAGAATATCTTCAGGGCCACCGTCCCGTTGCCATTTGGGGTATATTGGGCGACTAATATGGGTGATGCCAGAGGTAAAATATATATCTTTTTAAACCCGCTCTCCTGTAGAGAGCATGACTAAATATTGGAGACCGCACTGATTCATTCATTATTTCTTTTCTTTTCTGTAGCCATTATTGATGCATTCCACTCCTGATGATTGGCTTTAAACGCCATGAAACGCGTAGAGTTCACACTCAGGGATGCCAAGACGAGTTCTACCTCAATTGTACAATTTTATCAAACCACATGTATATTTCAGGATAATTTTTATCCATTTGCTCTGTGTATCCACTTTTTAAATTTTTTTCAAAATTTTTTTCAAAAAATTGTGATTATTTGTACCCATCTTCTCTTTTCCAAATATACATCTATATATGCCAATATGACTGTTTTTATCTGTTTATGCTATGCTATGCATGACTTGTTGTGTCATATATTATGACACATTAAATCACCAAAACCCTTCTTTTGATGTATTGGATTGATTAAACAATTTTTTGTGGATACACGGATCTCCCCTCTCCCTCCTCAGGGAAATGTGAGAATTAACCAATACTTTAGTCCCCACATAGGGATGACAAGCCCAGTCTATCCCTAACATTATTCCCCTCTAGGATAACCTTGTCCATCAGATCTGTGTATCCACTCAATCATTGCTTATTCATGATTGTCTGTACCATCATGTTTTATATATCATAATAAATACCAATAATTACTTATTTGATTATTATTTGTCATTCATGCGATGACACGCATGACTTATGTACCATATATTATGCTACATTATTTAACGCCTACGAGTTCAATTGTACCCACTATATCAACCCAGTAACTATTTACAGCTACACAGATTTTCCCCTTCAGGGCTCGAGACAGTGAATTTTATTTCCAGGTATCCTAAACTATTTTTTAAATACATATCCATGCCTCATTTAAAGTCCCACAAAGTACTCCCCTTTTTCTTTTTAAGCTCTTCACAAGATTCATCTGACTATTCATCATTGCTTCCACAAAATCCACATGGTGACAGAAGTGAGATCGCTGAAACATCATGGCTCAGAATCTACGTAGCATACAACCCCTAATCTTTGATAATGACATTGCTAACAACTGGCTGAAATTCAAAAGAGAATGGGATGTGTACAGCAAAGCAGGACTCTCAGACAAGTCAAAAAAGGTACAAGCTTACACTCTTCTCAACTTTGCTGGTTCAGATGCACTAGATAAGTATGATACATTTAATTTTCAAGATAATGAGAGGATCCTGATGTCTTAATCAAGAAATTTGATGAAATATGGTTACCACAAAGTAATGTGATAATAGACAGACATGCACATGATGGCTCAGATACCCGATGAAGGAATACAATCCTATACAGCCACACTGAGACTGCTGGCTAAACAAATTAGATTTTTGTGTACAGAAAAACAGATGAACTTATACGTGACAGGATTGTATGTGGGATCTACAATGATGCAGTTTGTGTTCAGTTGTTCAGGGAGAAAGATTTAACACTGGAAACAGCTATCAGAATATGTATGTTGTTTGAACATTCTGAGAGGGCCAGTAAGGAACTAAAAAGAGAGGCAGAAGGGCTTGTGGTGCAACAGAACAAAAGACAATGCAGCAACTGTGGTAGTGAACACACTACTGAGCGCAACAAGTGTCCGGCTTTTAACAAAAGGTGTAACTCATTCAACAAATGGAATAATTTTTCAAAATTTTGTAGGTCCAAGCCTCAAAATAAAGGTGCGTGGATGACACCATCTAGTCATACTAAACAACAAAATGTGCACAGAGTTAATGAAGTGCAAATTGGTGATCACCAAAATAGTTTGCATTGTAAAAGTGTGGACCTAATTGCAAATAAAATAAATATTCACCACCCTCTCAACAGCATGCAGCAAACATGTCAAGTTGAAAATTGACACTGGTGCCAAATGCAATGTCATGTTCTTATCCACATTGCACAGCATTGACCCCAAAGCTGAAATTGATCAGTCAAATAAAGTAAACCTGATAGCTTATGGCGGTCAAACAATTCAGACACTGGGCACTTCTACCTTGGATCTATCAGGGGACAAGCTGCTATTCCACATTGTGGATAGAAATGTTAAGAGCCTGCTAGGCTTACCAGACAGCATGCGCTTAAATCGAATACAACTCGCAGTACAACAACAGGCTCCTGAGATGACCGATTATGAGGACTTATTTCGAACTGACACTGTTGGTAAGTTTCCAGTCATATATCACATGCCCTTAGATGAAACGGTACAGCCTACCGTGTGTGCCCATTCCACTGGCTATAAAAGACAAAATCTTGCAAGAGTTGGAAAGGATGTCTATACTGGGCATCATTGCATTAGTGCAGGAGGCTACCCCCTGGGTATCTGCCATGGATGCAGTAGTCAAGAAAGAGGGTACTGTCCACATATGCATTGATTCTGTACACCTCAATAAGGCTCTCCTGAGGCCTTATCACCCATTAAAAACTGTAGAGCAAGTGATCGATGACATGCCACAGGTAAAGGTCTCCAGCATTCTAGATGCAAAATGTGGATTCTGATAAATCCCCCTGGGTGAGGAATCATCATTACGCACAACATTTATGACCCCATATGGTAGATACAAATGCGTATGCATGCCATATGGAATTTCAACTGGAAACAAAGTCTTTCAGAGATGTATGGAACAGCTCTTTGCTGGACAGCCATGTGAAATAGTCGTGGATGATATCCTGATTTGGGGATCCTCCATTGAAGAACATAACAAACGACTTAAATGCGTACTAGACCCTGTCAGAGCCATCAATATGCAGCTCAACCCTACCAAATGTCCCTTCAGGGTTTCAGAGGTGTCCTCCCAAACACTTCCAGTAACACAGTGATCAGGACATTAAACAGATATTCTCCACACATGGAATTACCTATCAATTGATGACTGACAATGCAACATCATTTTCAAGTAGAGAATTCAAGAACTTTGCTCACCAATGGGATTTTCAGCATGTCACTAGCAGTCCCAATTACTCTAGATCCAATGGTCTTGCAGAGCATAGTGTAAGATCGTCCAAGCAACTCCTATAGAAATGTGCATGTGATGGTTCTGATGTTTCTGATGTTTATGCAGCCCTACTCAACCTCACAACACACCTAGGGATGGCATGCCTTCTCCGGCACAACGTTTACTGTCACGGCGAACCAGGACTCTGATTCCCATGGTTCCATCCCAGCTCCTGCCAATAGTTGAGATTGATGTTCAGGCTGCTTTATTTACACTCAGGCAAAAAGGAAAGACAAGCCATGACAAATCGGCCAGACACCTTTCTCCTCTGGAGCCTGGGCAGGTGGTAAGGATGGAGACAACCCGTGGGTTTGATAAACTGGCCATGGTTCATGGAAAGGCCTGCAAACCAAACAGCTATGTTGACCATTCTGATGGTAGGACCTATGTAAGGAACCGCCGTCACCTCCTACAGGTACCTGAATCATACTGTACTGCCGCTGCCCACGTGCCAATGGTCACTTCAGGACCCCAAGCACAGCTGTCTGCTGCTGTTCCAATTGACACTTCCTCCAATGGATGTAACACACAACCACAACAAAATTATGACAACAACAGGGAAGAGGAAGAGATACCATTTGACAGCAAAGCCTTGTTTGGAGAGAAATTGGATAAGGCCATCTCTCGCGTCACAGGTGGAAAATCAGGCCTGTTACCTCAAGATAGATGACCCAGGTGCACCAGGGCATTCGCGCCCAGATTTCAACATTTCAAGAACAAGGACTACAGACAGTCCAGACAGGGGAAAGGCTTTAGACAGAATTGGAGTAGCACGCAGTCCACCTTCCTCAAGACTCATAGACAGAGACCCTTGCCTACCCCACAGGATCCTACAAAATCCTTTTGATGCCAGGCCAACTCAGGCGATCCCAGTGGGTGCCAGGCTCAAACACATCTCGAAAATATGGGAACAAAAGTGCAGAGACCCCTGGGTAGTCTCCACAGTCAAATATGGTAACTTTTGGACATTTCTAGACAAACCCCCCCCCCCCCCAAGGACTTCTTTGATCTAACAAGGGTATCAAAGTTGCCTCAAGAAGCTCTACATCAGTTTCTTCTCTCCCTGCAGGAACAACAAGCAGTGGTACCGGTGCATCCAACTGAGAAGTGTTTGGGTTTCTACTCTAGTTCCCAAGAGAAACAGAGGTTAGAGACCCGTGATAGACCTAAAAAGACTAAATCACTACATATTTCCTAAAAAATTCAAGATGGAGTCACTACAAACAATTATTTGTGTAATCCAACCAGGGGACTGGATGCTGTCAATAGATCTGCAGGATGCCTACTTGCACATACCTATACTTCCACCATTTCAGAAATATCTGAGGTTTGCAGTGGGGCAAGTACACCTTCAATTCCAGAGCCTCCCGTTCGGCCTCTGCACGTCACCCAGAGTCTTCACTAAGACCCTAATCGATATCATAGACCCTTTAAGAGAATTAGGTCTCAGAGTATATCACTACTTGGACGATATTCTCCTACTTGCGAAGTATCCAGCCCAGTTAGTAGAACACAAGAGGGTTTTATTGTCAACGCTAACAGATTCGGCTGGAGGATAAACCAGGAGAAGTGTCACCTTTCTCCGACTCATAGACCCTTTAAGAGAATTAGGTCTCAGAGTATATCACTACTTGGACGATATTCTCCTACTTGCGAAGTATCCAGCCATTAGGGCATATCAACTGGATCACAATTACCACCAACACCACTGCAGCAGGCTGGGGGGGGGCACACTACAACCAGATTTCAGTGCAGGGAAGATGGTCCTTCAGCACAACAGGCCTGGTATTAAACATCCTGGAAATCCGGGCAGCCTACCTTGCTTTACTAGCCCTAAAATTCGAGATTATGGGGAAGCCAGTACTTCTTCAAATGGACAACAAGGCTGTGGTATCTTACATACACCGACAAGGGGGGACACACAGCAACTCCCTACTGAGGGAGGTGAAACCCATTATTCTATGGGCAGAAAGGAATCTAAGAGACCTAAGGGCAGTCTATCTTCCCAGTCATCTAAACTCAAGAGCCGACCGTCTATCTTGCCGGTTCGTGGATGCCAACGAATGGTCTCTGCTCCCGAAGATTTTCGATTGGGTTGTAGACCAGTGGGGTCTCCCCGAGCTGGACCTATTTGCAACAGCGATTAATACTAAGATACCAAGGTTCATCTTGAGGCTCCCTCACCCTCAGGCAGAGGCAATAGATGCTCTCTCAGCCCCCTGGACATGGGGTCTGGCTTATGCCTTCCCACCCTGGCCTCTTATTCTGAAATTCCTGACGAGACTTATGATAGAAACCATGACAGTAATAACAGTCCTACCGTACTGGCCGAGACACCCTTGGTTCCCCATAACAATGTACCTGAGTATCCAGCCCCCAGTCAAGATTCCAATAACACCTTCTCTCCTGTCACAGGGATGTCACACCCATCCGGATCCCCACAGGTTGAATCTTCACATCTTGCGGCTGAGAGGCAAAGGTTCCAATCCTTAGGGTGCTCCACCAAGGTTATTGCAACCCTGCTCAGGGCAAGAAATCCATCAACAAACAGTATATATGACAAGGTGTGGAACAAATTCAGGGCACTCGCAGTTGGCAGAAGCTTCAATCTGGATTTGCCATCATCCTCTCAACTTCTCGAATTAGACTTAGGTCTAGGGCTAAGTACACTAAAGTTACAGGTAGTGGAAATTTCAGCGGCAACCAGTAAGAGATGGGCTGAGGATTCCTTAATAATCCAATTATTCAAAGCCGTCAAAAAAATCCGCCCACCAACTAAACTAATTTTTTATCTATCATTGTAGAGTCTTTAGTCAACTGACCATTTGCCCCGTCAGAGTCAACGTCTCTGTGGAATATAACCTTAAAACTTACTTTTCTAATAGCCATAGCTTTTGGCTCTCTGCTGACTGGAATAAACAAGCTCTTTACAAGATTCATCTGACTATTCATCATTGTTTCCACAAAATCTACACGCTCACTGATTTATTACCTCATTCAGAATACACTTTCCCTCACCCCTTCTATCCTGAACCCATTATTATTTTTATATTTAATGGTATCTCAAGCTAGGCCCCTCACCCCAGTGTCCTTACAAAACCTACAATTCATATTAGAAAGTATGCAATGCCATGTAGACTGCTTATAAATTCTGCACACTAATATTTGATTAAATCTATATTTTATTGTGTTTTATCAACAAATAATGTTTAATTTTAGTATAATTTCATTCAAGGTAATTGGTGCACATAAATAAGAGTGCAACTTTACAAGGACAGGCTGATCCAGATAATAGTGGATCTTCTTTTTTTATTTTGATAAATTTTTTTGTACTTAAATGCACTTCAAGACTGGGCACTTTCACCCCTTTCCTGCTTTTTTTTAATTTTATGCTATTGTAGCGATACCCCCAGTTAAGAGGGCCGCAAGTTTGTTTTGGGTCCCTGAGTACAGCTCCACCAACCCCCCGGCAATCTGCTCTACCCGCTCTGGCACAGTTAATCAACAGGTGTATGTGTATGCACATATAAATACCACTTATACTCTAAGTGTAATGGACTCAAACTCACAGGCAGACTTCTAGCTGAAATAACTGTCTTTACTTTAGTAATATGAAAAGCAATGGTAACATGCATTTAAACATTTGACTTACAATACACATGAAGAGGCCCCTGCAGTATGTGCTATAAACATGTACACATATGTGGGCCTGGGCAGCAATGGGGAACGGAACGCCAAGTGTAGCGACCATCTGCTATGCACCCCTGAGGTGCAACAAATCTAACTGCGCCTACCTAACGGACCAGGCCTGATCCCTAGCAATAGAGCTCAGTCCTTGAGAAAATACAGTATTCTTCACCGGCAAGAGAACTGTAGAGGTGGTGCACATGTAGCTTTAAATGGTGTGTTTGTAATCCACAAGAAAGAAACAATCTGCTGCTCTGAGGTAATTGTGCCTTGGCAGTTCAATAGGCATAGAGTGAAAGTGACAGTGTAGGATGAGCCTTTCAGCTCGCTCACCACTCCGGGGTACCGTCCTCAGCTCCGGGACCTCCACTGGCGGCGTCCAGCCTCCTCCGTCACAGCCCCTGCGCTCCGGTCCTCTCTCCGACCGACCGGTTGTAGGCAAAAGTCTCCGCTCTGCTGCTGCTGCTGACAATGAGGGGTGAGAGTCTCTCTCCGTCTGCTGCAAGGCCCAGGCTTCAGGCCTTCAGCAGTCCCGGTCTGCACAGGTGTCTCCTCACTCAGTAGTCTCTGCGTCACCAGCCCAGTCAGAAGAGGAAGAGGCGGTCTCTCCTCTTCCCTTTTATCACCTCCCCCAGCAGCCTCTCGGGCAGAAACAACCATCCTCCCGGGAGCCTGGGGAATTATGGGGACTGTAGTCTTCTCCCCTAAAAGGGGAACGACCCCGCTACAAATAAATGAAAAAAGAAAAAACATCTTTCTTCATAAATTAGTGGTAAAATGTATTCTGCTACATTTCTAAAAATGAATGTATGTTATTTAGTTTGTGTGAAAGCTATAAAGCTATAAAGTCTACAAACTATGGTATATATGTTTGAATGTTGATCAGTCCTGATGTACTGCCACCTCATTTTTTGGAAAGTAGGCAGGTATTTAGTAAGAGGCATAATGAGTTTTTAAAAGTTGTAATTTGTTTAGAATTTTTTGGGGGAAAACGGTGAATGCAAACAAAGCGTTTTTTTTCCCCAAAATTGCCATTTTAACAAGTTATTTCTCACACATGGCATAGGCATACTTGCAATTACACATTTTGCTGTGCCTCCCAAGTATAGCGACACTACAGGTGTGAGACTTTTTCACAGCCTAGACACATAGAGGGACCCTGGAGCACTGGGACAGTGGAAACACCCACAAAATGAACATACCCCAACATATTTTCTGAATGGCAAAGTGAGATTTTTGAAAATAGAATTTTTTTGCCACACGTTTTTAAAGAATTCAGGAAATATATATTTTTTTTACACAAAGTTGTTAATTAATAGGATATTTCTAACACACAGCATAGGCATACATAGAATTACACCCTAAAACACATTCTGCTACACATGTGGTATAAGGCTATACCACATGTGTGAGACTTTTTCATAGCCTAGTCACATAAAGAGAGGCCCAAAATCCAAGGAGTATCTTCAGGCATTCTAAGTGCATATGTTATGTATCTAATTTCCTGACTACTTGTCACATTTTTGGAGGCCCTGGAGCACCAGGACAGTGGAAACACCCACAAAATGACCACATTTTCTAAAGCAAACACCCCAACAAATTTTCCTTAATGAGTCTTTTGAAATAGCCATAATGAGTCTTTTGAAAAAAAAATGTTGCCACAAGTTTTTGGAAAATGTGGAGAGAAAATGAAAATGTATATTTTCACACAAAGTTGTTAATTTATAGGATATACCTAACGCACAGCCTAGCCACATAAAGAGGCCCAAAATTCATGGAGCATCAATGGACTGTAGATGACTGGACTGGTGTGACTGCAATTAGGGCACTGCAGATAATTGCACTGATGTGGCTGAATCAGGGCACTGCAGATGGTTGCACTGATGTGGCTGAATCAGGGCACTGCAGATGGTTGTACTGGTGTGGCTGATGTCAGGGCACTGTAAATGGCTGCACTGGTGTGGCTGAATCAGGGCACTGTAGATGGTTGCGCTGGTGTGGCTGAATCAGGGCACTGCAGATGGCTGCACTGGTGTGGCTGAATCAGGGCACTGCAGATGATTGTACTTCTGTGGCTTAATCAGCGCACTGACAGATGGATGCACTGGTGTGTGACAAGTGTTCTCCACAGTAAGTCACAGTAACTGTTAGATACCTCAATGATCCGGCACAGATCACTCTCATGTCTATGTGAAGGGAAGGAGAGGTGATGGCTGCCACAAGCAGCCTGTGTTTACATTTGTGATCACTGTGATTGGTCACAGTAATCACATCATACAGGGCCAATCACAGCAGCCCCATACCCCAATCTGTATTCAAGGGACATAGCACTCACACATCATGCCACTGCACACCCCTGGGGGCATGCATGAGTGCCAAAAGTGGGAAGACATAGATGTACATCCTCCTGAAACAAGAGAACTCCTGGTAATTTATAGTGCCAGGCAAGGGGAGGTGAAATAATATTTCAGATATAGCATTATATTACTGTGCCTAACAGAGCTGTTCAACCTATAATAATAATAATAATAATAATGTTGGTTTAAAGGGGTTTTAAACCCCTGAAATTAAAAATTAACAAGGCATATTATTCTATAGTGTGTACTTGCCGTAATCCAAGGCACTTAGTGTGATTTCAGTCTGTTCTGTCACTCCTCTGCTATCTGCATGAGTTACTTCTGACAGGCTTTGCTGATACCAGTCAAACTCGGGTACAGACAATCCCCCTATAGCACATAACAGGTGATTGACAGCCTCAGCTGTGTTTGGATGTGTGTCCTTTCTCTTCACTCAGATCTCAGATTACACTCAGCTCTATGCTCTATGTAGTGCAGTATGTGACTTCTGATCCCCATCTATGATTTCTGGAGCTCAGAAATGCTGTGTAAACAGTGCACTTTGAACAGCTTTAAAGTAGTGAGGGCTGCAGATGAACAGATACAACATATGTAGAAGGATTTGTTTAATCTCTGTGCATCACCTGAGGCTAGTCACTGCAGTGGGTATATGTAACGGTTCACAACCACTTTAAAGTAGAACTACAGGCAAAACTTTTTGTTTCCCATTTTGGATAGTACAAGGGTGGGCTATAACTTCCGTCAACTTTTTTTGCCATCTGTGTCCCATTTCATAGATTTCCCTTCACTTCCTGTCCCATAGGCAAACAGGAAGTGAGAGGAAATCCTTGCAAATGAAGGGAGTTTTTTGGGGACTGTCCCTATTGGAAGATTTCCCCTCTATTACTTTTTTGGGGACAAACAACATTTTCTTTAACTGTCACTTTCAACGACAATGGTAAACAGGACAAATTGAGAAAGGGAATCTCCTTAACAGACAGCAATAAAAGCAAGACAAGTGTTCTAATCCCTCTGCACGCTATCCAAAACTAAAAAAAATAAAAACATTTGCCTTTAGTTATGCTTTAAGTCTGAGGGCAGTATTCAGGTGAATTTTTTTACTTTATAAAAATAGGTTAATTCATTGGGTATAAAAGTAGACTCCCTTCATTATGGAAAGTTTTGTAATGGAATTCATATACAGGAGCCAACCTACCTATTCAGATTTTTATATTATTCAGTTTTGCAGTACTGAAATATATCAAGCCATCTGACTTTACAAACCTGTAACTTCTGTGCTGGGAACACCTGATCCAAAGCTTGTGCTTCTGTAGGCTTGGGACTTTCAAACTGCACCCATCAAAGTCACCCTGCAATCTAATTATGCACAGATGAAAATTTGGAGAGGAATTATTTATTCATTTGATCTTCCTATAGTGCAGTCTGCAGAATAACTTTGATAGATGGAGCTGTGTTTTATGGAAAAAGAAGTTGTACATTATAGAATGAGTGGCAAGAGGCTGAAAACCCATCTAGAGACCTTTGGAAGGCCCTGTCAGACTGCCAGTATTAGAATATAAAATTCTAAATAGAATTCAGAACCACTAAAAAAAGAACTGTAATTAATATTTAGTTTGCTGTTTTAAAATTTCAGTCTGCTGAAAACATTAGATATAACCCAAGCTTGTATCTGTATGGAGAACCTGCTCTAGCAAAGGACCCCTAGTGAGGTGTGTTATAACAATATAGACATGTCGGTACTCCAGCATTGCTTACTATATTGGCTTTCATAGTGCAGATACTGTAGATACCTTTCATTGCACATTTTAAATGTCTGGAAAACAGACTGAAAAGGCCAATATATTGCTAACTAACCTAAACCCTTTCACTATAACCTTGGTTGCATAATATTTCATCCACCCATCCATGTCTCCATGCTTTATTTTGCTGAGAAATCACTTTGAAAAACACTCTCTAGCACTTCTGACTGTGGCCATCTTGAGTGAGGGCAGATGATTCATGTAGCATTTACTTCCTGGAAACTATCTGCCCTTAGCTCAGGCACGCAGGCAGCAGGGTGTGCATAGCTGAGAAAACCCCTCCTCCCCACTTCCCCTCCTGAAGACTCCTGGGATGTATGACTTAATTTGCCTAGGCATGGAAGCCAGGAAGTAACTGAAGAAATGCAAAAAAAAAAGTTTGCAAGTAAATATAATATACTTCTCTATCAATTTACTAATGCTAGCAGCATAAGGATTAAAAAATAATCGATGTTGATTGAGAGAGTGAAGTTCCACTTTAATATCACAATAGCTGGAGGTAAAACCAATACGAAAAGATAGATAGATAGATAGATAAAAAAAGGATGGGTGGTTGGATAGATAGATGGATAGATAGAGGAAAAAAGGATCGATAGATAGAAACAAAGGCAATGACTATATTGTCAATGCCTTTACACGCAAATCAACTTTAATGGCATCCCAGTCTTAGTCTATAGGATTCAATACTGAATTGGCCCACCCTTTGCAGATATATGAGCTTCAACTCTTCTGGAAAGGCTGTCCACAACATTTTGGAGTGTGTCTATGAGAATGTTTGACCATTCTTCCAAAAGCGCATTTATGTTGTCAGGCATTGCTTTGTGCACTGGTCCAAATCATTTGGTGTAGGGGGAGTTATGGTGTGCAGTTGTTCTTCAGAGGTTGGGCTTGGCCCCTTAGTTCCAGTGAAGTGAACTCGTAAGGTATCAGCATACCAAGATATTTTGAACAATTTCATGCTCCCAACTTCATGGGAACAGTTTGGGGATGGCCACTTCCTGTTCCAAAATGACTGTGCACCAGTGCACAAAGAAAGGTCCATAAAGACATGGATGAGCGAGTTTGGGGTTATCATGGCCGGGACACATAAAAATGTTTATAATTCATGAAACACTCAGCCAAGGAGTCGTCATACCAGGGCAGCGTCCCCCCACCAGAGAAAAGGTTCATTGGATTATCATCTCTAGTGGAGGCTTGAGGTCAATATACAAACCTTATGTTGAAACAGAGTAACCCGAACAGCAGTGCCACTTTACACAAAACCAACTTACAGTGGTCAAATTAGTGTTTTGAGATTCAGATATCAAGGCCTTTGATCAAAGGAAAGCCAGGGTAAATAGCCTCATTGTTTCAAATGGTGAGATCATCTCATCAGTAAGAACCCATCGTTGACTCAGCTTTTCCCCAGACAATGGCAGAGACGCCTGGTTTATATTACACCAGAAGGACACCAATCACAAGCTGAAACAGAACCAAGAATGAGAGTGTGCATGTATATATGTATTTATATATTGTGTATCTATATATATATATATATATATATATATATACAAAATGTGTTGCAACATTGTAATTTTATATTACAATGTTGCAACGCATTTTGTAAGAATCAATGCGTATTGGAGTCACCCATGTATTGGACAAGGATTTGGCACCAGCCTTTTATGGTGAAAAGGTGGTGTTGTTTGATTCCATTAATCTGATTGAGGGGGCCGAGGAGCACAGATCCACGCGCTGACATACACTCTCTGGAAAAACACAAGCTTGGTAATAAGTGACCCCTCTCCATCTCATTGGATGTTGCTGTTAGGACGAATCGAATATACATCCTTTCCTTTAAACAGTGGTGAGATACTAACCATATAAATATTAATTAACTTTTTCTTCCCAAAATTATAGGAATCATATTTTGCTGTTAATATTTTAATCTTATCAAGTACTGTGGGAAGGGTAGTTTAGTATTTAATAATTGTCCCACATTATTTGTCTTGCCGTGTGTTGAAGGCGTGTGTGGGTGAAATTAAGATCAACTAATTTGGCTATTGCAGTCCCAGGGAAATTATTTATTGCCCGATCCAATCTGGTAGCCCTGTTAAATTATGACTTCTTTCAAATTGATAATATGTATCTGTTGGCTCTGCAAGACATATTTTGACTTCTGTCTGGAGAAAGTCAGAAAATTGTCTTCCAAGTGGCAAGAGATATTGGGGGTTATTTACGAAAGGCAAATCCACTTTGCACTACCAGTACAGACCACAAGTGCAAAGTGCACTTGAAATTGCACTGAAAGTGCACTTGAAACTGCAGTCTCTGTAGATCTGAGGGGGACATGCAAGGAGAATAAAAAACAGCATTTTAGCTTGCAAATGATTGGATTATAAAATCAGTAGAGCTTCACCTAATTTTAGATCTACCCCTTAGATTTACAGCGACTGCACTTCCAAGTGCACTTCAGTGCAATTTCAAGTGCACTTTGCACTTGTAGTTTGCACTTGTAGTGCAAAGTGGATTTGCCTTTCGTAAATAACCCCCATTGTGTTTTTGAATTGAAGGCACAGTTAACCACATCCTTTTTAACATAGTCGATTAGGGCTACCTTAGGGTCATTTGTCAAATATTAAAGAAAATAGTTTCATTGTTGCGTTCAATGTCTTTGGTAATGTGTATGAAATATTAATCACCAAAAATTCCAGTTTTGTATGAAGTTGTATAATTATACTTGTATATTAATAAAATGTATTTACTTATTAATTTAATTGGTTGATATTTATACATTGGTAAGAATGCCCCATAGATTAATGAACTCAGGAAATTATTGTGGTATATTACTGATTGTCTGAACAAAGTTCACATTTTTTTATTAACTGCCATAAGTGGCTGGAGGCACTGCGATTCAGTATATGTAGATTCAGACTTTACCCTTTTATTTATCACGTACTATTCATCAAAACACTTTATTTATTTAAAATTTCCCATACTTATTATCATTAAAATGACATACCACACTCACAACAGGGTGGAGGAACTTGACTGGCCTGCACAGAGTCCTGACCTCAACCCGATAGAACACCTTTGGGATGACAGATAGTAAAACAGAAGCTAAAGCCTGCAACTCCGTGAATCCCTATGAATTCTTTATTGTAGCATATCAGTGATTAAAAGCGGTGGCTAACGCGTTTCAGCGATAGGCCTTAAACAAAGAACACATAGAAATGAAATATATATATATATATATATATATATATATATATATATATATATATATATATATATATATATATATATACAAAAAGAATCTCTGCTTCTCCACTTATTGGTTCATCAATTAATCAATCAATTAGTCACTAGCAGCATTGAAGCAAATGTGGGGCTAAAGAGAGAAAGAAAACATGATGGTAATATCACTAATATTAACCTTGAAAAAACAAGAAAAATACAGTTACATCTAAATATATCAAAACAATATAAATATGCACAAATCTACTACAAAATCTATTTTAACCACTTCGCGCCCACGCTATAGCCGAAAGACGGCTACAGCGCGGACGCTCCCTACCGGGAGGGCGTCCCTGGACGTCCTCCTGTTTACTTCTGCAATGCGCGCTCCTAAAGAGCGTGCATCAGGGAAGTTCTGTGCTGGCCGTGTCCCTCGGACACAGCCAGTCACAGATCGCTATAAATGGCCAATCACAGCGGGCGTTTACAGCGCGATCGGCGTGTCCAATGAGAGATGATCTCATATGTAAACATATGAGATCATCTCTCAACGCCGGTCCCCCCTTCTCACACAGAGACAGCGTGTGAGGAGGGAGAGATGAACGGCTGCAGCAGCCATAAGTAGAAAAAAAAATAAAAAATAAAGTGCCATCTGTTCCCACTGCCATCTGTCCCCACTGACACCTGTCCCCACTGACACCTGTCCACACTGACACCTGTTAGTGCCATCTGTCCCCACTGCCACCTGTCCCCAGTGCCATCTGTCAGTGCCACCGGTCCCCAGTGCCATCCGTCAGTGCCACCTGTCCCCAGTGCCACCTGTCCCCAGGGCCACCTGTCAGTGCCATCTGTCCCCAGTGCCATGTATAGTGCCACGTGTCATCAGTGCCACGACAGTGCCATGTCAGTGCCACGACAGTGCCATGTCAGTGCCACGTGTCATCAGTGCCATATCAGTGTCACATGTCATCAGTGCCACATATTAGTGCCATCTGTCATCAGTGCCACCTGTCATTGTCACGTGCCATCTGTCATCAGTGTCACGTGTCATCAGTGCCCCGTATTAGTGCCATCTGTCATCAGTGCCACATCTGTGTCATCAGTGCCACGTATCAGTGCCATCTGTCATCAGTGCCACGTCAGTGTCACGTGTCATTGTCCTGGTGCTCCAGGGCCTTCAAAAGTGTAATAGGTAGTCAAAAAGTTAGATGTGTAATTTATGCTCCTAGAAAACGTGATGGTGCTCCCTGCATGTTGGGCCTCTCTAAGTGGCCAGGCTGTGGAAAAGTCCCACACATGTGGTATCGTAATACTCAGGAGGAGTAACAGAATTTATTTTGGGGTGTCATTTGTGGTATACACATGCCATGTGAGAGAAAAAAACTATTACAATGACAATTTTGTGGAAAAAAATAAAAAAAATCTTAATTTTGCAAAGGATTGTGGGAAAAAAATGACAACATCAAAAAGATCACCATGCCTCTTACTAAATACCTTGGAATGTCTACTTTCAAAAAAGGGGTAATTTGGGGGGTATTTGTACTTTCCTGGCTTATTCGTGTCACAAGAAATGAGATAGGCCACCAGTACATCAGATGTGATCAATTTTGTATGATTTGCACCACAGATTGTAGACTCTCTAACTTTCACAAAGACCAAATAATATCCACTAATTTGGGTTATTTTTACCAAAGATATGTAGCAGTATAAATTGTGGCCAAAATTTATGAAGAAAAATTAATCATTTGCTAAATTTTATCACAGAAACAAAGAAAAACTTGTTTTTTTTCCAAAAATGTCGGTCTTTTTTCATTTATAGCGCAAAAAATAAAAAACCCAGAGGTGATCAAATACCACCAAAAGAAAGCTCTATTTGTGTGAAAAAAGGACAAAAAATGAATTTGGGTACAGTGTTGCGAGTGTAATGAGTAATTGTCATTCAAAGTGTGAGAGCACCAAAAGCTGAAAATTGGTCTGGGCGGGGGGGTTAAGTGCCCAGTAAGCAAGTGGTTAAAAAAAGATCCACATAATAACAATGATTACAATGATACCCAGGGGCAATCTAGTTTGAAGGTTAAATATCAACCACACCTCCCACTCGAGCAGTTTGCGGTGGATATCTCCTCCTCAGGAAGACAATTTGACGCTTTCCAGACCAAGGAAAGCAAAATATGTCATGTTGCCAAAGTGAACGTATTTGAAATATTTTGAGACATTAGAAACAGTTTTGTCACTAATGTAAGAGGCACCATGAAAATCTTCACTAATGCTCGCTCTGAGGGGTCTTGATGTACACCCCACATACTGTTTGTTGCAGAGTTTGCATCTCACAGTAGACATGTGCATTCGTTATTGTCCGAATGCATTTTCGTCTGAATTTGGGGATTTTCGTGTTCGTTTTAACAAAACGATACCAAACGTGCATACTCCAAAATCTGAAAGATCCAAAATAAAAAATGCTTTATTTTTATATCCATTATATTTTCATATCGTTGCGACAACAGTTTGTTATAGATAGATAGAAGATTTGACATGACAGTGACAATAGTGATCTGTGTCTATCGAACCTGTGGTCGAATGTGCCTAACCTAACTCTATTAGTCCAAGATTATTCGACATAGAGACATAGAGAGAAAAGATTCGACATTATAGAGACATGAAGATTCAACAAAGCAGCTAACAACATACGATCGCCACGAGCGGACATTTACGGCCAAATGCACCGCCCATAGGCTATAGAAGAATTCTAATGTTGTTTAACTAGTAATAATAATTAATAATTATAATTATTACAAGTCATTACAACATTAGAATTATACTATAGCTTGTGGGTGGAGTATTCGACCAGAAATGTACGATCTCTGTACAAATTATTTTCCAGTGGCACACAAAACAAAATTTGTATGCTGTTTGGAATACTTATTGCAAAAGCAACAAGTATTGCTTCCACAATTATATAAGCCTGTGGTTTGTAACAATGTTTTCTTACGACATGACGACTGGTATAGGCTGGGAGATAAGATACTCCCCAAAGTGTACGATGACTAGAAAATTTGCAGCCCACTGACACTTTGGGGACAAGATCTTTATCCATGGACAAAACAGGTAAATATTTAGCTATAATATTTCTGATAGAACTAAACTCTTGTAAATAAGTGGTTACAAAAGTTGAAGAATAGTTATTGCTGGATGTTAAGCTTCCCCTACCGCTAATTTTCCTTTGAGGGCAACCTTTGGGATGAATTAGAGCGGAGACTGCGAGCCAGACCTTGTAATCCAACATCAGTGCCTGACCTCACAAATGTGCTTTTGGAAGAATGGTCAAACATTCCCATAGACACACTCCTAAACCTTGTGGACAGCCTTCCCAGAAGAGTTGAAGCTATTATAGCTGCAAAGGGTGGGCCAACTCAATATCGAACCCTACAGAAAAAGACTGGGATACCATTAAAGTTCATGTGTGTGTAAAGGCAGACTTCCCAATATTTTTGACAATATAGTGATAGATAGATAGATAGATAGATAGATAGATAGATAGATAGATAGATAGATAGATAGATAGATAGATAGATAGATAGATAGATAGATAGATAGACTTACGATATTATAAAAAGGTAAATTATTTCATTTATTCTAGAGACAGATCTGATTATAAATCATTACAACATCTCCATTTGTATAATAATAAACTGGAAAATTAAAAGAAAGTATACATTTCTTTGGGCTTAATCAGATTAATTAGCATAACAAATTACAAGAGATGAGATGAAATTAAGACCTTCCTTCCCTCGTATTTTTTGCTTTACCTTTGAACATAGGATATAATGGCATTATTAGGCAGTGACTTTATGCTTATAAGTAAAACTGTGTGTTATAGCTGATAAATAATACTTAATTATTAGCCGAAAGGCAACAAGATATGAAGCAGATACTGTAAATAACAGGATTTAGCGCTGACTCAGCAAAGTCTTTAATGCTAAGTGTTAATGGTATTCTGGTTTAGGAGCAGGGATTGGGCCAAATCACAGACACCTGGAAAATGATCACCCATTGCAATCCATCATAACCAAAGTGTGTATAATTGTGTATAATTTGGTTGAGCATGATTTTAGCCAAGCGGTTCTCTAGGACAACAGTGCATGTTTCTCAATTTTCTTCACAGAGTGACTCTGCTTTCCTGTCATTCAGTTGGATCCTTCATATCCCTTACCTGTTATGACTTTATACATTTAATTACCATACCCTGTAGATACACTCAGGCCTATAACAATATCCCCAAAATAAATGATGCTAATCTATTTTTAGCCTGACAATGTACATCTTTGTTCTCTCACTCTTCAAAAATGTGAAAAAAAATAGATTTTACAAAAAAAAACATGAAATACAATTTTTATATGGTTAGTATTGGTGTCTGATTCTGTCTTTTTATTCACTGTCAACAATTCTTAGGGTCTTGAAAAAATCTGAGTGCCACACTAGCTTGTATATTCCTTTAAAAGATTTACTTTTGCAACAGCCAACACATCATCAGGGGCTTAGCACTGCCATTTCATCAGGGCTAAAAAACAGAACATGCAGGAGCCTGGATTGAAACAGACTAAGCGAGGAAGGGGTGGCACTGAACCAGTCAAGCTCTGCGGTACTGCACAATGAGTGTTGTCAGCCTGAAGGTCTCTATAGAGGGCTTGAATTTTGGGTGATTCCGGCTAAATAGGCTGAATTTCAAGTTGTGGTTGGCCCTGCAAGTGCCACCTGGCTCATAAAAATGTAAAAAAAAAACAAAAATGATCAGCCAAACAGTGACTACATCCTATCAAATGCATTTATTGTTTGTGTATTCAGGTAGTTGAGGGTGTCTGTATACAATATCTGGCAGTAGAAGTTCCTCCATCAATGTAGTTAGCGTAGAAGGGGGATTGATTGATTTTCTCTCACCCGGCCTGAAAGCTGAACAAGAGAAAATCTAGGCATGTATGGTACTGAGGTCTTGCTTACAGGAAAAGACAGAAGGGTAATGTTTTTAGCAGTGTTTTGGCTCTTCATTGTCAGTAGGGAAAGGTTGGTGACCAAGCTCTATTGCTTAAGTGCAATGGAGAAACATGAGGCCGTCAATGTGCCTAGGCTCTCTGGCAGAGATATCTAGATCATAATACCAGATGAATCAAAGGTGGCAGAATAGAATTATGAATCTGTTTTACTGTTTACCTGAAATCCAGCTTAAATAATAATTATGCAGGCTTACCTGTAAAAGATATATAGGGGCACTTTATTAACCTTCATTTACTTTGTCTAAATCTGATTCTTAAAGTGATTGTAAAGTCTCCTTTTTTTCACATTAAAATAACAAATATGTTATACTTACCTGCTCTGTGAAGTGGATTTGCACACAGTGGATCCTCCTCTTCTTGGGTCCCTGGCTGGATCTCCTGGCCCCTCCCTTATGTTGAGTGCTCCCACAGCAAGAAGCTTGCTATGGGGTGCACCCGAGCTGAGTTGCAGCTCCTTGTATCCATTCAGACACAGCGCTGTGGCCTGGCCTCCCTCTCTCTCTCTCCTGATTGGTTAACTGAGTTTGATTGACAGCAGCGGTAGCCAATGGAGCCGCTGCAGTGTCTCAGCCAATCAGGAGGGAGAGTCCCGGACAGCCGAGGGACTCGTGGACATCACTGGACAGAGACTGGCTCAGGTAAGTATTAGGGGGGCCAAGGGGGGCTGCTGCACACAGAAGGCTTTTTATCCTAATGCATAGAATGTATTAAAGGGGTTGTAAAGGAATTTTTTTTTTAAATAACAAACATGTTATACTTACCTCCACTGTGCAGCTCGTTTTGCACAGAGTGGCCCCAAACCTGGTCTTCTGGGGTCCCTCGGGGGCTTTCTCGCCCCCCCCGCAAGTACATCTCACCTAATTGCGACCTCCCTCGCATGGTGAGAAGTACTTGCAGGCACGCTCCCGTGATACAGCCGGTGGCTATAGCCACTAGCTGTATCACTCGGCCCCGCCCCCCGGCACACCACGTTATTGGATGTGATTGACAGCAGCGCGAGCCAATGGCTGCGCTGCTTTCAATCCATCCACTCTAGCCAATCAACTGCCAGGGTGAGCGGCGAAGAGGATGTCGGGGGTGAGCGCGGGACTTTCGAGGGGTCAGGTAAGTAAAACGGGGGGGGGGTTGGGAAGCCGGTAAAGTCAGTTTTTTTTGTCACCTTAATGCATAGAATGCATTAAGGTAAAAACATTTTTACCTTTACAACCCCTTTAAGATAAAAAAAACTTTCTGACTTTACAACCCCTTTAATCTTGAGAGTTAAAGATGAGATGTCACTTGAGGTCTGACAGGCATAGAATGTGACATGCTTGGCCTTACATACTATCTTTCAACTTCTGAGTGTACATAACATTATAAAATAATGGATGAATTTTAACACTACAAAACTCTGTTATTACACTGCTATGTTTGTTTGTTTTTGGGCATAGTTACATACCTGAACAATCCCTGTGGAATAGTAGCATCCACTATGAAAACAAGGCATTCTCTGATAGGACAATGTGAATATCGTAAAGTCATTGCCGCATCTCTCCATAAGCATTAGCTGGTGCCAGTGCAGTGCAAGCAACCGCCTGTGGATACTATTCAGCAAGGCAGCCTCTTGGCACAGGATCAGAAAGTCAGTGAGGATCACCCTAGTAGCAATGCCTACTACAATGATTATCACCTTCCACAGGGATCATCCATGGAATGAAATCTGTATACATGCACTGGTCTATGCTGGACCAATGTAACAATGCAATAAAAAAATCATATCTGGAATTCGGCATTAACTCAGAAAGCTGAAAGACAGCATGTGAGGTCAGGCAATTGACAAGATAGCAATGCCAGACTTAAAGTGTTACTAAACCCAGGACCCTGCATTCACTAGATCGAGTCTCCCACAGTACACAGAACATGGAAATGCAAACGTTTTAGTAAATATAAACTGCTAAATACCTTTTTTCATTTTTGTCACTTGCATTAGTATTTGCTTAAAGCTTGTAGGAGGAGTTTTTTTTTCTCCCCTGACCCTCTGTCTGGACAGTGCTGATTGGCCCTGCGCTGATCACACGCACTCTCCCAAGAAAAGAAAACAGAACCTCTCTACCAAACTGAGCATGTGCAGACTGACTCCTAATGCTCTGTTCTACCAGTAGATGGGTTGGAGTCAGTTAAAGAAGAGTATGATCAGACAGACAGGATAACACAGCTTTTATACACAATGCAGAGGATTAACCCCTCAGGTTTCACAGTGAGTATAACAAGCATGCTTTACTGCATATACAGACTGATTTTACTGTTGTGGGTTTAGTAACACTTTAGGGTGACCTTCAATTCTAAATCTATATGAAAGTCAGAAACAAACATAAGTAAAGAAAATGGGGAATATATAAACCTTCCATATGTCTGTACAGTTAAAATAATTTAAGACAAAATATTCTGATTCCCCCATCATGACTGGTTCCCACAGAGTGTATTTTCCAGGAGAACAAAGTATAAAATATGAAGAAGAAGTAGCACAATTCCAGCAGTCAATCCAAGTTATTTTTTTATTTTTATTCTTTGGTCTCTGGGGATGTTTCACAAGCCATAGTCGGGAAACAAAATGTGAAACTGATTCCTGAAATTGTATTTCAGTTTATTCTTTCAATGGTAGAGATGTGTGAACTTTTAGAAATGTGCCACAGACTGCCAAAGTACCAGGATCAATAAAGGTGATATGTGTATGCTAGTTAACAGCAGTCCAGGTCTTTCAGCCGCCACAATCATGTTTTGCTTGAATCACACTGTCTGCCATTCACCATGTAGAAAAGCACAATGAAAAACTGGGGGTTTGTTAGAGTAGGCAATACTATGAGAAACCAAAAACAGACTTAATTTGCACCTTGTTCAAAAAGACTGGTTGAATCCACAATGATATTAAAAATCTCCATGTAAAGTCTATCTCCAGCTAAAAAAAGTTATCTTATTTTCAATATAATGGGGAGGAGATAGATCATTCTATTGCCATCATTTTCCCTATTAGGATGATTTCCTCTACTTCTTGGTCAGGAAGTGATGACATAATATCTCCTATGGGGACACAGAGAAATACAATGAACAATTTAGTAGAATGGTACGGTTTAAAATGCTAGAATTTTTTTGGTTTCAATAAATGCAATAGACAAGGCAATAACATCAAGCCAGTATTTTGTTTTATGTCACAGCACAATGAACAATGTACAATGAATTACAGTGTGCAGTACATGTAAGACAGAGTCCTGAGAGTAATTCGAAAACACACATAGCTTCAGAACAACCTGTAAGCCATAGTTCATAATGTAAAGAGAATTGAAAGGTACTTAGTCCCACCACAATAGGTAGGAAAAGCATAAACCAAATATCAGTAGAGTGCAACAAGTGAGGGACTAAGTTTTTAAGGCGTAAGGTCGATATGAGAGATTGCATATGTTAGAGGCTTCTCCCTTTTCCAGAAAAGACTTAGAAGTACCCTCATTTCAGGATGATGGCTGCTAAGACACAGGCTTGATGCCAAATGAACATAAAAGGGAAAGAACATAAAAACTAGGTGAACAGAAAGAGGAAAAAGAGAAAGAGAACAAAAAACAAAATGGGTTGGACTTGGGCTGGAATTGATTCCATCCACAAGATGAGTCCCCCAACGATAGAGTAAAGTCGATGTCAGATTGTTAATATCCCCCCTAGGTAATTTGAAATCTAGGGGTTTTTTAAATCTTCCTAAATTTTTTGGAATTACTACATAAGGTGCTAACCAATTTCTCATTAGTTAAATATCACAACATCTTTTGTATGCCTTGAGCTACGATCAGGACCGATGACTTCCATGCCCCTGCCAAAGTTTGTTTAGCTGCCATCAATATAAAAGATATCAATTTAAGTTGGTTGGAAGTGCACAAAGGAGGTTTTAAATCAGGCAAGGCCTTGTACGGGTTCTTGGGAAAGCTATCTCCTATAACTGTATACATCAGGCGGATATACCCTTGACCAGAATCATTTGATCCAAGGAGATTCCCACCACACATGCACCAGAGTGCCAGCCATACCACAGCCCCACAAATATGGGGCACCCTGTACAAATTTAGCTATCCATATACCATCTTAGTAAAAGCTTAGAATTAGCCCCCAGAAAGGAAAAATGTATGGACCCATGAGAAATGTCACCCCTATTTTGGACCATTGCTGTGACCCAAGGAGGTTCCCCAAGTCCCTTTCCCATTATGCAACATAGAGTGGGGAGTTTGACATGTCACTGGACAAGATAGATTTGTAAATTAAAAACCGTATAATTTTTGGACAAAGGGTCACTGTAGCAGACATGTTCAAATGAAGTGAGGGTGAGTGGCAAGCCTGTGTGTTGCAGGTGCATTTTCACAGAAAGTTGGAGATAGAGGAAAATTTTAGTGGGGGGGGATTTTACTGGAAGAGTCTTTCAATGTTAGTAGATTGTATATCTGATGGAAACCCGACACTGCCCACCATGAAGCGAGAAGAAAGATTAAGGAGCAGAGTGGCCAGTGGCTTGTGAGGGGACATCAAGCTACCTGAGTATTTTACCACATCCCACATTTTAAGGGAATGTTTAAGGATTGGATATGAATTATGCTTGTGAGCATCTGGGGCAACCCATGAAATTGTATCTATTGTTATAGGAACAATCAAAGATGCTCTAATGCTTACCCACAGAGGGGTGTTGGTGGTTACATGGTAACCTACCAAGGGAGTGATTTGTGCTGCCTGAAAATACTGTTGAATATGGGGTACAAGTAGGTCCCCCCTGAATCGTGGATGAAACCAGACTATTGCCTTCAGTCTTGAGTTGTGCCATATAAACCTAATACAAGGCCATTGAAGAGATTGAAGTATATGTGAGGAACATTTATTGGAATGGTCCTGAAGGGATATAAAAGTTTTGGAAGGAGTGTCATTTTTAATACCGCTATTCTCCCTAGTCACAAGATTTGATAATTTTTCAATGCCTCCACAATTGCAGCCATTTTATGTAGAACTGGATGTTAGATGTATCCCCAGGTAGGGGAGACAATCATAGGTCCATTGATAAGGAAAGTTTGCCTTGAAAAATGTAATTAATCCAGGGAAAGGGTAATATTCAGAGCCTTGGATTTACAGTCATTGATATTGAAGGCAGAGACCACCTTGAGGATACCCATGAGGTTCAGAAGAGAAATCAAGGGATTTTGGATTCAAGATGTGGCCCACGAATAGCATACTTTATGCTGATATCCAGCCACCTATGCCCCCATACATCTGAGTTAGATCTAACAAACAGAGGTAGTGGTTCCAGCACCAAAGCAAACAGCAATAGATAAAGTGATCTCCTGCCCCTTTTAATGAGGAATAGGGACTACTAAAACCCAACATACTGGATAAAAGCTTTAGGGTTATCGTATAGTGCTGTAATCCAGGAAAGAAATGTTGGCCAAAACCCCAGGTTTTCATAACTTGGCTGTCAAAAGCTCTCTGGATATCCAGGGAAACGAGGAAGGCCAATTGATCCTTTGGTTTAAAAAGCTAAATCAAGTGTATTGCATGTCTATAGTTGTCGACAGCTGGATGTTTAGGCTTAAAGCCAGCTTGGTCCTTGCCTATCAATCCCAAAATCTTGCCTTTCAGCCTGGTCATCAATATTTTGGCCAACAGTTTTACATCCAAATTCAAATTCAATAACGAGATAGGCTAAAGTTAACCCAGGATGAGTGAATGGAGTTCAGCTTTGGTAAGAATACCCACAGTCAGGTGGTCCCCATGCAACTTACCATCCTCCAACAAGAAACTGAAATGATGGGCAAGATGAGGTGTTAGGATATCACTGAATTTATTGTAGTATGTCACTGTGAAGCCATCTGGCTCTGGGAGATTATTGATTTTGGGGAAGGCGTATATTAAGCAAAAACCTGTCCATTCTTGCTTGGCTAAAGGTGGCTGTAGTAAGACAGTGATCACAAATATTTATGAAATTCGTCTACTATATTACTAGATTGCTAATGGGTCCCTGATTGCTAACATTAAGGCAAAGGGGTTTAAACAAGGTCCCAAAGGTCCATAGAGGTTTAGCTAATATGGAGTCTGGTTTGTTGCCTTTAGGATAGAATTTATTCTTATGCCCTGTACACACGGTCGGATTTTCCGACGGAAAATGTCCTATCGGACCATGTTGTCGGAAATTCCGACCATGTGTGGGCTCCATCGGACTTTTTCCGTCAGAATTTCCGACGGAAAAAGTTTGAGATCCTGCTCTCAAATTTTCTGACAACAAAGTCCTATCTGACTTTTTCCAATCGTGTGTAGCGAATTCCGACGGACAAAGTGCCACGCATGCTCAGATCACATTACAAGAACAAAGGTATTGGCTACTAGCCTCTACGTAGTCCCGTCGTATGCAACGTTCAGGATGATCAGATTTTCCGACAACTTTGTCCGACCGTGTGTATGCAACACCAGTGTCGGACAAAATCCTTCGGAACAAATCCGACGGATTTTGTGGTCGGAATTTCCGACCGTGTGTACGGGGCATTAGAGCATTGGATCTGCTTCTCAGCATTGTCCATCAGGAGAAGAGTGAGTTGTTATTGCACCTGTTCCAATTGTTGTTTAAAATGTCTGAATCTGTTTATTTTACTCTGAGCTTTTCTTTCAGATGATTATTGCTCTCCCCCATTTTTCGTAGGGGTGTCAATGGGACAGGAAGTGAGGAGTGGAGAAGCTCTTTATAGTGGGATCACAGACTGAAGCCAAAACCTAACATGAATTGTATTTCCTTCTCATTGTATCCACAACTAAAACTGAATATGGGCTTTAAACATAAACTCTAGCCTTCCCTCCCCCTCCCCCCTGAAGTCACCCAAAAAAAAAAATGATACATACCTTTTCCCTGCAGTCTTCAAGCCAGTCCGGTTACACCACATTTCTGTACAGTTCTCACACAATGATATCTGAGTTCCACTCAGTCCAGGAGTAGTGTGAGCCCAGGGTGCTTTATGAGGCATTTCTCAGGGGTGTATCTATGACGGCCTTAACTCGCAGGAAGTGGGTTGAATGACACTAGCCATCGTTCATCCGGAAAACTGGAAAACTAAGTTATCGTGCTTGGCAGTTCCTGATAAAAGGTAAGCTTTGTAGTAAAAGTTGCTTGTTATATTTAGCCATCTGATGAGTTCAGCTTTACCTAAGCTTGTAAATATTATTATTTAATTTAAAGCCAGTTTTACATATTAAAAATGTGCATTTTAAATAGAAGAGCTATTGTTCACATACGTATGTTATTTCTTTGCTTGACAGACTGTGCTTTATAGTTCAGACATGTCAAATGTTATAATACACAGAACTCCTGATTACTAAAGCTTGCCAGATCAGCAGATGGGGTCTGAACTACAGAAGGCTGCCAAATCTGGTAAGAAACCATAACTATAGTGTCTCTTAATACATTAACCTGACTAATCCATATATGAACATGGTGCACAGAGACTTAAAACTCACATATTTCTCCTTCATGTGCGCTCAAGGATTTTGGAGAATTTAAAATCACTGTACTTATAATTACCTCTATAAAAAAGTCCATAAAAAATTAACACTCCCTAAGACAAATCCTCTCTTCCTCAGGACCCATAAAACTAGTGTGTGAACTTTGTGCTAATAAATTGTATTCAATGGCATTAAAGAGAATTTATCATGAAAACACACACTTTTCTCCTCTAAAACTGATAATTACATTCTTGTTTTAAAACTGGAGTACCGCTCTGCCATTTTAATACCCTGTATAATAAAAGAAGCTTATTTTTCAAAAACTCAGATTATTAGAGTTTAGTGCTGTCCTCTGAAGGACTGGTTCGCAACCTTTTTCAACTATGTGGCAAGTTATATTCATGGCAGTTGGCCAGTGGTAGATTTAAACTGCATAGAACAATCTTTAGCAGGGCTTATCACATTTAACCCATAGCTGCAAACACCTTTGCCATTTTGCCAGGTTCTGCCAAGTTAGTATATTTTATTGCTGAGCATCCAAGCTATGCCTGAATTTTCTGCACAACTTGACTATCCCAATTATATCTATAGATCTACTATAAAAAATAATAGTTTAGAGGCAAGAGGGTTTATGCACATGTGGAGTCACAACTGCACTCGGAAACGGTAGGAGAAAATTGAATATAAACACTGCCTGGCAGAGGAGGACCAGGTATGTACAAAGTGAATGCCCTGCATCTGAGGCCTGATTTTTTTATATAATGGCTAAGGGGGAATAGAGGGACTTTTACTGGATTTTTCATGTGGATATACACTCGAACTGGACACTGGAAGGTAAAACTTTCATAGTGAGAGACATTCAGTTCCAAGCAGTTCCAAGAGTACCTGAACTTCCTACCTATACCCACTATCCTTTATTGAGAGACTGTGTTTTGTCTACTATTTTTGCAAATAAAAATCCCAACGTGGATCCAGTGTCAGTTTCTACAGTTCTTTGAGCCATCTACCTCGGGAAACCCCTAGACGCATATGAGGTCAAGAAGGTAACGGTAAGCCCAAATCAAACCATCAGCTCCTTCTGGGGTTAGTGCTACACTTACCTTAGATCGAAGACCCCTCAGCGGTCCTCATTCACCGCTCCGGCCGGCGACATTTCTCCGCGGAGTTACTTCCGGGAATCGCGGCTCCGGTGCTGTGATTGGCCGCAATGACGTGTCCCGGGCATACGCAGGAGCCACCGGTAATGGCACAGTCTAACTGAAGCAATGGCACGTATGTGCCGTTGCTTCAGTTTGCTTCAGTGCGCATGTGCCGATGATATCAGCACATGCAAATACAGGGGATATCTCCTAAACTATGCCGGTTCAGGAGATATCCTGGGTAGCTACAGGTAAGCCTTATTATAGGCTTACCTGTTGCACAAAGTGGTCTGTAAGGGTTTACAACCACTTTAAGGACTGTCACAGTCTCCTTATTTCTCATGAAAATTTGCTATACATTTGAGATGACAGTTGAAATGACCCTTATGTATGTATCATTATCTTGACATATGCAATTAAATGTGTATGATTTCAAAGCTAAAATCTAGAAGATTTGAAAGGGATAAAGAGGATTATGAGGACTATATATTAGACCTATATTAGTGATCCTATTGGAGGATCAAAGGCAGTGAGGGACGGTACAAGGGACTGCGCTGTGGCAACGTCTCTGGCAGTGGGGAAGGGTACCCAACAAAAACGGGTACCTGTTCCCCCATTCCCCCTGAAAGGTGCCAAATGTGGCACCGGAAGGGGGGAGAGGAGACAGATAAGCGAAATTTCCACTTATGGGTGGAACTCCGCTTTAACGGGAGCACAAATTTCAATATAAGTACTGACAGATGTTACAATCCCCCTGCGCTATATCCAAAACTTAAAAAAGTTTTGCCTTTAGATATAAAATCTTTAATCTTCACTTATTTTATTGTTGCTGACAACCAAAAATGCAAAAGATCATAATACTTAGTACAATGCCATCAAAAACAAATCAATATGCAGGCATTTAGTAGCTTTTATGTTTCGAATGGCGCTCCCCCCTGCCTCTTGAGTCCCAGGTAACTGTTGATGGTAAATAAGTAATAGGATATCTTTTTGAAAAGTTTGTTTGCACAAGATAGTCTAGTACCAGGATATAATGTGAAAACTATGATTGATCCTTTTATACTTTGAAGTTCTGTTTTTACGATTCCACTTCAATAAAAATGAAGTTGCAACATATTCTGGGTTCGTATTTTATTTTATTTTCTCTCATATTCCAACAATAAACACATAGCTTTCATTAATTTAGCTTTTATGTTTTCAAATTGGTTAATTATCTGGTGTCTTGGTATTTGGCGATGGATCTGAACATATTTATATTTAGAATGATGTCAGTGTTTTAACTTGTAAGTTTGAGAAAAATCTTTAGCTTTCTTTGTTAATTAGCTAAAATAACTGAAGCTTTCAGCTTTCACAGTTATGAGAAAAATAATACAGAGCTTACATTATTTTACTGGCATAAATTTGTAGAATTCAAGCTAATTAAGTACAATTAAGGCCGCCTTCACATACCCTGACATTTGCAAGCAATATATTCTAATATATATTGCCTTTTGCAATATATTCTATTTGAGCAATCAGAAATGGCAGAAATGCTTGTTATCACATACATAAACATTTTAACAGATGCAAAATTTAGGTGGAAATCAAAAACCAGTACATTTTTGGATTATAAATCAAATCTGAAGCACCGATGGAAACATACAAACTCCATGGATATTGGGTCCTTAGTGGGAAATAAACATTTAGCAACCATGGGGGAACAAGTCATCTAAATCATGTAAAAAAAACTACAGTAGGCTTTGGCATATGGCTGAGAATGAACTTAGCTATAAAAGGCTGTCTGAATTTTCTTTACTTGTAGTGGAACCCTGGCCTGGAAAAAAGTAAACATGGTCATTCAGCCAACACCATATGAAGAGTATAATGTTCAGTTTGTCCAGGGGATTATTTAACACAGAATAATACTTATCTTAACTTGTGGTCCTACAAGAGCTGGAGGTCTAATCCTCTTCTTCCCTCTACGTCAATATATACAATGCAGAACCAATGATTGCTGCAGGTCATCACAATCAGGGAGACTGCAGTATTAGGTTAAGTAATACTCTTTGGTAAGTCATCCACTCAGGGGGAACACAGGGGAATGCAGTTTCAGCATCTCCAGTGCTGAATGTATGTAATGGCAAGGGGCGCTGAGGGATCTATTGTCACTGGTGGGGGTCTACTCTTGGTGGGAGGAATCTACTGTTGAGTGAGAGGTCTATTGTTGTTGGCTGCTGGAAGCTCTATGGATGCTAGCTGCTGGGAGATCTGTTGTTGCTGCTAATCGTCCATTGTTGCTGGGGGGAAGTCCATTGTTGTGTGGTGAGGGGGGTCTATTTTTGCTGGGTGGGGTTCTATTCTTGCTGGGGGGTCTACTGTTGCTGGGGTGGGGTATATTTTTGCTCACTGCGGGGGATCTATTTTCCCATTTTTCTTGTTATCATTAACAAATGCCATACAAATTACTTAGTAGCAGAAAATGATAATTGGTTCTGTATTCTGTAAAAGGGGCGCTATTGGGAGGTGGGTAGGTGGTGGAACCAAAATATGGTGCTCAGAGGTGGGTAGGGGGCAGAGATGAAGGGTGACTCAGATGGGAGGAGTTCTTACACCTATACTCTGAGAAAAAAGACCCTGCATCCACTAAAGAAAGAGCATTTTATTCTACCTCTGCTGGGGGATGGTTTTCTCCAATGTGAGGCAAAGACAGAAAAAAGAATATATATATATATATATATATATATATATATATATATATATAAAATAGAATGGGGAAGGGTTAAACAATGTTTTTTGACAATGTTTTTATTGCGGCTTGTGTCTTCCTGTCTGGCAGCCTCTATTTCTTGCACAGAGCTCACAGGGACAGGAAGTGATAAAAATCTCCACAATTGGGTCACCAATAAAAAAAAAAAAATCTGGCAGAAATTATAATTTAACGCTTGCCCAAAATTATAAAAAAACATTTTCTGAAATTAGTCTATAAACAGGTATACCATCGACATTGCACATGTATGTGATTTCAAATGGGCCTAGTAAGTAATTTTTCTATATGCCCCACTCCTTGGGCATGATTTGTAAATATTAAACTCTATCTATCTATCTATCTATCTATCTATCTATCTATCTATCTATCTATCTATCTATCTATCTATCTATCTATCTATCTATCTATCTATCTATGTGGCCTAAAGACATTGGTTGGCCTATTACCCTCTTTGTTATAACCAGATATTTAGAGCCCTATCCAAAAGTCAGGATGTAATAAATGACAAAAATGGACTTTCCACCTCATCATTAATTATTTTTTAAATAAATACATTTGACCAGGTATAACACCTTTGCAATCTCCTATACAGCAGAGTTTAGACTGGGAGAGGTAGATGCAGCACAGGCAGCCAGTTGCACTGCTGTCCTCGCTTGCCAACCATGAAAATTCTGCTAGGAGAAAGAGCGACAGAGAAATAGGCTCATCAGTGTGCTGCTTTACTTTTCACTGTCTAGTCAGAGGCTGGAATATGGACAAGACCTGTTAGTATTACTTGACTGCAAGAAAAATCAGATCTCCTGCCATGCCAAATAGAGCTCCGCTGTGTGCCAGGGCTCTGTATATCTCAAAACTGGATAGGAAAAAATACAAATTCTTTGGCAGGTAAAACAGCTCACTGTTATGTATTTCATCCCTGCATTTATTTTTTTATTTTTTCCTGGAGTTCAGATTAAAAATAACAAAACAAAAAAAAAAGCAGTGTATAAAAATAATAATCACTAGAATTAGGATAATATACTGGGGCTATTAGGTAATGGACATTTTCTTTATTTCAAGTCTTTTGTCTGCATAGATTTTATTTTTCGGTTAGGAATCTTTCATTTTAAATACAATGGCATCGCAATGTACAGTGGATGTAGAGTGCTTGCAGATGAAAAGCCTGGAAGTCATGATTCCACATCATGCATCTAACACTTCTGCTGCCATTTAAACACTTCGAGCAGAGTGAGAAACCTGAGATTGACAGCAAGAAGGACATAAAAGCAGACTGCATATTACTGTATAAAAACATCTTTTGTACAAGCTGTCGAGAAGGTCAAATTGAATTCCATGGAGAGGTCGTAATATATAAGGTTGTCTACACATTATGTATCTTTTCATCGTTTTATCAAGTTCTGTCATTTTATGGGATTTGTACAGTATAATGTATATTACTCATGCCAAATGGCTTTAAAAAATTACATTCTATAAGGTAAGTTTTCTAAAGGTACAAAATGTAATTATTATCAACGGTAGGGGTGAACCAATAGTTCTGGGTTCGATTTTGGGGAAGTTTGTCAAACCCATCCTAAAGTCCATGAATTAGAAACCTTAATGCAAACCCGATTGAAGTCAATGTGAGACAAATCTTAAAAATCAAATCTGACCATTTTCAAGGCTACTAGACAAGGGATTGTCAAACAAAGGGTATGACCACTGCCATTTAGTAAATGTTCCAATGCAAAAAATAAATTTATGTATAATTTTTGTGTGCCATTTAGTAAATGTTCCAATGCAAAAAATAAATATTAAATAACGATGATCAGGAAGATAGTCCTCATGTCAGAAAAAAATATTAAAAAAATTAAAAACAGAATCACAGTTGGAAAAATCACCCCTCCTAGAAATGATTGTAAACTCAATCAGTTGTAGCTAATCATCTTGTCAAAGCCATTCAACTTTCAACTGTGATCAGCTGTGGTTATTTTGATTAGCTCAAAATGAAAAGAGCTTTCCTGAAGCATTTCAGTCCCTGGGAGTGCAACTGAAGCAAACAATCAACTATAGGTGGCAAGGCACTGCCAAAAGATCTCTGGGATAAAGGTGGGATAGGCACAAGTCAGGAGATGGATACAAAAAAATCAAAGGCTTTATCAATGCCTAGAAGCACAGTGAAGTCTATTATTAAGAAATGGAAGGTATTTGGTACAACACAGACCCTCCCTGGATCAGAACGTCGCTCCAAACTGGATGGAAGGGTCAGAAGGAAAGTGGTCAGAGAGGCTAACAAGAGGCCTACAGCAACTCTGAAGCAGTTGCAGGAATTTATGACAGAGTGGTCATTGTGTGCATGTGACAACAATATCACAAATTCTCCACAAATGTGGCTTGTATGGGAGGCTTGCAAGAAAAAAAAAGACACTCCTCAAAAAAAGACCACATGAAGTCACCACTGAGCTTTGCCAGAACGCACCTTTAAGATTTTGAGGCCACATGGAAAAGGGTGTTATGGTCAGATGGGACTAAAATTTTATTATTTGTCCTCAACGCCAAACCATATGTCTGGCAGAAATCCAATACAGCTCACCATCTAAATAACACTATTCCTACATTAAAGCATGGAGGCGGTAATATCCTGTTATGGGGGTGTTTCTCTGCAGCAGTGACTGGAGCAATTGTCAGGATAGAAGGAAAAAATTGATGGGGCAAAATACCATCAAATTCTTGAGGAAAATCTGCTGCCCTCTGCCAGAAAGTTGTCAATGGGAAGAAGGTTTACCTTCCAACATGACAATGACTCCAAGCACACAGCACAAATGACCACACAGGGGTTGAAGGAGAAAAGGGTCAACATCCTTGCATGGCTCAGTCATAGCCCAGACTTAAACCTCATTGAAAATGCCCCCTTGTGACATCATCTTCCAGGGGCATTTTGGGTCAATGACGTCACAAGGGGTGGGGTCAACCGGTGACATCACCAGGTGGACCCGGCCCCTTAGTAAGAACTGTCAGGCGGTGGAGATGGCAGACGGCGAGAGCCTTGGACACCAGCATACCTTTTTTTTCTCTTTTTTTTCGGATCAGCAGTGTTGTTAGAGGTCATGCTTGATAATGGATCTACACGAGGGATATTTGTTTTATTTTTATTTTTTGAATAAAGGACTTGTTAAAAGAGGGGTGGGATCTGGGGGCCCCCTTGTTAAAGTGGGCTTCCAGATTCTGATAAGCCCCCGGCCCACAGATCCCCACAACCGCCAGCCAGGGTTGTGAGGAAGAGGCCCTTGTCCCCATCAACATGGCACGGCATGTGACCTGGTATTGTTTGGGGGGCACTAGCTCATCCCCTTAATCTCTTGATCTGCCAGGCTGCGTGCTCGGATAAGGGTCTGGGGTCGATTTCGGTAAGGGGCCCCACGCCACTTCTTTTTTTTTCAAATTTTGGCTTGTGGGTTCCCTTTCAAATCCATACCAGACCCAAAGGCGTTGAATTACCGCATGTATTCACTACTAAAATACCACAATACTCATGCAGTATTTTAGTGGAGTTTTTTGTGAAAAACCTTTTGAAAAAACGCTAAGGGGTATTTTACCGCATTTTTTTTAAGGAGAAACATACCCCTTTGTGAATGGAGCCCAGCATGTGTATGGGGCTGATCACCAACATGGCTGTAAAATTGGGATGAGTGGCTGTGTTTGTGCAGCCTCATACAGTAGATATGAATTAGCTGCCATCATATAGCACCTGGTGGCTCAAGCTGCATAAACACATGGACCATTCACAAACGATGTGAATCAGCACCCATGTGAATGAGACCTTAGTAAACATGTTGTATGTAAAAAATGGACTCTTGGAGTCAGCATGTTGTTTGCATGTACCTATTAATATATTTTGCTCAACAACAGGAATCCCTTTAATCCTAAAAAGTGGAAAATTACTGTAAATTTCTGCTTGATCGGTTTGAAATAAAAATCTTCAGCTTGCTTCTTTATGCTAGTCAATCGTGTTAAAATAAATTATAAAGTCATTGTTACCGCAGTGCACATGTCAATGTCATACACCGTGCAAAACACTAATCTATTCTTCTTTAGCTTGTGCGGCATCTCTGTGTGATAATACACGGTTCTGATTATATGTTATCAGTGTGCATTCCTCTCTCCCATCAATCAGACCTTGTCTTAAACAAAAGAAACAAAATCACAACAATCGCTGAGATGAATAATTCATTTTCTTTATTAGCGGGATCAGTGTACTGTATGCTGGAATTTATACTGCATGGTATATGTTTTAAATTACTGATCTTTCTTCAGATTAAATTACCCAAAATGGTTGTAGGAAAAAATACCATTTAATGAGTTTCAATCCAAAGTGAGATTGACATTAAAAAGAAATTATAATACCTGTTAAAAAGAAAAATATTATTATAGAGTATTATAATGGGAATCTGTCATTTGGGTATAATGGAGGTTGCCATTAGTGAACCCTTCTTCTGAGAATGCTTTTTTCCTAGGTGGAATGTTGATGCATTGGCTTTATTGCAATCTGAATCATTGAATAAGTATAAAGATAAGGGATTCCAACATATTTTTCTACACTTGTTTACAACATCCTTGTTCCAGATTTGTGACAAATAAGTCCGACACAGCCAAGCAATTGGCATTGTCAGAAGGAGGTCTGCAATGGCAACCCCCATACTTCACAGACAGAGTCACTTTAAGTAAATATCCATTTTGTGTAATTGTAACAAAGACTTTAAAAGATAGGATGCCACTTTACTTGCTTGTCCTGCTTTGTTTTGTTGAAGTAAATGGAAAGACGTATTAGCAGGGCTTTTTTTTTTCTCAGAGAGTAGGTGCAGGAACTCCACCCTTCTGAGTCACCCCTTGTCTCCGCCACCTACCCACGTCCGAGCACCGTTCCTTGGTTCCACCCCCTACCCACCTCCCAGTACTGACCCTTTTAGAGAAAATAGAACAACGTATCATTCTGTGGTGCTAAGCAATTTGTATGGAATGTGTTATTTATAACAAGAAAGCAGCAAATAGATCCTCTGAAGCCAGCAACACTAGATCCACCCCAGCAACAAGAGACCCCCACCAGAAACAACAGATCTCCCAGCAGCCATTATTAATAGACCCTCCTGCAACCAGCAACAATAGACCTCTTTCTCAGAAGTAGATCCCTCCCAGCAACAATTGACCCCCTGGGAATATAAGACCCCTTCCAGCAACAATAGATCCTCCACCAGCAACAATAGACCTCCCCAGCAACAATAGATCCCCCAGCGGCCATCATCAATAGACCCTCCAGCACACCCCAGGTTTCCTTCAAATTACATACATTCAGCGCTCGTTCAACCTAAAAAAAAAAAAGCCATGCTTATTAGCAAAGTTATGTCAGATTTCAGCTTGACAATATTAATATTAACGCAAAAACAGAAAAATTGACATACAAATTCCAAAATGTTATTCTGTTTTTAGTGGTCATGTGGCAGCTCTGGATGCAGTTATCCCCAATGCAGTGGTGGCGTGTGCTTATGTATGCCAATATATCACTTTCTCTCAGATTACATTTACAGTATTTTTTAGCTGCTGACATTTCATTTATTTATTTTTTTAGGCGGAACGCTGCTTTAAGCAGCACATTTTTTTTTGTTCAGCCAACGGGTTGAAGAAAAAAGATGACTTGATTCCCCCATCCACATACTTAATGAGGATGGGGGAATCCTTTCCTGCTAAGCTATTGCATTCTTACAGTAGGGAAACTTTGCCACAATCAGAATACCCTGATCAGCGCTGCCGGCTATAGCCAGTGGTGCTGATCAAATGGGGAAAATCTGACAGGCTGGTTGTACAGAAGTCGATCAGTAGACCAATTCCTGTACAACCAGCCTGCCCATACATCACAATCGTCAGGTTCCTGCTGATCCATGTATGGGGGGCTTTAGTTTATGGGAACATTTTAGGCATTCATTGGAGGTCTGCGATCTTTAAAATGTTAAGCTAAAACAAATCCAACCAGACAGAATAACTGTTCCCTGAAGAATGATTGGCTAAGAGTATTACAAGGTAATCCTATCAGCTGTTAGCAAAGTGGTCCAAAATTGGCCATAATGAAGCACAATAATTGCATGTCTACAGGAATACAAACTGAGGATTCTCCTTTCATTCCAGCGTCGCTCAAAGCTATCTCTGAAGATAAGAGCTGTAAGAATAAAGCTCACCAATTATCTCCCTGCTAAACACAATATCTGTCTCATGGAGCGGATTGCTTTGCTGAAATTATGAAACACATCAGGGGCCCAATGTGAGTTTCCTCTCATCTGATCAATTGGAAAATGAGTTCATCACCTTGAACTGTTAATTGCACAAAGTGCACTGGGGCGCATATTCATTGCATGTTAAATTGAATCTCCATGGCTGGAGGTAGAAAATACCCCACCCTACAACAAATCATTCTTCTCACAGCAGAATACATGATTGATTGCTCTTTTTCTTGCTTGAAACTGTTATGTGGCATAGAGAAATTCTGATGTGCTCAAATTCAAGCATCATTTGTTGTATTTAAATTAGGTTAATAATAAAAATAAATAAAATGGAAGAATTATTCCAAATATAATATTATTTATTGAATATTTGATTTCAGCTTTTAAATATTAGAGGAAATTATGGACTGGAGCTGAGAATTTGCTACCTAGGAAAAACCCACTAATAGTGGTACACCTAATACAGGCTGCAAACACACTGCACGCCTTTAGGATGCATTGGAGGACAGTTATTAATTCTCTCGCACAGCCAGGCAATGCTAAATGGGAGCAGAGAGACAGATTTGAGAATTATTATAATTAAGCAGCTTCATTTATACATTTCTCTACTGCTCTAATGTAGTACTGGGACAGAATAAAACCCCATGAAAATTTGTCTCATCTCCAGTGCCAATTCCATTAGAGACCTGTGCAAACCTGATAAGCCCCCGGCCCACAGATCCCCACAACCGCCAGCCAGGGTTGTGAGGAAGAGGCCCTTGTCCCCATCAACATGGCACGGCATGTGACCTGGTATTGTTTGGGGGGCACTAGCTCATCCCCTTAATCTCTTGATCTGCCAGGCTGCGTGCTCGGATAAGGGTCTGGGGTCGATTTCGGTAAGGGGCCCCACGCCACTTCTTTTTTTTTTCAAATTTTGGCTTGTGGGTTCCCTTTCAAATCCATACCAGACCCAAAGGCGTTGAATTACCGCATGTATTCACTACTAAAATACCACAATACTCATGCAGTATTTTAGTGGAGTTTTTTGTGAAAAACCTTTTGAAAAAACGCTAAGGGGTATTTTACCGCATTTTTTTTAAGGAGAAACATACCCCTTTGTGAATGGAGCCCAGCATGTGTATGGGGCTGATCACCAACATGGCTGTAAAATTGGGATGAGTGGCTGTGTTTGTGCAGCCTCATACAGTAGATATGAATTAGCTGCCATCATATAGCACCTGGTGGCTCAAGCTGCATAAACACATGGACCATTCACAAACGATGTGAATCAGCACCCATGTGAATGAGACCTTAGTAAACATGTTGTATGTAAAAAATGGACTCTTGGAGTCAGCATGTTGTTTGCATGTAGCTATTAATATATTTTGCTCAACAACAGGAATCCCTTTAATCCTAAAAAGTGGAAAATTACTGTAAATTTCTGCTTGATCGGTTTGAAATAAAAATCTTCAGCTTGCTTCTTTATGCTAGTCAATCGTGTTAAAATAAATTATAAAGTCATTGTTACCGCAGTGCACATGTCAATGTCATACACCGTGCAAAACACTAATCTATTCTTCTTTAGCTTGTGCGGCATCTCTGTGTGATAATACACGGTTCTGATTATATGTTATCAGTGTGCATTCCTCTCTCCCATCAATCAGACCTTGTCTTAAACAAAAGAAACAAAATCACAACAATCGCTGAGATGAATAATTCATTTTCTTTATTAGCGGGATCAGTGTACTGTATGCTGGAATTTATACTGCATGGTATATGTTTTAAATTACTGATCTTTCTTCAGATTAAATTACCCAAAATGGTTGTAGGAAAAAATACCATTTAATGAGTTTCAATCCAAAGTGAGATTGACATTAAAAAGAAATTATAATACCTGTTAAAAAGAAAAATATTATTATAGAGTATTATAATGGGAATCTGTCATTTGGGTATAATGGAGGTTGCCATTAGTGAACCCTTCTTCTGAGAATGCTTTTTTCCTAGGTGGAATGTTGATGCATTGGCTTTATTGCAATCTGAATCATTGAATAAGTATAAAGATAAGGGATTCCAACATATTTTTCTACACTTGTTTACAACATCCTTGTTCCAGATTTGTGACAAATAAGTCCGACACAGCCAAGCAATTGGCATTGTCAGAAGGAGGTCTGCAATGGCAACCCCCATACTTCACAGACAGAGTCACTTTAAGTAAATATCCATTTTGTGTAATTGTAACAAAGACTTTAAAAGATAGGATGCCACTTTACTTGCTTGTCCTGCTTTGTTTTGTTGAAGTAAATGGAAAGACGTATTAGCAGGGCTTTTTTTTTTCTCAGAGAGTAGGTGCAGGAACTCCACCCTTCTGAGTCACCCCTTGTCTCCGCCACCTACCCACGTCCGAGCACCGTTCCTTGGTTCCACCCCCTACCCACCTCCCAGTACTGACCCTTTTAGAGAAAATAGAACAACGTATCATTCTGTGGTGCTAAGCAATTTGTATGGAATGTGTTATTTATAACAAGAAAGCAGCAAATAGATCCTCTGAAGCCAGCAACACTAGATCCACCCCAGCAACAAGAGACCCCCACCAGAAACAACAGATCTCCCAGCAGCCATTATTAATAGACCCTCCTGCAACCAGCAACAATAGACCTCTTTCTCAGAAGTAGATCCCTCCCAGCAACAATTGACCCCCTGGGAATATAAGACCCCTTCCAGCAACAATAGATCCTCCACCAGCAACAATAGACCTCCCCAGCAACAATAGATCCCCAGCGGCCATCATCAATAGACCCTCCAGCACACCCCAGGTTTCCTTCAAATTACATACATTCAGCGCTCGTTCAACCTAAAAAAAAAAAAGCCATGCTTATTAGCAAAGTTATGTCAGATTTCAGCTTGACAATATTAATATTAACGCAAAAACAGAAAAATTGACATACAAATTCCAAAATGTTATTCTGTTTTTAGTGGTCATGTGGCAGCTCTGGATGCAGTTATCCCCAATGCAGTGGTGGCGTGTGCTTATGTATGCCAATATATCACTTTCTCTCAGATTACATTTACAGTATTTTTTAGCTGCTGACATTTCATTTATTTATTTTTTTAGGCGGAACGCTGCTTTAAGCAGCACATTTTTTTTTGTTCAGCCAACGGGTTGAAGAAAAAAGATGACTTGATTCCCCCATCCACATACTTAATGAGGATGGGGGAATCCTTTCCTGCTAAGCTATTGCATTCTTACAGTAGGGAAACTTTGCCACAATCAGAATACCCTGATCAGCGCTGCCGGCTATAGCCAGTGGTGCTGATCAAATGGGGAAAATCTGACAGGCTGGTTGTACAGAAGTCGATCAGTAGACCAATTCCTGTACAACCAGCCTGCCCATACATCACAATCGTCAGGTTCCTGCTGATCCATGTATGGGGGGCTTTAGTTTATGGGAACATTTTAGGCATTCATTGGAGGTCTGCGATCTTTAAAATGTTAAGCTAAAACAAATCCAACCAGACAGAATAACTGTTCCCTGAAGAATGATTGGCTAAGAGTATTACAAGGTAATCCTATCAGCTGTTAGCAAAGTGGTCCAAAATTGGCCATAATGAAGCACAATAATTGCATGTCTACAGGAATACAAACTGAGGATTCTCCTTTCATTCCAGCGTCGCTCAAAGCTATCTCTGAAGATAAGAGCTGTAAGAATAAAGCTCACCAATTATCTCCCTGCTAAACACAATATCTGTCTCATGGAGCGGATTGCTTTGCTGAAATTATGAAACACATCAGGGGCCCAATGTGAGTTTCCTCTCATCTGATCAATTGGAAAATGAGTTCATCACCTTGAACTGTTAATTGCACAAAGTGCACTGGGGCGCATATTCATTGCATGTTAAATTGAATCTCCATGGCTGGAGGTAGAAAATACCCCACCCTACAACAAATCATTCTTCTCACAGCAGAATACATGATTGATTGCTCTTTTTCTTGCTTGAAACTGTTATGTGGCATAGAGAAATTCTGATGTGCTCAAATTCAAGCATCATTTGTTGTATTTAAATTAGGTTAATAATAAAAATAAATAAAATGGAAGAATTATTCCAAATATAATATTATTTATTGAATATTTGATTTCAGCTTTTAAATATTAGAGGAAATTATGGACTGGAGCTGAGAATTTGCTACCTAGGAAAAACCCACTAATAGTGGTACACCTAATACAGGCTGCAAACACACTGCACGCCTTTAGGATGCATTGGAGGACAGTTATTAATTCTCTCGCACAGCCAGGCAATGCTAAATGGGAGCAGAGAGACAGATTTGAGAATTATTATAATTAAGCAGCTTCATTTATACATTTCTCTACTGCTCTAATGTAGTACTGGGACAGAATAAAACCCCATGAAAATTTGTCTCATCTCCAGTGCCAATTCCATTAGAGACCTGTGCAAACCTGTACCAGTTGGTTGCCCAGGATTACAGGTACGGGCATCACAAATACACATACAGAGAAGCCTGCAGCAAGATGCAGGCTTAGGTGCAGGGCTGGCATGACAGGTTAGCAGGTCAAAACAGCAGTTATAGGGGTTAAATTTGGGGGAGTGTAGCTGGCCAGGGTAGGGGGTGGCTTCAGTAAGTTTATTACCAGGGGGAGGAGGGGCCTGGCTCTGGTGGTTCAGTCACAGGTCACTGGAGGAAGAAGGAGCTCCCACCCTCCCGCCCTAATAATTTGGTTTGACTGTATGTATGTTGGTTATTAGGGTAAGGGTAGCAGTTTTGGAGGCATTCGAAAGTAAGGCTAATATGGCATAAGTCGGGAACCATCATGGTATGGGATCCTTGTTTGATTCCAGTTAACCAAGGCATTGGGACATGGGTATTAGCGTGGGAAGGTGCAGAGTGGTATGGTCCTCGAGTCCGCGTGCAGGGACTGGGGACCTTGTGTGGCCACCCTGATTAGAAAAAAATTTGGTCAATGCCTTTAATAATCCTCAACACGGTTACAACGTATCTGTGAAAGTATTGTTTGTAAATAAATGTTATGATTAAATGTTAATAAAATGGCTGGTGCGGCCTATTTACTCCAAAATGGATGTCATCTGGTTATTATAGATGAAGTAGGGTTATGGTATTATAGGTATAGGAAGTTTGTATCTGTCTTACCATAAATTGTAGCACAAACTGCTGATAGCCTACATTCACACAGGCATACTTAAGCATCCAAGGGCTGTGTTTACCCACATAAGTATACACAGATGTTCCATGCATTCCCACACAGGCAGTCCCACTCATGTTCAAATGTGACAGAGTGGTTGCTCCTTGACAGTCATGCAGGTGTGAAGATTTGATTGCAAACAGTGTGCATTAGGGCCAAGAGTCTGCACCTGTATGGCTGACAAATTGGGAGCAGCAGCTGTGTCTGTGCAGTTGCTGCATCCCAATTTACTTGAATGGAACTGTCTGCATGGCACTGAACACAATACCATGTGAGTTCCGACTAAATTTTTTTTTTTTAAAGTCAGCAGCTACAAATACTGCAGCTGCTGACTTTTAAAATATGGACACTTACCTGTCCAGGGCGCCCGCGATGTCCTCACCCGAAGCCGATCTGTCCCTCGGGTCTCGGGTGGAGGCACCGCCATCTTTGGTAAGGGAATCAGGAAGTGAAGCCTTGCAGCTTCACAGCCTGGTTCCCTACTGCACATTCGTGAGTCGCACTACGTGTCCTCACTGGTCCCTTCTGTCTTCTGGGACCTGTGTGTCTCCCAGAAGACAGGGGGGGACGGAGGAGGGGCCAGACATGGCGTAGATCACCGCAGAGCCTGCGGTGGTCTATGCCCGGAAGTGGAAGCAAATACCTGGATTATACAGGTATCTGCTCCCCCCTGAAAGGTGCCAAATGTGACATTGGAGGGGGGGGGGGATCCGATCAGCAGAAGTTCAATTTTTGGGTGGATCTCCGCTTTAAGTATGCCTGTGTGAATGATGCCATTGGCATCTTAATTTTCATCTAGAGTTATCGTTAATTTGCTTGATAAATGTTTGTCATTATCTCTCTGTTCTGCATACTAGAAGTTACCACCACAGTGAAATTGGTAATACCACTGTATATATTTCTGGCTTTTTGATTGTAATGGTCTAAGTAGGAATCAGTAGACATCTGCACTGCCGAAAAATGTGTTGGTTTTCATTGTCGTTTCAGTCGTTTATTTTATTTTTATTTTTTTTGGGTCATTCGTTGATCGCAATTCGTAAAATCGAAAATTCGTAAATTTGTAAATCCGAAAATAAGAAAGAAAATCCAAAAATTCAAAAGACTAACTAACTAATAATAACTAACTATTAAATTATAGGTATTGGAATTTCCTTTCAAATTTGGCTGTTAGTGAACTCAACGAATACAAATTTATCCGAAGTTACGAATTATCCAAAATAACGAATGCCGCATCTAAACAAATGGAATAGAACAAACTAATAATAAATAATAATAATGATAATAGAAAGATTGTATTATTGTTATTTATTATTATTAATTCATTATGTTCCATTAGTCTAGATACGACATTCGTAATTTTGGATAATTTGTTACTTCGGATAAATTCGTATTCGTTATATTCACTAACAGCCAAATTTGAAAGGAAATTCCAATACATATAACTTAATAGTTAGTAATAGCTAAGTTATTACTAGTTAGTTATTATTTCAGATTTTCTAATTTTCGGGTTTTCGAATTATTTGAAATTAGAATTTCCAAATTTCCTAATTTTTGAATTTACAAATATTCGGAAAAATTCTTTAAACTAGTTTTCGTTAATTCGGATATTTCCAAATTAGCAAATTTGTCGAAATCCGTTAAAAAACTAATTTGGAACGAAACGAATTGCATATGTCTAGGAATTAATTGACTTTTATTCAGCTCCTCTGTCCCTAGAGAGGACCTGGATCCCAGACTGGAGCATGTAAAAATCCTGATTTTTATTAGATGTCAACCATTACATAGATACAAGAACTGCACACATTTTGTGATGTTAGCCCTTGGGGCCAAATAGAAAGAGAACTTCTTTATATGTACTTCTTTATATTATTATTATTTCATTTTCAGGATTTAGTAAAAACTGTGTCATCCACTCACCCACTTTATCCATGAAGATAGGTGCACCCCAACGCTTTATTACTTACCTTCAGTGACGATCATGGTCTGTCTGCAGCCCAGGCAGTAAAAATCTAGAAAAAGAAAAACTGGCTGCGCTGGAATAATGGGAATCAATAAACCCTCCTGTTGTGTAGTCTAATAAAATATAAACTACCTTAGTGTATGATTTAGATAAAAAATCTTTTAAAGCTATCTAAATTGTGTGCACTTTGTGACAAGTGTGATATATATATAATCCAAAATACAAATAATAATAACAGAAATACTATTAATAATAACAGAAGTACATAATAGTGAATCCGAGTTCAAATATGATCGCATAGAGAACAACAGAGGTCCAACATGTGGACTAATAACAATTATGGGAGAAAGTTCTGTTCATGCAAAGGGGTCCACCACAAGGTTTAGGGTTCTACTAGTGATCGTTCTCAGTGTTGTAACATCAGACACCCACGAAACAAGTGATTTAGACAGCCAAAATAGAGGTCTTCCACCAGAAGGTAAAAAATGGCAGCTTACCAGCTGATCTGATCTCCGTTTTAAGAGAGACCAGATAGGCAAATGGCATATACCCCTGCCCGGGTCTTTAATCCGAACTCCTCTGGAAAACAATCACCAAACTCTTCAACTGTGGTAGATCACTCCTGGAGTCACTTGGCTTTTACTGCATACCTTGCTCCGCTTGCCAAGGGGTGCAAAACTTTAAACTTTAGAAAACTTGCATAAACTGTCTCCTTCCCACAAGGTGCTGCTGCTAAAAATCTAGTCCCATAGACTTGATATGATGTACCTGTATAGCAGGAGCAATGACCCATTCACATTTATGAACATTGACACACAAGTGTATCCTGGCACTAGATTCTTAACATTCACTGTATATACTGTAGCTTGGATGACACCATGGAATGATTATTTTGAAACTTATAGGAACACATGAAAAAGCTGCAATCTATGCCACTACTAGGGATGAGCCGAACACCCCCAGGGTTCGGTTCGCACCAGAACCCGCGAACGGACCTAAAGTCCGTGCGAACATTAGAACCCTATTAATTTCAATAGACGCGAACGTTCAAAATGCTAATTTTAAAGGCTAATATGCATGTTATTGTCATAAAAAATGTTTGAGGACCTGGGTCCTGCCCCAGGGGACATGTATCAATGCAAATTTTTTTTTTAAAACGGCCGTTTTTTCAGGAGCAGTGATTTTAATAATGCTTAAAGTGAAACAATAAAAGTGTAATATTCCTTTAAATTTCATACCTGGGGGGTGTCTATAGTAGGGCCCATGTTTCCCGTGCTTAGAACTGTCCCTGCACAAAGTGTCATTTTTGCAGGAAAAAAAGCTATTTAAAATCACTCGCGGCTAATGAATTGTCGGCTCCCGTAACACAGAGAACAGTCATTCATTGAAAGTCATTGATAAAAAAAAGTCATTGATAAAAAAATAAAAAATAAAAAAATAAAAAGCGTGGGGGTCCCCCCAAATTCAATTACCAGGCCCTTCTGGTCTGCTATGGATATTAAGGGGAACCCCAGCCAAAAAAAAAATGGCGTGGGGTCCCCCTCAAAATCCATATCAGACCCTTGAGGTCTGGGATGGATTTTAAGGGGAACCCCAGCCAAAAAAAAAAAAAAAAAAAATGGCGTGGGGTCCCCTCAAAAGCCATACCAGACCCTTATCCGAGCACGCAACCTGGCAGGCCGCAGGAAAAGAAGGGGGACGAGAGCGCCCCCCCTCCCTCCTGAACCGTACCAGGCCACATGCCCTCAACATTGGGAGGGTGCTTTAGGGTCCCCCCCAAAGCACCTTGTCCCCATGTTGATGAGGACAAGGGCCTCATCCCCACAACCCTGGCCATTGGTTGTGGGGGTCTGCGGGCGGGGGGCTTATCAGAATCTGGAAGCCCCCTTTAACAAGGAGACCCCCAGATCCCGGCCTCCCCCTGTGTGAAATGGTAAGGGCCTACCATTTCACCAACAAAGTGTCAAAAATTGTAAAAATGACAGGAGATGGTCTTTGACAATTCCTTTATTAAAATCTTCTTTCTTCTGGTCTTCCTTCTTCCTTTCTTCATCCTTCGGTTTCTTCATCTTCTCCTTCCGGCATCTTCTTCCATCTTCTTCTTCCATCATCTTCTTCCTCAGATCCGCTTCTTCTTGCTCTGGTCTTCTCGTCCGGCATCTTCTTCCATGGTGTTGGTGTCTCTTCTGGGCCGCTCCGTGCAATGGGAGGCTCCCGCTGTGTGGCTCTTCGCTGTGTCTGACAGGTCTTTTATAACGGAGGGCGGGGCCACCTGGTGACCCCGCCCCCCTCTGACGTCATGGGGAAAGCCATAGGGAATTCCCCATGACGTCCCCGTGCGTGCAAAACTGAAAACATAAGGCTTACTTGAACGGAAAAAAAAAACTGTCAACTCTGGTTGGAGCCGCTGTACTAAGTATGCATAGTTAATATAGCGATCTGTCCCACCAGAACACTCCGATCAGCCCTCTCCACCATTGGCTGAGAGCACTGAATGGGAGTCTGTCGGCTGCTGGTTTTCCAGCATGCTTGTCCAAAATAAGCCGACCAAATGGATTTTTATTTTTTTAACAAAGGACTTGTCCCACACTGTCTCTTGTCTTTTTTACCATTTTTTACACTTTTTTGTGAAATGTAGGGGTACAATGTACCCCATTACCAATTCACATAGGGGGGACGCAGGGATCTGGGGGTCCTCTTGTTAAAGCGGGCTTCCAGATTCCAATAAGCCCCTCGCCCGCATACCCCACAACCCCCGGGCAAGGTTTGTGGGGATGAGGCCCTTGTCCCATCAACATGGGGACAAGGTGCTTTGGGTTCAGACCCCAAAGCACCCTCCCAATGTTGAGGGCATGTGGCCTGGTATGGTTCAGGGGGGGCGCTCTCTCTCCCTCTCTTTCCTGCAGCCTGCCAGGTTGCGTGCTTGGATAAAGGTCTGGTGTGTATTTTGGGGGGGGGGGGGCCCTACACCATGTTTTTTTTTTTTAATTTGGTGCAGGGTTCCACTTAATTTCCATATAAGACCTAAAGGGCCTGGTATGGATTTTAGGGGGACCCTCATGCAATTTTTTTAATTTTGGTTGGGGGTTTCCCTTAATATTCATAACAGACCCAAAGGGCCTGTTGGGGGGAACGATTAAAAAAATAAATGTTAAAAAATAACATTAAAAAATAGAAAATAAAATAATAAAAGCAAAAAACTACTGACACCATCCACTGCCTTACTGATGCTGTCCAACCATCCACTTCCCCCTCCGCAAAGCATTGTGAAAAAAATAATAACAAAAAGAATTGTAAAAAATAATAACAAAAAGAATTGTAAAAAATGTATAAAAAATAAAATAATATAAATAAAAAACTACTGACACCATCCACTGCACTACTGGCAACCATACACTTCACACCCCTCTCCTGCACATACTACTCACCGCCATACACTCCAGACTGTACATTCTATATACAATATTACTACATTCTGCAGTATGTAAGTCATCTTAGACTCTGTTTAACTACAGCCCTTTAAGCCACGCCAAATATTGAATGCAATTTAAACCACGCCCACTGTTCGCAGCTGTGCGCTAAGCACACCACATTTTTTTTAATTTATTGATGCCTAGGGCCCACTTTTAATCTTGCACACTGGCCACTGATTTCATGATATTTCCCTCCCAGATAGCAATGATAACTTGCCACTGATTTGTGGCAGTGTTGAATTGTATGTCTGTTAACTTGCTGCACATTTTCACTGGCAAGTTGTACACTTGCAGAGCTGTTATAGTTGACACTTCTAGTTGTATTTGACACTTCTCCAATTTGTAGCAAATTTGCGTGGAAAGTCTCTAGCAAGAGCAAAGTTGCAGTGTTGAGTCTACAGCAAGAGTGCCCCCTGTGATGGAATGACTATTGCACAACATAACTGAACCAGAACTTTCAGCAGACTTTCAGAATGTTTGCAAAGAAAGTTGATTTGGAGTCATGCAATGCAGACTTGCTGCAATTTTTCAACAAACTTGTAAAGCCTGGCAAGTCTAGCAATAGCTTAGCAAGTCATTTTCAAACTTCCAGCACAATTGCTTGCTATCTGAGCTCTTATTCACTGGCATTAATTTACTAAAATTATAGAGATAGTTCACTTAGCAAAGTTAATTTGAAAAATAAGGTGAACCTGTGTTCACATTCCAGGGAAATAAAAAAACAGAAACAATTTACTCTATTTACTAAAATTATTTTTGCTACATGAACAGCTTTTGCCCCATTTTTTTTATGTGCAAGTTTCAGCTTCAATCATTGAGCTATGTAAACAACACACTTTTTTCAGTAAAGCAGTTATGGTTAGCCTGGTGAACCAGTGAAAAGTAGTCTACAACTCTGCCTGTAAACGATATGTTCATATTACATTTTTATTTTACGTGACTAAAGGGATGGTGGTAATGGGCAAGTGCAATTTGCTTTTACTGACATGTACATTTGACCTCCTGGCCTGCATTTGACCTGCTTCAAGCTGTTCTTGAGTCCCCAGAGACTTCTATGGGGGTGAGAAGAAGTTCTGATGTAAATAAATCCTCTTTGACACAACCACTTGAGAAAAAGTAATAAATATATGACATTTCTTTTATTCTTGATCATACAGTAATAATATGAAAATAAAATAATATACAGTATGAGCATGCTGTACTTCCATTATAGGTTTTGAACCCTGTACATATGTATATATGTATAACTGCACAGTCCATTGATGTATAGCAGTTCATAAATCCAGTCTTTTTGCAGAATTAACCTAAACAACCGGTTTGCTGTCTAGCTCATGGTCTAATTTTCAGTGCTGGAGGCCCATTGAAATACCAAGACTTGCCCACGGTGACATACAAGTGATTCAGTCATCCAAGTTCATTTCTTACAAAGGTCACACAATCTTTTGTGATATTCCCTTTATGCCAGTAACCTTCTGCCAATATAGTTCACAATATTCCATAAGAACATTAAGTAATAAGATATTTTACTGGGTGAGAAGTGACTAGATGTATCCTAATGTTGGCTAAACATTGTGGGGCTAGAGATAGTGTAGATTGATAGACAGAGATAGATAGATAGATAGATAGATAGATAGATAGATAGATAGATAGATAGATAGATAGATAGATAGATAGATAGATAGATTGGATAGATAGATAGATAGATAGATAGATAGATAGATAGATAGATAGATAGATAGATAGATAGATAGATAGATAGATAGATAGATATTAGATAGATCGATAGATAGATAGGTATTAGATAGATCGATAGATAGATATTAGATAGATCGATAGATATTAGATGGACAGATAGATATATAGATATTAGATGGACAGATAGATAGATAGATATTAGATGGACAGATAGATATTAGATAGATGAATAGATAGATAGATAGATAGATAGATAGATAGATAGATAGATAGATAGATAGATAGATAGATAGATAGATAGATAGATAGATAGATAGATAGATTGATATATAGATAGATAGATAGATCAATAGATAGATATTAGATGGATAGATAGATAGATATTAGATAGATAGATAGATAGATATTAGATGGATGAATAAATAGAAAGATATTAGATAGATCGATAGATCGATAGAGAAAATCCTGCTGTGCCTGCAAATACGTTTAGAACTGCGTGAGATCAATGTAAGCAGTGCGCATGCGCAAGCAGCTCTTTTTTTTATGCCGGTTCACCTTTATGTATTTTTTTAAGGAGATTTGCACACAGGTCATGTTAGCATGTTACGTTCCCAACATGTGACATGTACCTTGTTAAAATTATGTAAAAAGATTCTTGATCCTCTAGCTCCTCTTAAAAGGGCATTTACCCTTCCCCTTTAACGCATATGATTTCCTTGGGCTAGCTTTTTCTTTTAAAGGGGAACTCCACACTCCATTCTCCAATGCTCTTGTCTACCCCCTCTAATCCTTTGGATTTCCATGGGCTAGCTTTTGCTTTTAAATGGGAACTCCCCACTCCACTTCATTATCAAAAGGCTGTGAGCTGCCTTCACTAATCCAAACCACATCCTTTTCCAGGGCATACAACAGGGCCAGCTAGGAAAGGGGTGAGAAAAGCAATCGCCCAACCCCCTCCTGAACCATACAAGGCCACATGCACTCAACATAGCTGGCTGCCTTTGGAGCATGTTGGGCTCAGCCCAATACCAACCACAAAGCACCTTGTACCCACTAGTTTAAAGGGGCTGTCCACATTCCGTAAAGCCCCCTGTCTGCAGCCCCCCACAACCCCAGCCTAGGGTTGTGTGGAAGAGGCCCTTGTCCCCCTGAATATGGCAACAAGGTGGTTTCATGGGCTGGCTTGCTGTGTGTTTTGCTAGGGGTTTGGTAGTGTGTGGGAGGGGCACAATATTTTTTAGTTTGGGGGGGAATTTTTCACATGGGGGTTCTCATTTTAAGCCTTAACAGACCCAAATGGCCTTGTACGTATTGGGGGGGGGGGGGGCAGGCTATTTTTTGTTTTGTGTTAAAATCTTGCAACTGCAATATAGATTTGTAAGTTTTCTCTAAAGCCGCACATCTTTGAAGCAGCATTTTGGATAGATGCTACAGATGCACCACTTTACAGGCAGAGTAAGCCCCCCCTCCCCCCAAAGTTACTAGCTTTTAAGCAATTTTGCATTTTTAAAGGCACTTCTTCTTGTTTTGTTTTTGGTGTTGTCCAAATTGTTGACATTGATATATGTCCCTTAGGGTGGGACCCATACCTAATTTAAGGCCAATAACTAGAAGATAAGCCAGCCAAGTGGGGACTATCAAAACTAACAAGTCAGTTCCCATAGACTGCAATGGTATTTGTTGTATAACTTTTGCCCATGTTAGGCTCTTTGTAGGCACCCCTGGACCGGGGGGTGTTTATCCCATCTGTAATTTTGTAGCATGCTGGATGATGTGCTTAATTTTAAACAAGGCGGTGGCTTATTTTGTGCTAGCTGCATTTGGGTTGGTCTGGGCATGCCCAGGGACTTTTCTTCTTTTTGCGTCATGGGATGTTTAGTTCCGCAACAGCTAGAGAGCCGCACTTTGAAGATTCCTGATCACTCTAGCATGTCTTGAAAAAAGGTGGGTTCTCATGTGCCTTGTATAATGCCCAAGAAATATCGTTAGGAAAATACGAGTGGGTCATGGCACATCTACATTCCACATTTGGCACTTAAGATGGTCATGCACTATGCAATCTGATTGCCCAATCTCTGTACAACTCGATATTTTGGCAAAATAGGTAATAGGAAGACGCACTTGAGCAATTAATTCAAATGATAGGAAATCAAACAGGCTCTTGCACTAAATCCATTTTTTTTTAAGATCTAACTGATTGCAGTGTATGGTCACCTTAAAAGATCAATATCTGAAAATAAAAACTTATTGGGTTTAGAAACACTTCTCTGTTCTTTGTAATGTATTGAAAGATTTGGGTAAAAAAAGAAACACATTTCAAAGATATATTAGAAGTGATAGGAATGAGATTAGCATTAAAATGGTTAATTAACCGAGAACACCTACTATGTGCCTAACAAGACACATCCAATGAGATGAAATTAACCAATTGTATTGGGCGTGCGCTATTATCAATGAGAAAACCGCAGTTACCCATTTTTCAGCTTTCAGCGCTCTCACATTTTAAATGACAATTGTGCAGTCATGCAACACTGTATCCATATGAAATTGTTTCCCCACAAATAGAGCTGTCTTTTGGTGGTATTTGGTCACCTCTGCGTTTTTTTTTGCGCTATAAACAGAAGAAGAGTGACAAGTTTGAAAAAAAAAACACAATATTTTTAACTTTTTGCTATAATAAATATCCAATTTTTAATTTCTTTTTACAACTAATTTTTTCCTCAGTTTTGGCCGATATGTATTCTTCTACATATTTTTGGTAAAAAATCGCAATAACCATATATTGATTGGTTTGTGCAAAAGTTATAGCGTCTAAAAAATAGGGGATAGATTTATAGCATTTTATTATTATTTATTTTCTACTAGTAATTGCAGCAATCTGCGATTTTTATCGTGACTGCGATATTGCGGCGGACATATCGGACACTTTTGACACATTTTTGGGACCATTCACATTTATACAGTGATCCGTGCTATAAAAAATGCATTGATTACTGTGTAAATGTGACTGGCAGGGAAGGGGTTAACACTAGGGGGTGATCGAGGGGTTAATTATGTTTCCTAGGGAGTGATTCTAACTGTAGGGGGCAGGGACTCACAAGGGGCGGAGACCGATCGGTGTTCCTCTGTACTGAGAACACACCATCGGTCTCCTCTCCTCTGACAGGACCTGGATCTGTGTGTTTACACACACAGATCCACGGTCCTGCTGTGTTACCGGGAAATCGCAGGTGCCCGGCGGACATCGCGGCTGCCGGGCACGCGCATCGAGTCCCCAGTGACACGGCGGGTGCACGCGCGCCCCATGGTGGGTCAGGAAGGTGAGGGCGTATGACAGCCGACGGGCGGCAATCGGTTAAGGAGTTATTGTAATCATTTGATGAAGATTTTTCTTTTGTTTGTTCACTTTGCTGCATTCAAATCGAAAACAATATAACATTTTAGTTTCGACTGATTTTAAAATTTATCAATGTGAATGTTTCGAATTGAAAAAATCTGTAAATTCCGAATACAAATTCCGAATACTAATTGAACGAATCATGCGAGTTTAACTAAACAAAATAACTAGATTAACGAATCAAAAGGAAATGCACATGTATCAAAGAGTTAACTGTGTGCTTAGCTGCTGTTTTCCCTTCTGTGGGGCAGGTGCTTGTACTAGGGGAAGGCAAGGATCCATGTCTCTGCTTTGTAGGAACACAGGATCCATGCCTTCTGTACTGATAGAACAGCTATCTCCCTCTGTACTGAAGGATTGGCGGGTGCCGGTGGACATCGAGTCCACGGTCCCTGCCGATCAGCTCCCGCTGCGTATAATCAAAGCAGGAGTGGGGTGCCGGCAGCACGCATGCACGCCCCAGACCCGGAAGTGTCGGATTACATACTAGGTACATTATCCAGTGTAGCCGTGCCACTTTGCCAACGTATATCGAAGTTATATGGTCAGCAACTGAAAAATGGGTAATATATTGTCTTTGTGTGTCCTAAAATTAACTCTTGTGGTTTTTTTATAATGAAAATGTGTGCTTGATAAGCCAGTTTAGCTACTGTTTTGTTTTCCAGGGTCTCTGCTTGCAAAGAATATATATAACGTTTTGGGGGTTTGAACTAATCTTCAGGCCTAAAATGATTTTCCAAATGTGTGCAATAAAACACAAAACAGCTCTGGCAGCAAAATGGTTATGGTATGATTATGATATAAATATAATTTTTCTTTTTTTCTGCACATTTAGCTTTATTTAGTAAGAGCGCAGAGAGTGGTGACAATGAAAAGATTTTTTAACCTTATAGCTGCCAACCAGAAAACAGTGTTGTGCATGGTGAAGAAATGTCAAGGTTGAGCGATAGAAAGTAAAATTCTCCGGACAGTCAGTGACACTTCCAACGCTAGTGCCATTGCTGATGGCATATAGCAACCGCCCCCATAAAGAACAGATATTTTACATTTATGTCACTTGGATATGATTAGCATAATATTCACATTGTTTAACACTTTCTATTTTTACATCCTGCCGCCTGCATTAAAAGCCTTTTGACATCACAGTGGCTAGTTTCACAGCATAAGCAGAGCCTAAATGGACAATGCGGCTGAAAAGAACAGAGAAACGCACAATCATTGTTAAAACTCCTTTTTTTTTAAGTACAAAAGACTTCAATATGTGCCAGAGATCCCCTAAGGTTAGAATTTTCTCGCTCAATGTCAGCCATTCCAAGGAAATGAATGCAAAGTCCAAATATTCCTAACAAGTCAGGTAATGACAAAGCAGAATGATTGCTGAGTTATGGCGGCTAATGAGCCGCAACCGGTCATTTCAAAACTCCCAACTTTACAAGAGAACCCTGTAATGTCACCTTAATGTAGTGTTTTGTAATTATAGTTTTTTTTTCAAACTGAAGTCTTTGCCTCGGGCTCTTTCAGCATGTATTCTGCAGCACAGGGAAAGTTGTATCATCACACTGAAGGTTTAAGGTTTAACAAACCTATTATATTTTTTACTCTATAAATATGTCATGACCAAGGTCTTAGATCTCATCAGAAAAGAATTCTCACAGGTACAAAATCCTCATCTTGCTGCCTGGTGTGGGCAAAAACAAAAATCCCGTCTTCAAAGATGTGATACGATATTCTTGTACAGCCAGAGCACTGGACGATGGGAGATTTAATGGCAGCTGCATTTTATTTTTCGCTACATGAAAAGAAAAAAAAACCTCTGGTGGTGTGACTAATATAGTTATAGTCAGATGAATAGTTCAGTTCAGTATTCACAGTTGCTAGGCAGATTCGATTTTGGCGGTTTATTAGTGATTCCCTATTTGGTTTAATAGGCACCCACCAAATTTTTTAAGGAGTTCAGCGAACCTTGAGTTGTGTGTAGAGTATCCGATTAATCCTTATGACATACTAATTCACTTGTGTCTACAGCATTCTCATGAAATTACATGGCTTTGTTTATAAACAAAGGAGAAGGGTTATTGCTAGACTTCATTCACATAGGCAAAAGTGCCCTCCTGCAGATTCCAGCAGTAGGTATAATACCAAGTTTTTCATCCAGGATCTCAGGTGCTCCAATGATTAATAGCCACTAAGCCAGTAACACCGAAGGAGCTGTGGTGTTCTGAAGCTGTAAGCATCTATACACATGTATCCACACATCCAGTGGTTACCTTTGGCCACTAGTCATTGGAACATCTGATATCTGGGCCAAAACCATTTGCAGTATACATACTGGCGAAATCTGCAGGAGGACACTTTTGCCCATGTGAATGTGGCCTAGCAATAACTCTTCTCTTTTGTTTATAAACAAAGTCATGTGACAGTTTGAGTCCAGGGGTGGACATCTGTCCCTAACTGCAGGTGACCACTGGAGCCACCACTCCTGTCACCTTGATATTCATTTGTACGGACTGAGTAGCTGCTGCTGATGAAAACACTGGGGATCCCAGTCACAAGTATCTGCAGTATTTTTGCCTTAAGATTCTGCAGATGGGCACTTTTTGTTCATGTGAATGAGAACTTATGGTTAACTCTAGGCTTAAGTATCTGAAATAAAATCTTTCTTTTCATTTTGAATAGAGTAGGGAATGAGTAGAACATCTGTTATTTTAATTCCACCATCTGTGTCTTATTGGGGAGCTACAACAATAGACCACATTTTGGAAACTTAGGACTGACTGAAAAGTCAGGAAGACAGAGATGTTTACCGACAGCAACAAACTGGGTTCAAGAAGAGCTGACACAGGTTCGATCATTTCCTGGATACTCAACCAATATGCAAATAAGAGTGCATATAGCTAAAGATTATGTAAAGTTTCAGCATTAAAAATGGCTGGACATAGGAAGAATAAGAATTACTAAGTATACTGTACAATCACAAGGGTGACCTCAGCTCAAAACAGATCTGAGCAATTAACATTCCTCATTCTCTATTGCAGTGTTCACCACAAAATTACTGGTTGACCTGATATGGGTAGATTAGGCCGTCTCAGTTCTATTTGAATCAATCACAAGAAAACCTATAACGAAACAATCAAAAGAAAGAGGGGCATGATACCAGAATGGTATACAGTCACTACTCCTTAGGTAATGATTTCAGGGAACTAACAGAATGAGACACTGGGATTGATTTACTAAAACTGAAGAGTGTATCAGCTTCCAGGTTTTTTTTTTTTTGTCAAAGCTCAATTGAGCAAGGTTAAGTTATAAGCTGATTGGTTTCAATGCAGTGTTGCACCAGATTTTGCACTTCCAGTTTTCGGAAAACAACCCCACTGTCTTTATTGGCTCTAGTAAAGACCATCAGATGGTAAGTAAATAACGGGGTAAATTCCTTTACCAAATGTCTAATTCATAACTCATCCAAGCAACTTTCAGTTCTAATGAAAACAATATGAAAGAAGTTAGTGAACTGTACAACAAGACCAATACAAAGTACAAACATCAAGAGCTGATGAGATCCAGCTCATAGCTCCCAACTGTCCTTGCTTTTGAGGGACTGTCTCCGATTTGGAACAAAGTCCCTCTATCCTCCTCATTTGTTCCTCACTTTGTCTGATCTATATAGTTGTATATAAAATGCACTTTGTATATATAAAATAGTGTTTCTCAGTTCTAAACCTTTCACCCAATTTCTAAATTGCTTTAAAATGTGTACCTTTTTCAAAGCCAGTATAAAGGAATAGTAGTGGTAAAAAAAGCTTTTGTGGGTTTACCTAATTTTTTTTTGTATAATTTTCCATTAAGGGGATGTGTCCTATGCCTATATACTTTTGCTAATAGGTGTCCCATGTTCCCATTTTAAAAAGTTGGAAAGTATGCTAGGTGGTAGAATCCAAAACTCTGACCCAGTAAGAAATAGAAGACAAAAACATAACTGAGTAGCAGAATAGTAGATCAGAAGACTAGTAGTAGTTAGTTACATGTAATGAGACTTGTTCTAGTGATGTTTCACAAATAGAGTTGAGCGGACACCTGGATGTTCGGGGTTTAAGGGGTTCGGCCGAACTTTGCAAAAAAGTTCGAGTTTGGGACCGAACTTGACCCGAACTTGACCCCGAACCCATTGAAGTCAATGGGGACCCGAACGGCTATAATGAATTGTCGGCTCCCGTCCCGTAATACAGAGAACAGTCATTGAAAGTCATTGATTTTTAAAAAGTTATTGTCATAAAAAGTGTTTGGGGACCTGGGTCCCGCCCCAGGGGACATGTATCAATGCAAAAAAAAGTTTTAAAAACGGTCGTTTTTTCGGGAGCAGTGATTTTAATAATGCTTAAAGTGAAACAATAAAAGTGTAATATTACTTTAAATTTCATACCTGGGGGGTGTGTATAGTATGCCTGTAAAGGGGTGCATGTTTCCCATGCTTAGAACTGTCCCTGGACAAAGTGTAATTTCTGCAAGAAAAAAAGTTATTTAAAAGCACTCGTGGCTATAATGAATTGTCGGCTCCCGTAATACAGAGAACAGTCATTGAAAGTCATTGATAAAAAAAAAAAAAACGTTGGCTTTCCCCAAATTCAATTACCAGGCCCTTCAGGTCTGGTATGGATATTAAGGGGAAACCCTGCGTCAAATTTAAAAAAAAATGATGTGGGGTTCCCCCTAAATATCCATACCAGACCCTTCAGGTCTGGTATGGATTTTAAGGGGAACTCCACGCCAAATAAAAAAAAAATGGCGTGGAGTTCCCCCAAAAATCCATACCAGACCCTTTATCCGAGCATGCAACCTGGCAGGCCGCAGGAAAAGAGGGGGGGCGAGAGAGAGCCCCCCTCCTGAACCGTACCAGGCCACATGCCCTCAACATTGGGAGGGTGCTTTGGGGTCCCCCCAAAGCACCTTGTCCCCATGTTAATGAGGGCAAGGGCCTCATCCCCACAACCCAACCCCCCCTGTGTGAAATGGTAAGGGGGTACAAAAGTACCCCTACCATTTCACCAAAAAAAAGTGACAAAAGTGTTAAAAATGATAAGAGCCAGTTTTTGACATTTCCTTTATTTAAGTCTTCTTCTTTCCATCTTCTTCCTTCTTCTTTCCTTCATCCTTCAGTTTCTTCCTCTATCTTCTTCTTCCTCCGATCCTCTGCTTGTTGCTCCGGTGTTCTCATCCGGCATCTTCCTCCACTGTGTCTCTTCTTCCTCGCTTCGTTCTCGGGCCGCTCCGCTCAATGGAAGGCTCCCGTTGTGTGACGCTTCTCTTCTTCTTACAGTTCTTATATAATGGAGGGTGGGCCACCTGGTGACCCCGCCCCCCTCTTACTCACAGGGACTTTACGGGGACTTCCCTATGGCTTTCCCCATGACGTCAGAGGGGGCAGGGGCCACCCTGAGAATGAAGCGAGGAAGAAGAGACATCGTGGAGGAAGATGCCGGATGAGAACACCGGAGCTGAAGGGTCTGGTATGGATATTTAGGGGGAACCCCACGCATTTTTTTTTATCAATGACTTTCAATGACTGTTCTCTGTATTAAGGGGAGCCGACAATTCATTATAGCCAAGAGTGCTTTTAAATAACCTTTTTCCTGCAGAAATGACACTTTGTGCAGGGACAGTTCTATTCATGGGAAACATGCGCCCCTTTACAGGCATACTATAGACACCCCCCAGGTACGAAATGTAAAGGAATATTACACTTTTATTGTTTCACTTTAAGCATTATTAAAATCACTGCTCCTGAAAAAACTGCAGTTTTTAAAACTTTTTTTTGCATTGATACATGTCCCCTGGGGCATTTTATCAATGACTTTCAATAATTGTTCTCTGTATTACGGGGAGCCGACAATTCATTATAGCCGCGAGTGCTTTTAAAATACTTTTTTTCCTGCAGAAATAACACTTTGTGACAAACTGACAATAACTTTTTAAAAAGCACCATTACATTGCCGAACACCGAACTCTAACCCGAACATACAGTAAATTGTTCGGGTTCGGGTCCGGGACCCAAAAACCCAAAAGTCCGGTACGAACCCAAACTTTACAGTTCGGGTTCGCTCAACCCTATTCACAACACAACTTTTTTAGTTCTAATGCATTTTGGAAACATACTTTATACTGTAGGCACACAATCCAGCCCTTCATTGTTGTTATTCTACCGAGTGTCAAGTACATAACTCAGCATTTAGCCTGGTTCACATCTATGCATTTTTTAGGACATTTTCAGTTTTGCAGAAACACACTACAGTCCATTTAAAATGGTTTCCTATGGGTCATGTTCACATCTATGCATTTTATGGAAAGGGCCAGGATTTTTTTTCTGGTTTTTGGTTCCATAGACCTCAATGGATCAAAAGCGTGTATTGAAAAACACAAAATGCACCTGGAATATGAAAACTGCAACCTGCATAGGTGTGAACCAGGCCTTACAGTATAGCAACATGAGTTATAGGACCCACAACCAGACAAAAAATGTTTCCAGTCATGCTGGAACAGGAATGGGCCATCCCCAAACTGTTCCCACAAAAAGTTGGGAGCATGAAATTGTCCCAAATATCTTGGTATGCTAATGGCTTAGGAGACCCCTTCACTGGAACTAAGGGGCCAACCCCAACTCCTGAAAAACAACCCCGACAACATAATCTTCCTCCACCAAATGATTTGGACCAGTGCAGAAAGCAAGGTCCATAAAGACATGGATGAGTGAGTTTGGGATGGAAGAACTTGACTGATGCACATAACTTCATGTGCGTGTAAAGCCAGGTGTCTCAATACTTTTGGCAATATAGTGTATGTTCCAACTTGGAGATTCTTAAAAATATAGAGTTAGGACAGCAGTATACAAAGGAATATTGGTGTAGGCACTGTGACTTCCACATATATTTGCAAATGTGTGCAAATAAACCCTCTATCTTTTTTTTAATGTGAATTGTTAGACAGGGTAATTTTCGGTTTTTGCAGGCTGGTGATAAGTGTGCTGGGAAATTTGTGTCTGTGATGTGCATTGCCCTTTCATGTGCGCCTTATTGCAAATGCTAGTTTGGGTGATTGTTATCTTCTTGGATAGCTTGTTTGATGAGTTACTGTCTGATGACTCATAGGGGTTCATTTACTAAAGGGAAATCCACTCTGCACTACAAGTGCACTTTAAAGTGCACTTGCAAGTGAAGTTGCTGTAAATCGCTGTAGATCTGAGGGGAAGCTCTGAAATGAGGGGAAGCTCTGCAGATTTTATCATCCAATCATGTGCAAGCAAAAATGCTGTTTTTTATTTTCCTTGCATGTCCCCCTCAGATCTACAGCGACTGCACTTGAAAGTGCACTTGTAGTGCAAAGTGGATTTGCCTTTCGTAAATAACCTCCATTGTGTCATGAATGGTGTCAGTGAATGGAAATCATAACCCCAGTCCACGACACCATGATGTTGGATGAAGATGACTAAGTTACTTGTACGGCTATAAATGCTAGTGTATATTCTTGATAATGATTTGTACTGAGGAAACCCTTGGAACAGCGTTGGAACATCTTCAGAACAAATACAATTAAATGTGATTTACTACTACTAGCTACCCCACGACTTAGATAAATGAAAACCTTCACAGACAAAATCATGAAACACAAACCCAGGATGAACAGAAAATAGAGGAACAGATAAAAGTAAAGCCAGAAAATGTATCAGCAAGGTTTGGGGATAGGAGAATTCTTTAAACAGCTCCTAAAACAAAGCAGACCCAAGGAAAGAGATAGACATACAAAGTAAGGAAAGCAATAAAAAGGGCCAAGCAAAGGTAATGTGCTAGCCCTTAGAACAGCTGTAAGGGACACAAACAAGACCCTGGATCAAATCCAATCATATTGTTGTAATAGATAGGTGATAACTCTGTAAGTACTTGGAGATATATTTTTCAGCTACAGATTTTTCAACCTTATATCATTTGTGTCAGCTGATTAGGCACTAAGAATGATTGATTCCTTTTAAAATAATACATTACATGCTGTCAGACACGAGGAGATCTCTTTCTTATATGGCTATATCATACTTTGTTCTGGGAAAGGTATTTCATCACAGATCATTTAATGTGATCTATAAAGTGAAGACAGATCACTAGAATGCAATCTTCAATTCTTTTCATCAAACAATAGGATAAAGTTGAAAAAGTATATACTGTACATTTAAGACTAAATTCACAAGTAATACAGTTTTTTGTTATAATATGCCCTTTTCTCAATATAGTCTATTTTATGACCTCTAAATTAAAATAGAAAACGTACGCCACTATGCCAACCAAATTACATACAAAGCCATTTACAACTCTGCCCCAAACTACATCACCAAACTTGTCTCCAAATATCACCCAAATCGTCCTCTCCGCTCTTTCCAAGACCTCCTACTCTGAAGCTCTCTCGTCTCCTCCTCCCATGCTCATCTCCAGGATTTATCCAGAGCCTCTCCCATCCTCTGGAACTCGCTACCTCCACCTGTCCAGCTATCCCCTACTCTTGCTACCTTCAGGCGATCCCTGAAAACTCATCTCTTCAGGAAAGCCTATCACGTCTCCAACTAATCTTTTACCACTTCCATCAGCTCATTCCCACAGTTACAACCTTTTGTACCACCTGCCCCACCCTATTTTATTGTATTATAACTGTATTGTCTCCCTTTTACATTGTAGAGCGCTGTGTAAACTGTTGGCGCTATATAAATCCTGTATAATAATAGTAATAAAAAAATAGAAAACATACACCACTATGCCAACCAAATTTGAAAGTGCCCAATTGCCCAATTGTCCAATTGTCCATGTAAAAAGAGTAGGTAAAATTAAATATTTGCATAAAACAACAGTAACTTTAGCAGATCTGTGTGTCCATTTTATGTACTCTTTCTGGTGTAGTTATCAAAGTATCTAAGAGTTCAGCTAAACAGTGGTGCTGTAAAAATCTAATGAAAAGAAAAAGCCAGAACTTTTATCAAGGTGACATGCAGAAACCTTGATGTCACCTTGTTACCTTGATAAAGAGGGCTAACACGCCCTTAAAAACGATGGGGTCACCTTTGTTGCTGATATGGGAATTCAGTAAACTCTTCATCTGGATTTACAGTTTGACTTGCTGTCGCTTTCTAGCTATAGCCATTAGCAGCAATCATTATGTTCTCCCAACATAATCCCATTCCGCAACCCCCCCCCCCCCCATAACCCGCCGGCAGAACACAGTAGTGTGTTGATGGGGGAATTGAGTGATTTTCAATAGACATGTGCACTGCCTAAAAATGTGTTTGTTTTCATTTTCATCTCATTTGTTTTTTTTGTTTTTGTTTTTCGGGCGTTATGATCGCAATTCATAAATTCGAAAATTCATAAATTCGTAAATTCAAAGATTCGTAAATTCAAAAATGCGAAAATCCAAAAATTAGAAAAAGCGAAAATCCGAAAATAAGAAAGAAAATCCAAAAATTTGAAAGAACGAAAATACGAAAATTTTGAAATAATAACTAACTATTACATTGTAGGTATTGGCATTTCCTTTTCGAATTTGGCTGTTAGTGAACGTATTAACGAATGCTGCATATAAACAAATAAATGGAACGGAACTAATTAATAATATATAATAATAATAATAAAAAGCTTTTATTTTTATTATTGTTATTTAATATTATTAATTTGTTACATTCCATTTGTTTAGATACGGCATTCAACATTTCGGATAATTCGTAACTTCGGATAAATTTGTATTTGTTATGTTCACTAACAGCCAATTAGTTATTATTTCAGGTTGTCGAATTTTCGGATTTACGAATTTACAAATTTACCAATCTACACCCCGGAAACGGGTTTTCGTTAATCCAGATGTTTCCGAATTAACACATTTGTTGAAATTCGATAAAAAACGAATTCGTAATGAAACAAATTGCACATGTCTAATTTTCAAATCAACTATGGCCTGCCTTGCCACTGACAGGGGTTCTAAACTTTTCAAACTCTATCGTAAAAAAGAGAAAAAAAGGTTTTAACTGCAGTTTTAAGGAAAATTTTTTAGGCAATATATTTAGCTAATACTTTGTTTCTAATGCATTACTTTTGTTAACCGCTAAAAAAGTAAAAATAACAACACTATTATAAACAATTATTTGATACTGTGGGTTTTGTTGGTTATTTCGTCTTAAAGCGGAGTTCCGCTTAAAAAAATAAAAAAATTAAGTCAGCAGCTACAAATACTGAAGCTGCTGACTTTTAATAATCAGACACTTACCTGTCCCAGGGTCAAGCCATGCAGGGGATCGAAGCCCCGCTCCTCTCCCCTTTGTAACTGTGGGCGTCTGGCTGTGGCTTCACAGCCGGGCACCCACTGCGCATACGCAAACCAATCAATAATAGCTAATTGTGATTTTTTTTTACCAAAAATATGTAGAAGAATACGTATCGGCCTAAACCTGAGGAAAAAAAAAGTTTTTTTATATATTTTTGGGGGATATTTATTATAGCAAAAAGTAAAAAATATTGCATTTTTTTCAATATTGTCGCTCTATTTTTGTTTATAGCGCAAAAAATAAAAACTGCAGAGGTGATCAAATACCACCAAAAGAAAGCTCTATTTGTGGGAAAAAAAGGACGCCAACTTTGTTTGGGAGCTGCGTCGCACGACTGCGCAATTGTCAGTTAAAGCGAAGCAGTGCCGAATCGCAAAAAGGGGCCTGGTCCTTTGGCTGCAAATTGGTCCGGGGCTTAAGTGGTTAAATGGCTTTTTTTCCTTTACAAATGTCATTTTGTGCAGGGACAGTTCTAAACATGGGAAACACATGCCACTTCACATGCATACTTTAGACACCCCGCAGGTACGATATTTAAAGGAATATTTCACTTTTTTTTTTTCACTTTATGCATCATTAAAATGACTGCTCCCGAAAAAAACTTCAGTTTTTAAAACTTCTTTTTGCATTGATACATGTCCCCTGGGGCAGGACCCGGGTCCCCAAACTCTTTTTAGGACAATAACATGCATATTGGCCATTATAAATAGCACTTTAGATTTCGAACGCTCGCGTCCATTGTAATTAATAGGGTTCTAACGTTCGTGCAAACTTTTGGTCCGTTTGCAGGTTCTGGTGCGAACCGAACCCGGGGGTGTTTGGCTCATCCCTATGGATGATACAGTTTGATGAGTTAGTTAAAGTTTTTGCAGATGCTAAGTGCAGGAAGAAGGACTTTTGTAGTGTGATGCATAACTGTGATGTATGACTGGCCAGTTCCAATTACTTTTGTAATGTGTATTCTTACAGTCAGTAAAATTGAGAAAAAATTCAGACAAGTGTCTTCTTCGGAACTTATATTTATTTAGAACAAATATGGTTTATCATTCATTTCACTTTTTTTTAATTGTCATATAATTTAATGTCCATGTTGAGGAGCCCCCAAACTTGGAATGCCCCGAGCCCCCCAAAGTCCAAATCTGGCACTAGATCAAGGAACCCCTAGCAACATCTGGAGGCTTTTTAGGGTTCCACAGAACCCTGGATAGGAATCCCTTCCCTGGTGAAATGGGAAGGGGAGAGGGGTGATAGAATTTGTGTTTCCAAAAAAGAAAAGTCAGAAACAGAAAGACCCAAAGTTGTTTACCTTTGCTTAGCAGACAGTTTTGAAAGTACTCACTATATTTGGAAAGAGCTGCAATTCAATGCTGTTCCTGCAGATAAAATCACAGTCAAAGACTAGAGTTCCACCTCTTGGCCCTAGTGATACATGGTAAGAAAGAAAGAGCAGGTGGTCTGTTTAGTGTTTCCTAACAGAAAGTTTCTTATCCAAGACAAGCCATTAAGGTCATCTGAAGGAAGAATTTTCTTTAATTTTGCAATAATGTGTTTAGAAATTTCCCCTATAAGCTTCCATTCGTTAGACACCCTTTTATGACACATTGTAGATAATTCACTGAGCAACATTGTCGCCGGTCTTCTTTCTCCTAAATAATTCTTGTTGGCATTTAGCGCGATACGCTAATGCAACACAACATATGATTTTGCCGTTGGCATATAAACCATCACATTTATATAGAAGACAGTTTCCTCTACCTGAGTAGCTAAAATAGCCCTGTGGGGACAAAATGTCACACTGCATATTCTTAAAATAAAAGAACCACCCAACTGAGCTGTTTTTCTATGCGAGGTGTCATAAAAATATAGTGATTTCTCCAAGCTGAAAATCAATATTATGAGGCAAAAATCTGCAGCTTCACCTTACAGGCAAAGGAAATGGAAAATAAACACATATATACAGTATACTATATGCAGTTTATATACAGTATATGTGTAATAGTAATTATGTAGACACTACATATAAGTATAAGGATACTTGAGGCCATGTGAAGGGTCATAGTCATTTAAAGTAGAACTCCAAGGAAGCATTACCATCATGGTAAGCCACACTCTGCAGTGATATACTTGGCAAATTTGTGCAATGCTGTGTGCTACACTTGCGCAGATTCATCTCCATTCCACTGTGATACGGAACTTAAAGTGTATGGCTAGAGAAAAAAAAAAAACACAAGCAGTACATCTCTACGATACATGCACATTTTCCCATGTTTTGTCTCATTAAAATCACTACAAATACAGAAAAAAACATCTTATGATCCTGCTAGAAATCAAATTAGCTCCTAACTTTCCATTTGAGAGGATAGCTGCATCTGCTGCACTAAGGTCCCAAAAAGTGAGATCAGCCTGAGTCCCTCTAGACTACAGTTCAGAAAACCTCAGGCATAGTTGGTAACACTATTTGGGATTTCATTGGAGATAATTTTTTGAGTTTTTTTTCATATTTACCCTAAATTAATCTTTAACCTTTAGCAACCTACTAAGAATACATTCATGAATACATTCATGTTTTACATTAACAAACCACATTAGCTATTCTGTAAACAGTAGTCATTGATGCCTAGATGCCCAAGTTCATTTCAGCAGCATCAGCATACACCAGTTAACTTTACAATAACTCTATGCCTACAACAATAATTTATATATTTTAAGAAACAAAATAAAATATATATATATATATATATATATATATATATATATATATATATACACACTATGCTACAATGTAAAGTAGTGACTGTACAGCTTGTATAACAGTGTCAATTTGTTGTCCCCTCAAAATAACTCAACACACTTACACTAACAAGTCACATGACCCCGGGGAGGGAAAATGGTTAATTGGGTCCAATTCGGAAATTTTTTACTTGTAGAAAAGTGTCATTTTTTCAGTGTTGTCACATGAAAAGATATAATAAAATATTTACAAAAATGTGAGGGGTGTACTCACTTTTGTGAGATATTTAAAGTATTAAGCAAATGAACGCTGACACTTTTTCAGGCTGAAACTGAAGGCTTATTTTGTCAGCTAAATCTTAAGCCTGCAAGTGATCATTATGTCATAGATGACATAGTAATCACATGAACGATGGTTCCCAGTGATCAGTGGGCAACTTGAACCATTAGTACCAGTTTGAAAGTTGCCAGCTGCACAGTGTTAGCTTGTGGCCCTAACAGGGAGGATGTATATGAATAAATGTTCAGCAAGGGGTATCATTCTGGGGAATGTTAATATACTAACTGCAGCCAGGAAAGGGGTTAAAGCGTCCCAATGCATTAATAATCTAGAATTTAGATTTTAGGTTGCTTAATATTAATTTGAATAAAAAACATATTTAGCCATTAACTTAAAAACCAGTCAAAGCTCAGTAACTAACTGAATGCTGATGTGACAGGCCTTTAATCAGGAATCCAACAAACTGAATCATTGCATCTCAAAGCTGGCTTCAGAATAGAGTTCTTAATTATTTATAGGGGGTCATAATTATAAATCACATTTGTTGCACAACTGAGCATAAGATTGCAAACAAAAAGCAATTACCCATAAAATAGCTAATCAGTAGCCCCTATTGATATTCGAATATAAATGTTTTATAGAAAGGGAATGTATTGAGCAGCAGTCCGGTCATTTAGTTCTTTACAAAAGTGCAGCTTAATGGAGGGCCAATGCTTGTTCTGTCCAGACCTTACAAGCAAATACAGTAACTGGGTTTTCTACTGTTTGCTGAATACATTTTCTTTGTTTATAATCAGGGATTTTCTTAATGTTGAAGAAACGAACAATTGAAGAATATACCCATAACAACCAATCCTCTGTTTATCTTAATCTCCTAACTTGTGGTAGACCTGTCAGTGAAATCCAATTGGCTACATTACAGCAGATTCACTGGCTGCCTAATTGCTCAGGGTACGGCCTTGTTGACATGAGTGTACTGTTTGTTATTTAAGTGTCTCATGCATCCCTATGCAGGTAATCCCATTCTACAAGGAAACAGCTGCTGTTCCCAATTTGACAGCTGTGGGGGTGCATGTAGGTGCTGGTCCTTGAATGTAGATAGTGTAGGTTCAGAGACCTGCACCCACACGCATGTCAAATTGGGATCAGCAGCTGTGTCCCATTTGACATGAATGGAACTGCCTGCACATGGATGCACAGAACACCTGTGCATCCCCATGTGGCAAGCGTGGGCCTCACACAGACGTACACCTAAGTAAGTCCATGTGAACAAGCCCTAAGTGACTTATTAAGGAGTGAAGCTAAAAAAGTAGCAGGACAACTAGCAAAGAAGTCAGTATTGGTTTCCATGTCAAATTCGTGTTACTTTTTGTCAGGATCCAATTCGTAAGAACTGCATTTGAGTTTCCATGTCTGACCATTATGGGATGGCCTCACTAACTCTGCTGGATCTTTTATTTATCTTACATTAGGTAGACTTTAGGAGCAGTGCAGATTCAGAGTTGATTTAAAGGAAAATAAGCTGCACACTTTGCAGGGGAAGTTGCACCTTGCAAGAGATTTTCCCCCAGAACTTAGTAAATGAGGTGAAATTTCACTATGCAAAGAATACCCAATCACATGCAAGGAAACAAAAACAAAAAAACCTGCAGTTTTACTTGTTTATGATTTGATAATGGAATTCAGTAGAACGTCACCTCATTCACTAAGCTCTGTGGATGATTCCACCGCAAAATGCAACTTCACTTGCAAAGTGAACAATCTATTTACCTTTAGTAAATCAATCCCTTCGTGCTTCAGTGCTGGGAAATCATAGTTAGATTGACAAAAGACACACATCCATCTAGTTCAACCAATAGAAAAAAGTAAATAGTAAATAGAATGCCTCCATACACAGAACCCTATACCAACAGATGATCCAAAGGAAGGCAAACCAACTCTATAAAGCAGGGTCCAATTTGCTCCACCAGGGAAAAAGAAACCTTCCTGATCCCCTGAAGGCAATTGGATATTCCCTGGACCAATGATCACACGTGGAAATCTTGCTGCCAGTTAGAGATCTCAAGAACTCTTTGGTGATTTTGCAGGCTGACAGACTCCACTAATAAGCAGGACACAGATACTGGGTACAATTTAGTGATCAAAAAATAACTCTAGAAATTTGACATTTTTAAACCCCATATAGGTTCCATTGTGCTTCATAAAAGTCCATCCGTCTGCAAACTGGGAACACTTTCCATCTTTCATTGCCAGGTTGGTGTGAAAATAAATGCCGCTATGCTGCTATTACTTGAGACTGGCTGCAGCTAATCGCTGGAACCCCTCGCTGATTTTTTCCATCTACATGCTGTAAGACAAGAACCTAGTGGCCTTTTTATAGCTGAATATATAAATACAGCTCTTCCCCACAGTATAACCCTCTCTGGCAGAGGAGGAGACCTTATTTGTTTATGTTGCAGTTCTATAACAATTAAAGTGATTGTAAAGTCTATAATTTTTTTATTAGGGTAACAAACATGTCATACTTACCTGCTCAGTGCAGTGGTTTTGCATAGAGAAGCCCCAAACCTCCTCTTCTGGGGTCTCCTGCTAGCACTCCTGGCTCCTCCTTTTGCTATGGGGGCACATGTGAGGGCTCGCTTATGAGCCGCTCTGCTTGAGTCCATAGACGCACAAAACAATTCTTGGTCCCGCCTCCTGGTCCCATCTCACAGCATTTGATTGACAGTACCAGGAGCCAAGCGCTGGATACCTGACAGGCTAAGGTAAATGTCTAGGAAAGGGAGGGAAATATTAGGGTGTTTTTTTTACCTTAATGCAGGGAATGCATTAAGGTAAAAAACAGCCAGCTTTTAGGACCACTTTAAATTGGTCATACATGGGCTCAGAGGGAAAGTTTTAACAGATTCCTCCATTCACGTTATGCAGTGCGGATAGACAATCTACCGCTGAGGTTATTGTATTCTGACAGATCTCACCAACAACTGTCAGAATACCTGAACAGATTGGATACAGCCACTTTTATTTTTTTATGTTTGAAGGATGTCAGGTAGGAAGGGGCTAATAGGGATACCCCATAAACCAGTTTTGACCAGTTCTCCAGGAACTGGTGAACATTCAAACAGTGTGTGTCCGGTTTTACTGATCTGTTCCCCAATCCCACCCTTTGACTGGACAGTAAAAGGAGAAGCAGCACACTGAGTTCCTATCTATGTTACTCTGCTCTCATCTCTTCGGCATGCTCCTTATACTGCATGACAACTAATTGGCTACTTGTGCAACATCTCCCTCAACTGTGCAGGGACTGCAAGAGGCTGATATAAAAGTCAAATCCAGGTATTAACACTGCTTGCATTTAAGAAAAATACATATGAGGATGTATTCATGAATAGAGAGCTGCTTTATTTTATATCTGCCAGGAGTTAAGCATGTTGTACTTTTGAACTGCTCTGAGCAGCTCCCCTAGGCTCACAAGCACTCATAAAGACACCAGTCCTTTTGACAAATGTCAGGGTTCCCAGATTGCCAGCCCATGCCTGCTTTCATTTAGTGTATGAAAAGGAATAATTCAGACACTTGTTTTGAAATGTGTCTACAGGAAGGAGAAAAGGTAAACGGCATTATTTCAACAAGGTTCTCTAAAATGTCCAATCACTTCGTCCTACAAGAACCATTGTTCTGGGCTGTCAGAACTCCCCCATGATTGCTTGGCATGAAATAAGGACAAATATGCTAACTGCAGTTACAAATTGTATTTCTAAATTGCACCTCATGAGGTCTGCTGGAGTCCCTTTAAAGAAAAAAAACAATAATAGTCATACAGCGTATGCGGCAATAAAATATATTATTGGGAATCATATCGTTGCCTGTGGATGTAATGTTGCTCTGCAGATAATGATAAGCTGGAGTAATAGCTTTGTATGTACATGGAGGATGTTCCGTCACCCTCAATGCTATAAACTGGTTTCTGATGATATGTCTGGCATTTGCCAATTTTCTTTACACAGTCGGGCTGCTTTTATCCCTCTTTCATCACAAAGATATAAATACAAAGGTGGGAAAAGCATTTCTTCATATCCACAGGATGTTCAATCAATAACTCCTTCATTCTGGTTTTAGTCGGGGTCCATAAGGACTTCAACTGGGGAGCAGTACATTAACTAAGATCAACCAGTACAGATAATTAAGGCTTACTATGGGACCACCTCTTTCAAGGATTAAAAAAATCACACATGCAAGATTTGACCTTTATATAAGCTAAAGTGCACGTAAAAATGTAAAATGTATATTTAAGTTATGACTTCCTTTTAAATAAAGTATGTTATGTATGTACAAGTTCCTTCTTTATCCATTGTACTCTAATTTCCTATCCAATAGCCGATGACCCTGCCAATTCCTTTCTCTTCCTGCAGCATACTCAAGGAAGCAGATCAATGGTGATATGGTGATGGTCAGTTTGTTCCCCTTTAGCTGGCTGATCAGAGCTGCAGTCCCGTAACCATTGTGATGATCCGGGGTGATTAAGCTCTAGTGGTGCATCCGAGTTGAAGAAATCGTGTCAGTCCCGGCTGCATTTTCAAGGGCATGGCAGCCCATTTTTAATCAAAAGAAACAAAGTTCAAAAATAAACATCAGATTCCCTCGCAGGGGTATTCAGCATTACAGTCCTGCTTCAGAATAACCAGCATTCAGCCTTCCTGGCTAAAACACAGCACTCCTGCTCAGGCCTTACATCTTAGGCCTTGGTCTGTCTTCCCCAGACCTGACGTTCAGCACCTGTGTGCTTGCAGCTTCGTGCTGCACTGGCTCCCTCCTGACTCCTAAGCCAGAACTCCTGTCTGCCGGGCGGAGCTGTCTCCAACGACGAGCACTGACCCCTATTCCTGGGATGACTATAAAGTGAGTGCACAGGTGTACAATTAGCAAACCTACCAAAATCAGGCATACACTGCTCATATGCACCTGTGACACAGGGTCGCATCTCCACATATCCCCCCCCCCTGTTTCGCACCGGAGGGAGAAATACAACACCCTTCTTCCTAAAGGGACACTCCACCCACCTCTTTTTCTGGGTATGCTTCCATGCCCACTTCTTCCTAATTTTTGGGAGCTTACAGTTCTTCTCACCTTCCCCAGATCTATGCTCCCAAGCCTGTAGGGGGCCTACTTTTATGACAGCTGTCTCAACTTTGCCCAGCACTTTTTGGGTTTCAGGTTCACTGATACCTGTGTGGTTATCACTGGCAACCACTTTCTTAAAGTTATCCAGTTCAAAACCACCAGGAACTCTGGTCCCATCGCTTGCTAGGACAGTGTCTGAGGAAGGACCACACACAGGGAAGCAGTTACTCTCCATGGGACCGTCCCATAGTTTCACATCGCCCCCTGTTGTCCAACAGTGACTGTTCTTGCACAACACTTTTTACTATTTCTGTTACCGCTGGTATTTCCGATACCTCTGCCTTGTCTAACAGGGCTCCAGAGTACACAATCTTTGTATAAAGCAATCCAGCACACTGTGAGACAACTTTCCACATCAATACAAAACATTGCATTAAACGATTCCACCATTTGTGATTTCTACACAGTACAGCCTGCAATATCCAGCTCCAATCAGCTGTACCCAGTGGTAGCAGGTCTCCAAACACAGGAGAGGATGGCAGGATATACACTGGCTGTACACTCATGATTTTAAAATTTCCTTAAGCATGACTGTCACAAAATACACATTTTTCCCTTTATGCATTGTGGACAAACTTTCTGCTGTGTGTTTACACTCGCTTGGACCTTCTGTTAGGAGAGGATTAGTCTCTGCAACAGCCCGTGCATCTTGGGCTATAGGCTGTTCTGCAGACGCCTCTTCTGGCCTAGCAGCCATAGCGTCCAATACTCTTTTAGCCACAGAATTTTCTTCCAGCATTGCTATTAGTCTCTTGGCCCAGTCATCCCAATAGTTCATGCTCCTTCCTCAGCACTGCATCTGCCCAAGAAGGTATAGGCAGACCAAGAGGCTCAACAGCATCTGAAACACTGGTCAGTTTTACACTTCTCAAAATTAAACACATTACTTTCTTTTAGCCTGCATTGTGGCAACACATTTTTAACCACACCATGTTGCAGTACCCCACCCTCACCACCGTGAGCAGATGAAGTTTCATTCCAGACATCAAGTTTTGCATTATCACACAAGTCATTTTTGATTTTAACACTTGCCTCCCCACTGAACAGAGCACTGCAGCAAGGCAAGTCCTTTTTAGCACAAACAGGGGGTCTCTCATTTAGAGCCACTTCCACTCCCGTGTGCACAGTCACATAGTCAGTCTTTCTCACCCAGTCTGCAGACTTGGAATCACAGTCGTTGCTATGGGCAACCGCTCTCCTCTTGAACTTCCGGTCAGCCTGTTGCTCTCTCCTGCTCTATTTCCCCATGGGGGTACCGGGTGAAATGAAAGACTCTTGGGCTTCCCAGCCCTCTTTGTGGGAATAGTGAGCCACCTCTTCATAGGAGCCCCACCATCCAGATGACTTTTCTCGGGCATCCCAGCCCTCTTTGTGGGAATAGTGAGCAACCTCCTCATAGCAGCCCCACCATCCAGATGACACTTCACTGGTTTCTATGGGAGTCTGTATTCTCCCTGCAGAGCTTCTCCAGCCCTCTCCAACTGGCTGTACCAGTTCCTCTTGAGCCCACCAGCCAGGACTCTCATCAGGAACATTCCACCATCCACCATAGGTCTCACAATCGACCTTGCCTTTGTTGCTACGAGCAACAACATGCATCTTTGCAGCAACAGATGCAGAGTTCCTTCAGAAAAAAAATGTTTTGCTATACTGTCTCCTTACAGCTGAGACACAGCACCCATCACTTTGCTTCACACAGCAACAGCAATACACACAGTCTCTGACACTCACAGTTACCGGCATGCAAGGATCTGGACCAGCGCCATCTGTGCCCAATGACAATTTCTCCACCAACTGTGATGATCCGGGGTGATTACGCTCTAGTGGTGCATCCGAGTTGAAGAAATTGTGTCAGTCCCGACTGTATTTTCAAGGGCATGGCAGCCCATTTTTATTCAAAAGAAACAAAGTTCAAAAATACACATCAGATTCCCTCACAGGGGTATTCAGCATTACAGTCTTGCTTCAGAATAACCAGCATTCAGCCTTCCTGGCTAAAACACAGCACTACTGCTCAGGCCTTACACAGACTCTCCATTACATGTGTGTGATATTTGTTATTTGTAGCATTGAAAAAAATGGAACTGCAGTACTCTTAAACCTAACCCCAATGTCATGTAAGCGATACCGCAAATCTTTACTGAAACATCTCCTGAACGCGGCAAGGGCATGCATTCCCAGTGTGTGGAGGCAACAATCCCCACCGGTGGTATCACAGTGGTTTGCTAGGGTGTGCGATATTCAGCGGATGGAGCAACCCAAAGCTGCCTTAGGGGAAAGAGAGGAGGAACACAACACTCGCTGGACACACTGGGATTTGTTCCGATATTCGGACGAATACAAGTCCTACATTTGAACAATCTGCCATGGAAGAATCTGAGGCCTGGGGCCACCGACCCTACCAGAATCCGTTATCCCCCCCTCTTACTCACCCCCTACCACCCTTTCTATCCTCTTATTCATTATTTTCTCTACTGACACCTTTGGTGTCGTCCTATCTGTCTTCCCCTAAAATAGAAAATTCTTCTGGCTTGCGGCAAACCTCTGATACCGTTCCCGTGAAACCAGGACAGATAGCTACTTATCGTAAAAGGTTCATCGTCCAAAGTTTAGTCCTCTAAACTACAACGGTTCGATACCTGCCAAAAAGGACAACCTCACCTCAACTCTCAGGTTGTCCTTCCTTCTCCTTAATGCTCTCAATCGTTAGCCTACATAGGCCCAATAAAACTTTTCCTTTTTTGGGATGGGAGGTTACTGATGCTTACCAGGCCTAGATGCAAGGTACATCTGTTGTGGAGACAGTAGACTATAGACACCTGATTTTCTATTGGCAGGAAATGGAACTGTGATTATTTTTCCTATGTCATATTATATACTGACTTCGTTGACGAGTTGTTTCTTTTGTCTATCACCGAATTTCGTAGGTTGACCTATGTGTTATAATGTCATTTTGTATGTACCGCATTCCTTAAATAAAGATTTAAAAAAAAAAGAAGAAAAGAATGGAACTGTATGTTTCTGTGCACAGAGGCAGTTACATTTCAAGGACTAACTAGTATATTAGTAAATTAAAAATGTTGTGGGTCATCTTTTTATATTTTTTTCTATAAGAGGCTAAAGGTTCCCACGTGATATTTTTGTAGTCTTCACAATAGATTTTTCTTTAGCAAACCTCAAACATCCACAGTTGTAGATAGTAGCCTATGTTATGGTCCTCATTTAAAGTCAATTATGTAAACCTACGCTATAATCTTGTGATGCATGCAAGTAGCTTTGATTGCTCTCTAATTGATTTCTTTGTCCCTGGATCTCAGGGACATACTACACATAGGTCACATTTCAACGTTTGCCCAATAAAGAGTCATACAGGGCAGTCCTGGAAGTAAGCCATGCCCCTGCCATTTAACAATACAATACAGAAAGTTTGGAGTCCCCTGCCCTAGGCTGTTAATTGAGCCAGAAGAATGACTGTTGCTGTGTGCCTGGCTGCTATCACAGTAATCTGGCAAAGGAACCTGGGACAAATCAGCAGGCCCTTTTGGGGTGAGCATTGGAGTAACATGCAGGCTGAGAGGTTAAGAATAACAGCTTCAACTAGTGCCTTCCCACAAAGGTTTTTTTTTTTTTAAGTCTAGGTAAGAAAAGGACCTAAAGGTACAAACTTCAAGATGCTTAAATGTACTCTTGGTGCTTACGTGCTCCCTGGCTCACGAATGGGAGCTGCACTGCACATTTTTCAAATCAGTGGTAAAGTTGTTTTTTGCATATTGTGTTATCTGGGATCAGAGGCTCCCAGGTTGCTCAAACTTTTCAGCATTTGCAAAGAACAGGCCGTCAGATTGGAAAACGTATATGTTCATCAGGCATTACAGAATCCTGTGATAATGGGCTAGGCACTCATGCCAATAGCTTTCTGCCAGGGGAGCAATAGCAACTCAGTCTGGTTGTTGGCCAAAATAAACTTTCTGGATGTTCTTAGCATCCAATGTCCATGTGGGATTTATGATGTCCCTTCCTAGCAACCCAGAGCTGCTCCTTGAATCACAGGCAGCCAACATCACAAAGGAACTGAGTTCGCATTGTGAACTGCCGCTGGCCAATTTGGTCGCTTCTCCTCTCAGCCAATTGGGTCTCAGGACCCGCTTCCTGATTGGCTGGGAGGAGAAACAAGAAGACAATAGCGAATATTAATTCACTATTGTCACACAACTGGGTGGGCTCAGGGCGCAGTGTTCTGTGATCTGAGTCCATTCTTTGTTGAAGCCAATTACAGCCTCTAATCACATACTTCAAAAACAAAAAAACCCATTGAAATCCATGTGTCTGGCGCCTGTATGTCGATTAGGGGGGCGGTGCCCCCACGCCCCTAATGGAGCGGCCGCCACTGTTATGAGGGATGATCCATTTACTACATTTAGCAATTTTACTCACCTCCTCATATCGAAGCAATATCTTAATATTTAACTGGACCAGATCGACTCATAAAAGAAAAAAAAAGAAAGAACAAAAAGATACTCAAGCTTAAAAGATTAACATAAAAGGTGGTTATTCAGTCCACAATGTAGTAAAAAAAGAGTCTAATGCTTGCATTACCATCCATTAGTGGATTCTTCTAATGAGCAAGTAAAGCCTTTGAATTCATTACATCCTAGATACATAAATTAGAACATAAATTGCATTCTAGATTTTATTATGCAAAAATATCTTTAAACTTAGGTCACCATGTTCCTTTCGGGAGTTGAGAACAACAAAACAAGTTTTAGGTTACATTTGCTTAATGTGATTGCATTGTAATTGTGTATTCCCATCAGACACTTTGTGGTTACTATCTGCTCCAAAATGTCACAAATCTGCAATAAAAGACCCATTGTAGCTGTCACAATCAAAAGACATGTTCATAACCCTTTCTGACTAGTGCAGAGCTGCCAGTGCTTCTAATTCTAAACCATGTTTTTAATATTCTTCCAGGTCAGTTATGGCACATAATATTGTGATAAGCCATCTTTAATAGCATCCACAGCCAAGCTATCAGAATAAGAAAGTTGATAGGAACAGTTTCACTATAATCTACAAATTTCTCCTAAATACAACTTTGAAGTGTACATGTTTTAGGCCAGCCAATAAAAAAAAAAACACAACATATATATTTTCACACTGTTTCTTATGTTTCTTATGGATATATGTTGTAGACTACAGATTGTTTGGTGGTATTGATGCTATGTTATGGGCTAAACTACAAGGCATAGCAGAGTTTGTGAGACATAGCAAAAGAGAGAAGATGAATGGGCCCATGGTGAAAGGAGCTTCGTTCCCTAAATATTCAGGGAAGTAAATGTTTATTGGTTAGCTCCTCAGAGGGGTTTGGGTCAGCAGGCAGGGGACGAATAACTGGGTGCAGGAAAATGAGCCAAATTTAGCTGCCTGATGAGTTTTCAAACTCCTGGTATTTCTTTTCCCTCCCACCTTCCACCTTATATCTTGTTATTGCCATAGCTTTATTGAAAGCCTGTATCTTACCCCCTTAGAGGGCCTTGGTTAGTTGGGTGTTTGTTCTCAACTAATGGCTTTAAAGGGCCTGTAAGCCATATTGCTCTATTCTTTGCTTTTTGATCTTCAGGCTCCATGCACACTAAAAGCTCAGATACCGCTGGAAAACCGTTGGACTAAAAAACACTAATATTTAGCATTTTTGCAGTGTTTAGGAATGAATGTAAACTTAACAATTGCTGGCAATAAAAAAATAGAGAAAACAACAAGGTAGGAATCCCCCCAATCCCTACCAGGCTCTTTCGGGTCTGGTATGGATTTTAAGGGGTTACCCCACAGCAAAAAAAAAAAAAAAGGCATGGAGTCCCCCCCCCCTAAATCCATACCAGATCCTTAGGTCTAGCATTTTATTTTGGTGTGGGGTCCACTCCAAAATCCATAACAGACCCTTATACGAACATGCAGCCTGGCAGGCCAGGAAAGTGGGGGGACAAGTGCCCCCTCATGAACTATACCAGGCCATAAGCCTTCTACATGGGGGGGTGCTTTGGGGCAGGGGGGCTCTCCCCCCTCCAAAGCACCTTGTCCCCATGTTGATGAGGACAAAGCCCTCATCCCCACAACCCTGGTCCGGTGGTTGTGGGGGTGCGGGGGGATTAATTAAAATCTGGAAGCCCCCTTTAACAAGGGGGCCCCAGATCCTGGCCCCCCATGTGAATGAGTACGGGTACATTGGTCCACAAGTGACGAAGGCTCCTGCCATTTAACAGGTCCACCAACA
>CM053036.1:71394017-71536517 GCA_028564925.1 Lithobates sylvaticus | reverse complement strand
TTACATAGACAAAAGTGATGAGCACTGGAGCAAACCAGGAGAAGTCATTTATAGGAAACAAGCCATTCCCTGGTTCATTTGAAGGCTGAATCCTGATTGTTTGCTATTATCAGTTGTACTGCTTTTGATCTTTTTTTTTTCTCAGATCAGGACAATCAAGTCTTTCATCTTGTTGCCCCCCTATACCTAGAATAATTCCTTAAATATTAAAGTATAAATCGTTTTTTCTTAATAAGAAAATACCCCACTGACTAATTCTGTTCTGCAATAGATTGTCTTGCTAATCTCTTGTTAATCTTTATTTCCAGCACTGAAATCTAAAATGTCTTTCATCCAACAGTTTGACAAATAGCTACGGTGGGATAAAGCTGGCTCTTAGCTGTACCCATTCTTGGCAAACATTGATAAATAATAAAGACAGAACTCATATGTGCTGATAATGATTTTGTTGTTTCATTCACTGTCCCTGCCAGCTACTTTCTGTCAATGTTCTAACAGGGTTAGTGCTATTGACCAAAAAAAGTTAGGCAAAAAGTACATAGTGTAATCAATCCCTCAGCCTCATAAAATACATATAAGAGGGCTTAAGTATTGAACTGTTCCAGCCAATCGGATATGATTTTTTCCCCTCATAAACATTGTGCTGATGGTGTAAAATTAAAAAAATAAAATACAGGCATACCCCACTTTTAAGTACACAATGGGGTTTATTTACTAAAGCTGGAAAGTGCAAAATCAGACTCACTTCTGCATAGAAACCAATGAGCTTTTAACCCCACCTTGTTCAATTAAGTTTTGACAATAAAACCTGGAAGCTCATTGGTTTCTATGCAGAAGTGAGCCTGATTTTGCACTTTCCAGCTTTAGTAAATAAACCCCATTGTGTACTTAAAAGTGGGGTATACCTGTACTCACCTACTCTCTTGCACTGCTCCCAGCATCATTCATTTTAGAAGACTGAGGACATCCTCTAAATGCAGGATGCCATGGATCCGCCCCCCATGGAGTGCTGCTATCTGCATCTTTGCAGACTACTCATACTGGAAAAAATGCAAAATGCAAGAAGCACCTGGGATGAAGACATCTGTGAAAGGAACCTATATATAAAAAAAATACATGTAAGGGGCCTGCAGGGGATCCATGGCGAGAGGGGGGGGGGGGGGGGGGGGTAATTTGGTTTATACATTGCCAAAGTAACAGCAATGTAACACTGCAAATCTAACACATGCACCACACAGCTGACGTCATTCTAGCCAAGGTGAGAAAACAGGAAAGTACAGCAGGCATTAGAAATACATATTTATAAATGGATTCAAGCATGCTTGGGACAAACATGGATCTATACTCAGACAAAAAAAGAAAAAAAAGTGGGACAGACTCAATAGACCACTTCATATTTTCTTCTTTCTTTCTTCAGCCTACAATACTTCATGGCCAGTGAACTGGTGAAATGGTATTCCTGGAGGCTGCCAGTAGGCTAGGCTTCCTTGGCTTATAGGTACTGCTAAAGGTGGCACTTCACTAAGCTATATTCCCTGACCACTTATAGAATACCACATATAGAAGTGACCATTCTAGTACATTGGTTTTGATATAGTTGGCTGATTTTTGTGATACACAAGATACAATGTCTGGTATATCATCAGTCCAAAAATGTAAATAGTCTCACACGTGGTATTACCTTACTCAGAAGGGGTAGCAGAATATGTTTGGGTTGTTATTTTAAGTATGCTCATGGTGTGTGTGGGTAATATCTTATTAAATTGACAACTGTGTGTAAAAAGTCAATTTTCATTTTTATTCTGCATTTTCCAAAAACTTGTGACAAAAAAAATAATTCTTTAGAAGACTCGCTATGCCTCTTAGAAAATACCTGTTTTCTTTTATGGGTGTTTCCACTGTCCTGGAGCTTCAGGGCCTCCAAAAATTTAATAGGTAGTCTGGAAATTAGATGCCTAATTTATGCTACTTTAAAGCCTAATGCCGCGTACACACGAAGGGACTATCCCGCGGGATTATCCGCTGAACCGAAGTCCAGCGGATAATCCCCTCGTGTGTGGGCGCCGGCGGACTTTTTTTGGCCAAAGTACGGCGGACTAAAGTTTCAGGTTTTGTTTTCAAATTATCCGCTGGACTTGGCAGTCCAGCGGATAATCCGGTCGTGTGTAGTATGGTCCGGCGTACCAAAAAGGACGCATGCTCAGTAGCTAGTATGTCACGGACTCGCTCGGTCTGGTAAAACTAGCCTTCGTTTTGAAGCTCGCACAATCGTCACGCTGCTGAATTTTTTTTTTTTTGTTTTCTGACAGCGGGATTTGTATGTTATCGTACTTGAAGAATGATTTTGCCTTGCTGCTTGTATATTCACGCAGAGTACTCCCGAACGTTTTTTCTTCACCATTCTTTAGTGAAGTTATATATTTGTATATATATATATATATATCTATATCTATATCTCTATCTCTATCTCTATATATATATATATATATATATAGATATAGATATAGATATAGATATAGATATAGATAGAGATATAGATATCCAAATCACCAAATGAAAAATATATCTATATTTCTCAATAAGCCCAAAAAAATATATATCTATATCTACATATATATATATATATTAATATATATAGATATATAGATCTATACGTGTATAAATATATATATATATATATATATATATATATATATATATATATATATATATATGTAAATATATCTCTATATAGATATTTTTTATTATTTGTTGGTTATCAAAAGGATTAGTTATTACACATGATACAATTGTGGAGTCAGCAGAGCTTGCCCTTAATTCAGATCTTAACCCTCACCTTTCCAGCGACTGCACTTGCAGTTCCATTGAAGTTGCACTTTACACTTGTATTGTCAAATGAATGTTTAGACATGTACCTGCCTACTCCTAAAGAAACTATGTTTTTGAATAACAAGCACGTATATCATTATTTGATGAAAATTAAATGACCATTTATTCTGGTTAAAACAAACAAGGCAAAACAAAATAGGAAGGCAACACTGGAGCCACTTGTAGATTTTGTGAAGACTTTTTGCCCCAACGGCAGACATCAAGTTTGTGAAGCCAAAAATTAAGCTTGGGCACATTTCATCCAATATAGGGAGCACAAGAAGATTGACCAGGAATCAGACAGACCAGGAACAGCAGCAGATGACATCTATGTCCCCAAGCTGTGGCACTACAACAGCCTGTGTCTTCTGTGAGACCAGACTGAAGCCAGGCAATCACTTCCGACTCTTCCCACCACGCTGCCCTGCACTCTTCCCTGCAGTCTTCCCTGCACGCTTCCTTGGAGGCTGACTTGTGGTAGGAGGAGGAGGAGGAGGAAAAGGAGGAGAAGAAGGTAGACGAGGAGGAGGAGGAGGAGAAGTTGGTGTCGGGCCTTCATGTGTCAGGCGGGTGGATTCTCGTAATTCACCCCTCAAACCCCCCCTAATTGCATCAGAAATGAGGCCCTCACACAGGTGCCGTTGGCCCCTCTCCATTTCCAGCAACCTGCTGGACAAGTAGCTGGCATAGGCCTCTTCTGGAAGGGGGGGTTTGTCGAGAATCGCACTCGCCTTCCGAATCAGTTGGAGTGATTCCTCCTCAACAATGGTCATCCTCCTGGGCCTTCTTGGGGGTAAGGGCAGGGGTTGAGGTAGACTTCTTCTTAATACAGTCTGGCTGTCACTCTGGCTCGTGCTGGGCCCAGCCACCTCCTGGCTCTCGCTGGTCATGTCCTCCTCCTCCATACCACTTGGCCCGGCATCATCCTGGGTCAGCTCATCCTGTGTGCAAATAAAAACAAAAATCAAACACCTGTTTTGTGGTTTCTGGCCTCCTCAATCATCCAATTGTAAACTTAGGAACGAGCATCTAAATTTTCTAAAAGATCCAAAAGGCTATCATTTGGACCCCTGCATTTTCCAAGCAGATCACCAATGTTGTATAACGCTTTTTTTGCCACTACTGGATGTATGTATACACTATATATGTATCGATATGTTGCACCAACACTTTTTAGAAGTGTGCAGAATTTTTGGGAGCTTTTTTCACAATTCTGAGTTCAGGGTGTTAATTGGTTCACATTTTAACGTTTACAGCATTAATATTCACACAATCACAATTTAGGCTACTAAATATATACCTGGCTCCAGCTGGGCGCATCAGCCTGCTTCAAGGTGGAGGGGTCTTCTCCTTCCGTGGAAGCCTCAGCTGGGGTGGAGGAAGAGTGGAGGGAAGAGTGGAGGGAAGGGTGGAGGGAAGAGTGGACAGTGATTGCCTGGGTTCCATCTGGTCACCTATAAAAGTCAGTTGGTTGTAGTACCACAGCTTGGGTACATAAACATCCTCTGCTGCTGCTCCTGATCTGACTGATTCCTCAATCTTCTTGCGCTCCCGCTTGTACATGTGCCTTAAACTTGCAATTCTGGCTTCCACAAACTTGGTGTTTGCGTTGGGGACTTGAGTCTTCACAAAATCCACAAGTGGCCCCAGTGTTGCCTTCCGGACATCCCTATTGCCATATAAAGGGTTCTTGAGCTGCCACAGGTTGGTATTTTTTCTGTACAGGGCAATGAATTCGGACATGAACTGCTGGTCCTTGAATGGATTCAACTGGGGTGCTGACATGTTTGTTTCTGTTTTGTTAGTAATGGCAATACAAAAGACCAAAAACACAAATGTTACTTAAAACGCACAACCAGTTTTTCTTACCAAACATTACACAACACACCCACACACAGGCAGCAACACATCCACACAGGCAGCAACCCCTACACACAGGCAGCAACCCCTACACACAGGCAGCAACCCCTACACACAGGCAGCAACACATCCACACAGGCAGCAACCCCTACACACAGGCAGCAACCCCTACACACAGGCAGCAACCCCTACACACAGGCAGCAACACATCCACACAGGCAGCAACCCCTACACACAGGCAGCAACCCCTACACACAGGCAGCAACACACACATATCCTTAAAAAATGCAGGCCCAAAACCCAAAATAACACAGTAATGCATCCTAGAAAACACTTACCTTCGTACACAGCGCTCGCTACTTCCGTTCGGGAACACGTGGGGCCCTCAAACAGCCTTATATACACTGCGCACGCGTCGAAGTCCGCCTGCGTCCTCCGCGTCGCCCGCCCATGACGTTCCTCCTGACGAGTATTCCCCGCCCCGCTTCCCCTCGTTGCATTGTGGGTGAATAAATTCATGAATATGGCGGACACATTCTCAGCCAGTAGCACGGAGGAAAGCCAAGAAGCGAACACATCTGCATCCAGCAGCAGATATAAAGCCACCAATATGGCCTTTGAAGAGATGGTGGAGATGGTGGACATCCTCCAAAGGGAAGATTACGACGGGGAAAATGGCCCGTACCCTCGACCCAACTTGCGCAAGGACAAGATTCTCACTACAATCGTCAGCACCCTGGAGCAGAAATTCGGCGTACGAAGGGGCAAGGATCAACTGCGCAAGCGATGGTCCGACATCAAATCCAGGGAGCACGATCAGTACAGGAGAATTCGAAAAGCCATCAAAAAAAGTAAGTCAAGCACGTGCGCTACTATGGTTATACTTGATATGTCTAATCTTGCGCAGATGTTATTACCATTCGTACGTGAAACTTGCGCACATGTTATTACCATTCGTACGTGAAACTTGCGCAGATGTTATTACCATTCGTCCGTGAAACTTGCGCAGATGTTATTACCATTCGTACGTGAAACTTGCGCACATGTTATTACCATTCGTACGTGAAACTTGCGCAGATGTTATTACCATTCGTCCGTGAAACTTGCGCAGATGTTATTACCATTCGTACGTGAAACTTGCGCACATGTTATTACCATTCGTCCGTGAAACTTGCGCACATGTTATTACCATTCGTACGTGAAACTTGCGCAGATGTTATTACCATTCGTCCGTGAAACTTGCGCAGATGTTATTACCATTTGTACGTGAAACTTGCGCATATTTGATGAAAGTTCAGTTTGTCTTCATAACGTTTATTGAGTTTACCTGGCTTTGGGTTGTTGGAGTTGTAAGGTTGTTTATTATTGTCACTATCTATACAATTACTGCTGTAGTAAGGGTTTTAGGGGTAACTTACACAGGGACTCCAGAGGCTGTTTTGGGGGGGGGGATAAATATGTTAAGCAGGGTCTCATGCTCACAATTCCCAAAAAATGCTCATCATCTCCAAATACTGTAGGTGGTGACTTTTCAAAGAAGTACACTCACCTGTCCCTTGGATGGTGCAGCTACAATCTCTGATCTTGCAATCATGAAATGAATGTTTGCGGCTTCACTTCCCGGGTCACTATTGGGCATGCGCCAGTTGCGCAATGCAATAGGACTGGTCCGCGCGAGCTCGGGGACCCCTGTGTGTCCCAGCAGACAGCACGGTGGGACGGGATGTGGCGTATACTTCTGTGGGAGTCTAGGGCCGGACGTGTGTACAAATACCTGCCTTACACAGGTATCTGCAACCCCTCCCCCCTAAAAGGTTGAAAATAAGACACCACAGGGGTGCAGGGATCCAATGAGCGGAAGTTCAAATTTAGGGTTGAAGGGCGGTTTAAGTATTGGAGTTTCATTAGATAGACATTTCAATTCTGTCTTCAAGTAGGATCTTCTAACAAACTGCTAATAATTGGACAAGACTTTTAAACAATGTTTACTAATCCTATTTTGGCACTCAAATATCAGTGTGATTAAAAGTGTACCTTTTTGTGTTCCATTACCATAGGGGGCAAAAGACTCAGACGTCAGTCCGAACCTACGAGGACCTCCCGGCCTCACCAGACTAATTGGGCAGTTAGCCCAAGCCCGCGCGTGGATGTGGCGGAACAGGTCGTTGAAGTGGATCAAATCTGCACCCCACCAAGTGAGTGTCTCAGAACACAGATTGAGCTAATTAATTAAGGTCTGCATGTTTTTGACACTTTTTTTCTTGTGTTTTATCTACCCAACTTTTAGGTGATGCTGATCTGTTTGTGGAAGGACAAGCTGCGGAGCCATTTTCCACAGACAGTGCCCACAGGCTTATTGGCCAGATCATGGCCTGGAATCTGCAGCTGGAAAATATGCAGAAGGAGATGGCCACCATGCAGCAGGGAATGAAGGACATGATTGATGTTTTGGGGAGAATCTAAAGACCCCTTTTACATTTCTTAACATCAATCATGTCCTTCATTCCCCTTTTGATGCGCTGTTTTACAAATTTTAGAGGCCAAATTTTTAATATGCACACGGTATGTCAACATGTGCTATGTGCCATCAGGGGATCTCAATGGACGCATTTGGTGTTTGCAACCCCTAATGCTAGTAGGTGAGAGGGAAGGGGTTTCACACACAAAACACGTCCATTGATTCCCCATGATGGAACATAGCACATGTTGACATTACCCATTTTCCAGTTAAATTAGTGTGCATATTCTAAATTTGGCTTCTACTGTTCATGGGTTACCTGTTGAACTTTGTAAGTTCTGGACTTTTACATTGTGTAAATAATTTCAAATGCTAAGCCTAAATTTTTTACCATTTTAAAACATGTTTTTATGTTTGTTTTAAAAAATCAATCTCAAAAATAAAAAAAATATGTTGTGAGAAAAACACCAAAAAAATGTAAAAAAGATAACATAAAAAAAAAAAAAAAAAATTTTTTTTTAAAAAAAAAAAAAAAAAAAAATTAACCAAAAATACCAAAAAAACAAAAAAACAAAAAAAAGAAAAAACATAAAAAAGGTTTGGATGTGCACTAGAATAAAAAAAAAAATGTTTGCACAAATTAAACAATGTGTGGCTTCTTCTTTTTAAATACTACCAGTTTGACAAAAACATGTTGTGGTTCATTGACAAAGGGGCTTATTTACTAAACGCAAAACAAGTTTGCCACTATTAAGATGTGCACTAGGACAACATATAAAACAGGCCAAATTAAAAGCAAAACAATACGAAACTACCAATATTTCAAACATAAATAACTGTATTTATTCTTTGTAAATCAAAAAGATGGTTTAAGGGTCTGCTGCCATTTCAATGGCCCCCTACCATTAAAATACTGTAAATAAAGGTCCCGCACTTGCTGGGCTGATTGTGGTGCCGAACCAAGAGGGCGATTATCCAGCCCTGTCATGTTGCCTTCCACTCCGGCCTCAGGGCCAATTGGTAAGGAGTATGTTCCTGAATGTTTGCGTAAATAATTGTGCATGACACAGCATGCAAGAATAATAGTATTCAGTTTGTACTCTGCCAGATGTAGGGATGTAAGGAGCAATCTGAAACGGTTGGCCATAATACCAAAGGCATTTTCCACCACCCTTCTTGCTCTGGCCAACCGATAATTAAAAATCCTCCTCTCAGGGGTGAGGGATCGTTGGGGAAATGGCCTCATCAGATGGTCACCCAGACCGAACGCCTCGTCGGCAATGAAGACGAAGGGGAGTCCCTCCACATTATCTTCATCTGGTGGCAGCTCCAGCCCACCAGTCTGGAGACGATGACCGAACTCCGTGTGGTTGAAGACTCCTCCGTCCGACATCCGGCCGTTTTTCCCCACATCCACATACAGAAAGTCATATTGTGCCGACACCACCGCCATCAACACGATACTATGGAACCCCTTATAATTCCAATAGTATGACCCCGAATGGGGTGGGGGCACAATTCGCACATGTTTGCCGTCAATCGCCCCTCCGCAGTTGGGAAAGTCCCAACGGGCAGCAAACTGGGAAGCCACAGTCTGCCATTCCTGTGGCGTGGAGGGACACTGTGAAGTCAAACAGAAAGATACAATTCAAATTAAAAACCAGGCAAAACACCAAACTAAATGCAACAAATTAACAAACAATTTGGAAGAACATATGTATTTATTTTGTAAGTCCTTGAAATAAAGCCAAAAGATTAAGGATAAAAGGGACAAATCTCTGATTGATGACCCCTCTGATGGACCAGAGAAGATAATAATGGGGATGTGGGTGGGGAGTAAATAATTGTCACACAATACACATGCAATTAATTAAAGGTGTGTGTGGGGGGTGGGGGGTTAATTACAAGCTGACACAAACCACATGCAATTAATTAAAGGTGTGTGTGGGGGGTGGGGGTTAATTACAAGCTGACCAAAACCACATGCAATTAATTATCAGGGGGTGTGGGGGGGGTGGGTTAATTACAAGCTGACCAAAACCACATGCAATTAATTATCAGGGGGTGTGGGGGGGGGTGGGTTAATTACAAGCTGACCAAAACCACATGCAATTAATTATCAGGGGGTGGGGGGGGGGGGGGGTTAATTACAAGCTGACCAAAACCACATGCAATTAATTATCAGGGGGTGTGGGGGGGGTGGGTTAATTACAAGCTGACCAAAACCACATGCAATTAATTATCAGGGGGTGTGGGGGGGGGTGGGTTAATTACAAGCTGACCAAAACCACATGCAATTAATTATCAGGGGGTGTGGGGGGGGGTGGGTTAATTACAAGCTGACCAAAACCACATGCAATCAATTTAAAAATGAGGGTCAAGGGGGGTGAAAGGGGTGAAAGGGGGGTGAGTAAAGCAGTACAATGGAGCTGGTAATATACATTTTTAAAAAAAGAAAGTGACTAGGCTAGGGGTGTTTAGGGGGCCAAGCTTCCATGCTGGGGAGGTTGGTGCAAGGAAATATGCATGTGACCCACTAAATAATACAATCTTAAAGCTATTTCGATAAGTCAACCATAAAATACTAGACAAAAAACCAAAAATAAAAAAAAAAAGGAATAGGGGACATTCATAGAATAGTCCTATCATGGAAATTAGCTAATGATGACATTGATGCACTACATTAGCAAACATACAAGACATAGGTAATTTTAAAAGAGAAGACTTACCTTAATGTATTCCTCCTGCAGGACGTGGATAATGGCAGAACAGGTCTCTGGAATAATGAGCCCCAGAGCCTGGGGGGAGATGCCTGTCGTGAACTTGAGGTCCTGCAAGCTTCTCCCCGTCGCCAAGTAACGCAACGTGGTGACTAGCCTCTGCTCCGCACTGATGGCTTGCCGCATGCAGGTATTCTGCCTGGTAATATAAGGGGACAGCGAAGCCAACAGACGGTGAAAAATGGGGTCCGTCATCCGGAGATAATTCCTGAAATCATCAGGATTATTCTCACGGATCTCACGGAGCAAAGGCATATGCGAGAATTGGTCACGCTGGCGCAACCAATTCTTGGTCCATGAACTCCTCCTCACCCTGTTCATGGACTGGGCTCGTGCCAAGGTGTTAACCGCAACACCGAGCCCCTGCACAGCACGAACTCGTTCTCGAGTACGTCCACACTCCATGGCTTCAAAACGGTCGGCTGATCAAACAAACAACTTAACAGAACGCACTGAAGAACAGCAAGGCCTATGAAGAACGACCTGAAAAACAGGAACGAGCGGACCAGAACGGCCTGAGAACAGGTAGGAACTGATCCACACGCACTGAAAGCCAGATACAAACCTCACAAGCACAAACTGAACGGCAGAAGCGAACGAATTAAGCAGAAGTCTGAGAAGCGCGAATCGTCTCTAACCAAACGTCAACTAACACGTGATACACACGAGATCAGCTGACGGTGCCCAAAGGGTGTCGTTTGGGATCTCGAGCTTCCTTTTTCTAGTCCCGTCGTACGTGCTGTACGTCATCGCGTGAACCGCCGGACTTTTTGCGTGATCGTGTGTGGTCAAGTCCGTTCGCTTTTTAGTCCAGCGTACCTAGCGGGAAAGTCCAGCGGATTGTCCGCTGGACTTAGGTCCGCCGGGAAAAGTCCGTACGTGTGTACGAGGCATAAATGTGCTCCTTGGATTTTGAGCCCTTCTAGATTGTGCAAACTTCTTGCACATGTGGTATCCTCATACTCAGGAGGCATAGCAAAATGTGTTTTGGGGTGTCATTCTAAGTATGCCTATACTGTGTGTGAGACATTAAAACAACATCTTTGTCAAAAAAAAAAATGTATATAACTTAATTTTCCCAAAAACGGAAAAAACTATTACAACTTCAAAAAACTCAGCATGCCTCTTGCTAAACGCCTTGAATTGTCTACTTTGCAAAAAGGGGTAATTTGGGGGTATTTGTACTGTTCTGGCATTTTAGGGCCTCAAGAAATAAGTTAGGCAGTCAGTACATCAGGACTGATCAATTTTCAAATATATATACCATAGACTGTAGACTCTATAACGTTCACACAGACTAAATAATATATACTGATTTGGGTTATTTTTTACCAAAGAAATATAACAGTATACATTTTGGCCTACATTTATGAAGAAAGATTATTTATTTGCAAACATTTATAGCAGAAACTAGGAAAAACATGTTTTTTTTTCAAAATGTCTGTATGTTTTTGCTTATATAGCAAAAAAATTGTATACAGTGGAACCTCGGATTGCGAGTAACGCGGTCAATGAGCGTTTCGCAATACGCGCACTGTGTTTTTAAAAATCGTAACTCAGTTTGCGAGTGTTGTCTCGCAAAACGAGCACGGTTTAGGCCAAAGCGGTGTGCAGTACCGCTTTTGGCCTGATGTGGGGGGGGGGGTGCGCCAGAGCCAAGCAGAGCCGAACGGCATGTTCGTAAATGCATGGAAAGGCCCGAGTACAGCACAGCTGACCTTGGCAAATCTCAGGTAGGAAGTCTTTCAGAGGTTTGCCAAGGTCAGCCGAAGTGTCCTCTGGCCTTTTCGGCCGTTTCCGAGGCTCCCCGGTGAGCCCCACCTCTGGCCGCATGCGGTATTGCATCCCATTGAAGTCAGTGCGGAACTAATTATTTTCATTTCCATTGACTTCAATGGGAAAACTCGCTTTGATATGCAAGTACTTTGGATTACGAGCATACTCCTGGAACGGATTATGCTTGAAATCTGAGGTTCCACTGCATAGCACAAAATAAAAAAAACCTAGTGGTGATTAATTACTTAATTACTACTAAAATAAAGGTCTATCTGTCTCAAAAAATTATAAAAAAAATAAATTTGAGTAATTGTCATTCAAAGTTTGACAGTGCCGAAAACGTAAATATTACCTGGGCAGGAAAGGGGTGAAAGTGTCCAGTATTGAGGTGGTTATAGCAAATCATTGCAGGTGTGTTGCCTGGCACTGTAATAGTGCTTTAGGATTTCATTCATAATCACATCACACTGCAGTGCGTTGTGCTACTATTAATGTCATAAGTTCACTTATATTTGTCCTTTAAGTGCTGGGGCTCATTACAGAAGTAAAGAAACATGTTGCCAGCTGTTTTGCCCTTGAACTGATAAGTCAGTAAATAGCTGCAACTAGCAGACACTGTCTTTTATATATCTATAGTTAGTTTCTATTGATGCAGAAAATGCTACAAGGTCTTGTTCTCTCTATTACGACTGGCAGCAGCCCATGAAAAAGCAGCCAAGACAATTTAGATGTTAGTAATGGCAGATATTGCTCTGTAAACATCCAAGATGTATGCGCAATGACTTTGCTGATTTGTCATCAGCTATATTGATGCAGAATAAAAAAGGAGATTCAGTTAGACAAGTCATAGCAGCGGTGCTACACAAAGACAGGGGGCTTTATACATCAGTTCATATAACAAATTTATATGAACATTTTGGGCATATTTGCATTAATGGTGTGTATGAATTTTTCATATTGCAATCACACTTCAGAATATGCTTTTGGCAACAGGTACTGCTGTCTTAAAGCCAAACATATTTTTAGTTTTTAGTAGAGTAGGGGATGGTTTTATTCCTCTGTCTCTGTGAACATGAAGCAGTTCTACTTCTTAGCTCTACCCTCCAATCAGCAACCTTCATAAAGTAAAGTTAGACTTCCATTGCAGCCCTTTGTCTCCTATTCTGATTGCTGATGTGCAGTGATTTAAAGGAGGCTAGTACAAAGACAGACTGAGATATCCATTAATTATCAATTTAAAGTGTTACTAAACCCACAACAGTAAAGTCTGTATATGCAGTAAAGCATGTTTGTTATACTCTGTGGAACCTAATGGGCTAATCCTCTGTATTGTGAAAAAAGTAGACATGTGCAATTCATTTCGTTCCAAATTAGTTTTTTAACGGATTTCGACAAATTCGTTAATTCAGAAATATCCGAATTAACGAAAACCTGTTTAACAAATTTTTCTGAATATTCATAAATTTGAATATTTCGAAAATTTGTAAATTCATACATTCGTAAACTCTTACATTTGCACATTCGTAAATTCGTACATTTGTACATTTGTAAATTCGTACATTTGCACATTCGTAAATTCGTAAATTCGTACATTCGTACATTTGTAAATTTGTAAATTCGTAAATTTGTAAATTCGTAAATTCATAAATTCGTAAATCTGAAATAATAATTAACTCATAATAACTATTATTAACTATTAAATTATAGGTATTGTAATTTCCTTTCAAATTTGGCTGTTAGTGAACATAACAAATACAAATTTATCCAAAGTTACGAATTATCCGAAATAACGAATGCTGTATCCAAACGAATAGAACGTAATTAATTAACAATAATAAATAACAATAATAATAATAAAACCTTTTTACTATTATTTATTATTAATTTGTTCCGTTCCATTTGTTTAGATGCGGCATTCATTATTTCGGATAATTCGTAACTTCAGATGAATTCGTATTCGTTATGTTCACTAACAGCCAAATTTGAAAGGAAATTACAATACCTATAATTTAGGGCTGCGGCAATTAGCGATTAATTCCTCGATTAATCGTTAATTTTTTTATCGATCAAAATTCTTTTGATTGGTACTCACCTCTCCACCGGCTTCCGGGTCTTCAGGGAGTTCCGTCGGAGATCTGGTGACGTTACGGATATCGATGTCACCGGACTCCTCCCCCCTTCCCCAAGTACCTCCGTCCCTAACGAAGGGAAGGAGGGAGGAGTCCAGTGACGTTGAAGTTCTGATTGAACGTAACGCGTACGGGGGAGGAGCTAAGCATGAGGTCACCCGCTGCTGCCCTATGGAACTAACACGATTGTCGGCTTTACATGCTGTGTTTTTATCATATTTATGTGAGTAGTTTGTGTTTGAACACAAAAATTAAATCTTATACTTAAGCAGTGAGCACTTAGATCTGAAAAAAAAAAAAAAACGAATGAAACTAAAACGAACAATTTTTTTGGCAGTGCACATGTCTAGTAAAAAGGTTGTTTGATACTGTTTTCTCTGATCCACCCTTCTTCCATTGTCCCCATTTCATCTGCTGATAGAACAGAGCCTTGAGGGCTAGCTGCACATGCTCAGTTTGGTGTGTATTGATAAAGAGTTTTTTTTTTCCTTGGGTGAGTGCATGTGACCAACACAGGGCCAATAAGCACTGTCCAGACAGAGGGTCAGGGGTCATGCAGCTACCTAGGTCAATCAGGGGAGAATGAAAACTCTTCCTACAAGCTTTAACCAGACATTGATAGAAGTCACAAGACTGCTCTAACTGCTGATGAGAAAAGGTATTTAGCAGTTTATATTCACTAAAATATCTGCATTTCCATTTTCTGTGAACTGTGGGAGACCAGATATAGTGAATGCAGGGTCCAGGGTTTAGTAACACTTTAAGTGTTTTTCAATGTACCTAAATGTATTAAATAGGGATACATAAATTTGTCTACACTAGGGGCCCTTTATCACAGGAGGAGTCTGTTCCAGTTAGCAGGGGATCCATGAACAGATCCCTTGCTGTACTGGAGCAGAACAGAAGCCATTTTTTCTGAGATTCCTCCAGCATAAAACTGGAGCTTAAGGAACTCATGTTAGGTCTATAGGCAGGCAGATATAAACATGTCTGTGTACTTCCTATTATATCCAGTCCATCACACATAGGTTCAAAGAAATGGAAAAGGACATGTTGTTTATCAGACCTAGACGGACCCAGTGGTCATTGAATGTAAACAGACACACATCTGTTTACATGTGTGTCTGTTTACATATCATAAAATGGCGTTGAAATTCTGGCATTGGCATTGAAATTCTGTTCAGATCTGTCAGAATCTGTCAATTTCTAGGTGGATTTGAACAGAAAAGCAATGTCAACGCCCATATGAAAGTGGCGTAAAGCAAATTAAAAGCCACATTTTGTATTTATTTATTTGAATAGAGCATGGAAGGGTTACCACTCCTAATGGGTTTTATTCTATTTGAGGTAAGGGGAAATCTTCCAATACCTGCTTTAGTGAAACCTGTCGAAAAGTAGGGATGAGGTTTGGGTTCAAAACTACCATAGGTTAATTGGGTTTTTTGGCTGAAATTCGTGCAGATTTGCAACCAGAAATAAGTAAAATCCTCTAATCCAGTACATAGCCTTTGCTACTGATCAAGTCACAAGAACCAAAAATCTGAACTAATCGAAAACCCAACACTTTTCTATAAAAAATTGTGCTCACAGCAGCCATATTGTCAGAACTGTAATGCTGCGTACACACGATCAGAAATTCGGCCAGAAAAAGACCGATGAGAGCTTTTGGTCGGAAAATGCGACCGTGTGTATCCTCCATCAGAGTTTTGCTGGCCGAATTCCAGCCAGCAAAAGATTGAGAGCATGTTCTCAATTTTTCGGTCAGATAAAGTTCTGATCGGAAATTCCGATCGTCTGTAGCAATTCCGATGTGCAAAATTCCTGCGCATGCTTGGAAACAATTTGACGCATGCTCTGAAGCATTGAACTTAATTTTCTCGGCTCGTCGTAGTGTTGTACGTCACCGCGTTATTGACGGTCGAAAGTTCAGAGAACTTTTGTGTGACCATGTGTATGCAAGACAAGCATGAGTGAAATTCCGTCGAAAAAAACATCCAAGATTTTTCTGATGGAAAATCCGCTTGTGTGTATGCACCATTAGGGAGAGCTGACATTTTTTTGTATAAGAGATACTATTTTATTAAATATTTATTTATTGATTTTAATTTTGGCATTGGTACCTGTCCCCTATGACAGTGGCCAGTTTCCCATGCCTTTTGTTCAATAATACTTGGCTTAATAGCCCTAGGCCAAAACTGAATAACAGGATTCATCTCCCTCCCCATACTTCAAAAGGGTTTGCTGCAAAGTTTGTGAACTTCTAGCAAGATTTGTGCAACTGTTCATGAACCACACCTAGGCAGATTTATGTATCTTTATCTAAGAAGAGAAGGATTTCCCCTTACTTTGGAGACTTTTCCACTCCCTGACTTATGGGTGCTCAACATGTGGCCCTCCAGATGTTGCAGAAAGTCTCATAAGGCATTGCCAGGCTGACAGTTAACAGTATGACTCCCAAAGGCAAAAGCATGTTGGGATTGTAGTTCTGAAACAACTAGAAGGCTACAGGTTGAGCATCCATGAACAGACTGTTGTGTCTCATGGACAGGAAATTAACAGAAATCTGCCCATCAGGACACAGATATTTAAAAAAAATGTGACAAAGTTTGTAATCATTCCTACTCTAAACTTTAAATGTTAGTCCATCCAAAATATTATTTAACATTTTGATAGAGTATCATGTCATGGTTTCTTACATTTCTTTAGGACTTTTGTAAGATCTCTGTACAGAGATCCTAAAAGTGTACACGTGCTACTGCTATAGTTAAAAGGTGTCAACTACATGTTGGAATTTTGATATTTTTTATGTAATGTGAAACAAATGTACCAGGTCTCCTCAGACCTAGTGACATCCAGCTATACAAGCCATGAAGGGTGGATTGATTTCTTGCCTGAAGGTGTCTGTGTAGTTCTGATGCTGTTATCACATTTAATGGAAAAGTTTTATTTATTTTTTAACCAATGCCTAAGGTGCTTATAAGAGATTCTCAGTTCAGGGATTGGGTACAAAGGACTGGGCACATGGACTCTGACGTGTGCAGTATAAACAGCGAATAGGTTTGGGTTCTATTTAACCATGACCACTTAAAGAGACACAGGATTATTTACTAAAATTGAAGAGTGCAAAATCTAGTACAACTCTGCATAGAAACCAATCAGCTTCCAGGTTTTATTGTCAAAGCTTCATTGAACAAGCTGAAATTAGAAGCTGATTGGCTACTGTGCACAGCTGCACCAGATTCTGAGTGCACCAGTTTTAGTAAATCCACCCTATTGCTATTTTTGCCTATTTAGGGTAAAGTGACAGTACCTCCTGATAGCCCCCTTGCAAGGTATACTCAATGATTCATGCTTCTTCACCGGTACCCAACTCTCTAAGAACACTTGCTCCTTTGCTATAATGGAGCATGTTACCTACCCCATGTTACAGTACTTGTTTCTTTAGGTCATTCTCACTGCCAGTGTGTCCACTCCCTCCATTTGCATCTCTCTCTTCCGAGTGCTTAAGATCTTCCATAATTTTGCCAGCTTCCTTGCAATCAGGCACATGCTATAAAATAAATATTATACTTCATGAATGCTAAATCCACAAGATGGTCTAATAAGGCTTAGAACAAAGAGCATGACTTTATAACAATTTATCTGAAATCAGATTTCATTGTTCTGAACAGCTCTAGGGTCAGGGAAGGGGAATTCTGATTGGCTGCTAGGGGACCACTTTGTACATCATTTTTTTCTCTTTGTTGCTAAAGAAGCTTGATTGTGCTTTCTACACACTTTTTACAGAACCTCTGACAAAGTATTCTATACCAATTTCAATTACCACAGGGAAAAATATGAGCTTATTTTATCTATTGTAGTGGAAACTGTACAATCAGACTCATTTCCTGGCCAAAGAAATCCCTCATACAGCAATACTTCTCTTGAACAGCATGTCTCTACTAAGCTGCTGACAAAATCGCCACTGGACAAATAACTGCTTACATTGTGTTACTGCTTATTATGCCCAATTATCATCTTAAAAAAGAAAGAAAGTTACACTTGAGAAAAACATAATTGGAATCACTGAGTGTAAATATTTTACCTCCTCTGTCTTGTAACACCGTATGGTAGCTATTGTTCACGTAGATATGCTAACCTATCATTAAGCTTGCGTTCATTACTGTTCATATGGAAAAGAAAAGGAACCATATATCCATAATACATTCAATGTTTCTGTTTTATGTTGCTGTATATTGATGTAGAATTGCTGTTTTTCTTTTCTGTTGAGGTGAACTATTCTCCGCAGCTAGCTAATTTGTAGAGCAGAAACATTGATGCAGAACAGTGGAAATTTAGAACAATGGTGCTTACTGCCACCTTGCTCATGCAGGGTAAAGTGATAGTGTCTCTGCAAAGGACCCCCTGTGCCCTAGGACCCCCTATACTTACCCTGCCCTTATTTCCTTGCCACTCAAGCCTCCATTGCAGCCAGCACTAAAATCACCAGTTTTGGTGCCTGAGGAGGTTATATGCTCCCCTTACCTTAATTCACATGGTAGTTTCAGCAGCTGCAACAGAGAAAGATGTGGCTAGTGTTGGGCAAACGGTTCAGTCCAAGCATGAGCTTGGGCTGAACATTGGTTCGGGGGGAAACACCGAAATTGCTGGACATTCAGTGGGTGGTCGCCCCATCAAACGCGCTGCAATGCATGGCGCTCTGCATGGTGCATTCTGCGCCCAGATTGAGCAAAGCTTTGCCAAATCAGGGCACAGTAAAAGCTGGTTGTTAAGGAGTGGGACCAGGAAGCCGGCCGTGGCATCCTTAACAACCGATGAGTCATCAGCTCATCAGTAATTACATGCCCCTGTTAAACAGGGGCAGAAAAACTGGGGCTTTGGTGGTGGTGGTTATGGTGCCAACAATGTAAGCCCTCACAGTTACTCTTGTTGGGTGCAGGAATGGGCCCTGCATTTAAATATTATATCAAAAATTGTAATTACATGCCCCTGTTAAACAGGGGCAGAAAAATTGGGCCTTGGTGGTGGTGGTGCCACAACACTTTAATGCCCCATACACACGGTCGGATATTCCGATGGAAAAAGTCAGATCGGATTATGTTGTCGGAAAATCTGATCGTGTGTGGGCTCTAGCAGACTTTTTCCATCGGAATTTCCGACGGAAAAAAATTTAAGAGCAGGATCTCAAATTTTCTGACAACAAAAACAAGTGTGTAGGGAATTCCAATGGACGAAGTGCCACGCATGCTCAGATCAAATTACGAGACCAAAGCTATTGGCTACTAGCCTCTACATAGTTCCGTAGTACGCAACAAACGTCACCACATTCGGAACGATCGGATTTTCCGACAACTTTGTCCGACCGTGTGTATGCAACACCAGTTTCGGACAAAATCCGTCGGTAAAAAAGGGACGGATTTTGTGGTCAGAATTTCCCACCATGTGTACGGGGGCTTACCCCTCACAGACACTCTGGTTGGGGGCAGGAACAAGATTGAGGAGGAATAGGACAGTTAGCATAGGCAGTCTTCAAGGGATCCCACATCTATAGCAAATTCAATCAGTTACATCAGCATCAGGTGCTTGATAGCTGCTGATCCAAGACTGATTCATTTTTATGAATGTGAGCCTATCAAGGGAGTCTGTGGACAGGGACACTATTTGATCCATTACAAACCCTCCAGCAGCACTGAATGTGCATTCAGAAAGCACACTCGATGCAGGACAGGCCAGTAGCTCAATTACATATTGAGCAAGTTCTTTCCAGTGGTCCATCCTCAAGACCCAGTAACCCAGTGAATGCTCTGTTGTCCAGCAGCAGGAAATTGTAACATCCCAGGGTCTGTAAATGTGTAGCACAAACCTTTATTCAAGGCCTCCTGAAGATGTTTCATCATCTACTCCCTTTGCGAAGGCAGGATCAGTTCTTACCCTTGTAACATGGATCAAGAAGGGTGGCCAGCCAGGAAAAGAAAAGGAACCATATATCCATAATACATTCAATGTTTCTGTTTTATGTTGCTGTATATTGATGTAGAATTGCTGTTTTTCCTTTCTGTTGAGGTGAACTATTCTCCGCAGCTAGCTAATTTGTAGAGCAGAAACATTGATGCAGAACAGTGGAAATTTAGACCAATGGTGCTTACTGCCACCTTGCTCATGCAGGGTAAAGTGATAGTGTCTCTGCAAAGGACCCCCTGTGCCCTAGGACCCCCTATACTTACCCTGCCCTTATTTCCTTGCCACTCAAGCCTCCATTGCAGCCAGCACTAAAATCACCAGTTTTGGGGCCTGAGGAGGTTATATGCTCCCCGTACCTTAATTCACATTGTAGTTTCAGCAGCTGCAACAGAGAAAGATGTGGCTAGTGTTGGGCAAACGGTTCGGTCCAAGCATGAGCTTGGGCTGAACATTGGATCAAGAAGGGTGGCCAGCCAGTAATGATCCCTCACCTTGATACCACAAATCCTAGGGTCCTCTCACAGGCTTTGCAGAATCAGGGAGGCCATGCAAAGTAAGTTTGCAGAGGCATTCGATTCTGAGTCCTCTGGGTCACTAAGGATCACATGATCCGTAACTACCACCCCCCAGCCACGTACAACTCCTTGGGTTTCTGGGGACTAAAAACCACGGAGACCATCACAGGGTCATATTTAGCACACTACAGCACTCTGACAGGAGAATCACAGGGTCAGCCAACAATCGATTCTGACCTGTAGCCACTTTACACAAGCTGCAATTCCTTCACCAGCCGGTGTGCAGGTCCAGATGACCAACATTAACAACTAATAAACTACAATTACTGTACACACTGTACAGAACCGAGAGTGTTGTGATGTGAATGGGAACACCACTATAACAGAGGACAATTCACATATAGAAATAAACCATCTGTCATGTGACACCTCTCCCACACAGTCATCGCTCTCTATATAAACCCACCACATGATACCATTTTCTGTCTTCCAAGGCTCTGATGGAGAGGAATCCCCTCAAAACGTGTTAGCCATTGATTCAGCCTATACCCTTGCATGGGTTTTATAATAATTTCCACTATTTTATCAAATATATTGTAACCTGTTTTTATGAACACATAGTAATTGCTGCTGCTGAGTGTTATCCTCTACATGCATGCTGACACAATCCTCCTCCTCGTCTTCTTCCTGTGTGTTTGGCTGGCCTGCAGGAATGCTATCTGGATAAAGAAGGCATTGAGAGATAAGGAAGTCCTCCTCTTCTTCCAGCTGTTCTGCCTCAAGTGCCCTGTCCATGATTCCACGAAGAGTGTGCTCCAACAGGAAGACTAAAGGAAAGGTAACGTCCCTGCCCATGCCTGCTGGACCATGAGTCAGCGGTAATATGAACCTTACTGCTGACCGCCCTGTCCAACGAGGCTAAAACATTGCCTTCCACATGCCAGTAGAGAGCCGGAATGGCCTTCCGTGAAAAGAAATGGCATTTTGGAACCTGCCACTGAGATACAGCACATTCCACAATCTCACGAATGGGGGCAGAGTCTACCAGCTGAAAAGGCAGCAGTTGCAGTGCTAGCAATTTGGCCAAGCTAGCACTTAGAGGCTGAGCATGTGGATGGCTGGGACCAATTTCCTTTTTACGGTTCAGTAACTGGGGTAGGGAAATGTGTCTGCTAAAATCATTTGGTGGTGTACTGCTAGCAGATTGGCTGCAAGTACTTGGGACACCTATTGCTATACCTTCATTCCTCTCAGTGCAGGTTTTTGAGAGGAGGTATAGTAGGGTTGGAGATCCCAGATGAGGAGCAAGGAGAAGTCCGCCTTTTTCTTTGATGTGGGTCTTTCAAGTGCTGTTGCCAACGGACTGCATGGCAGGTCGCCATAAGTCTGGTCAAGCATGTGGTCATTACTACTTAGGTATGCCCCCTTTTAGGCATACTGACCTTGTGACCACGGGACACCCCAGGTCACTTTCCAGCTCACCTTCTATTTTCTTTTCCCTAGTTATCCATAAGAGTCTCAGAGTACAAATATATATATATATATATATATATATATATACGAGACTGTATATATATATTAATACACGGCCTGAAGTGTATTAGAAACAGTACACCACGGAATGCACTGTAGATATAGGATATACTGGATGCAGAGTATATATATATATATATATATATACATACAAGACTGTATATCTATATTAATACCTATGCTGACTGAATATCGAGTAAACACTGAATATATAGTCTTTGCTAAATGCAGAGTATATATATATATATATATATATATATATATATATATATATATATATATATATATATATATTAGACTGACTGTATATATATATATATATATATATATATATATATATATATATATATATATATAACAAATACACTGCCACTAACTGAATAACCTGCCTGCTTAATCTAAATCAAGCTATCTCTCTGTCCACGCCAACAACACTACACAAGGCCGCCGTGTAAGCAGCCTTATATAGTGTGGGGCGTGGACCTAGTCACCCTGAGCCATTGTTGGCCAAAGGCACCCTGCAAACGATCCATGATGTTCACTCTTCGGAGAATGGGCAAACACCCGATATTCGAGTCGAACTTCTGTTCGACCCAAGCATCAAGCTCATCCCTATTAGCTAATTATCTGGAATTCGATTTTAAGATGAGCAGGGCAGTTATATGCAATTGCCCTATAGTTAATGAAAAACATATTCCAGTGCATCAAAGTGCAGGCAGACACCAGGGAGCAAGCGTGTTAGTGCTGCTTGTTTCTTACATACAGTACATTGGTTTTCTTCCATGTTTGTTACTTTTACTATCTATTGACCTGGAACACGAATCTTAAGGGCTTTCTTCCAGTCTTGAACTGTCAGTAAAGTGCCCTTGAGTGAAGCTGAACTTTTAACCATGAGATGGAACACCAAAGTGATTTATTTGATTTTCATAGGGAAATTGTTCACTAAGAAACATATGGGTTATATAAACTTAACACATATGCAGGTTGCAGCTGGAGGTCATAGGTAGAGGATCTATGAGATTTATGATTTGTATTTTTATGCATTAAGGAAGCCTTTGAGATAGCTTTTTCTGGAAAAGGATTTAGCTAGACTGAGTTGACTGATTTTCTAAGTTAACTCATTGAAAAAAATAAAATAAAAAAACTGCCATTTTTTTCCAAAATGGCAGATAACATTTAAAATAGAAAACACAACAAAGCTAAAGGAATTTTGTTGATAAAATGAAAACATCATCAAGAGATATAATTAGTAATGTATGTTTAACTCATTATTTTTTTACTATTTACATTGTGCTCCATACCTGTCTATCACTGGACTCCAATCCTGTCGCTCCTTCCCAGATAGAAAGCAACTGAGCTGCAAGTTTGAAAATGACTTGCAAGCTATTGCTAGACTTGCTAGGCTTCACAAATTTGTCGCACAATTGCAGCAAGTCCCCATTGCATGACTCCAGATCAACTTTCTTTGCAAACTTCTTGCAAGTCTGTTGCAAGTTCTAGTTCAGTTATGTTGTGCAATAGTCATCCCATCACAGGGGGCACTGTGGCTGAATTTTCATGTTGTAGACTTACAAATCTCTTGCTGTAGACTCACCACTGCAATTTTGCTCTTGCTAGAGATTAGCAACGCAAAATTGCTACAAATTGGAAAAGTGTCAACTAGAACTTGTGCTTCAAGTGCTTTGTAAGTGTACAACTTGCCAGTGAAGATGTGCAGCAAGTTAACAAGACTTACACTGTTACAAGTTATCCTTGCTATCGGGGTTACTGCTGGCAATGATTTAACCACTTGCTTACTGGGCACTTAAACCCCCCTCCTGCCCAGACCAATGTTCAGCTTTCGGCGCTGTCGCACTTTGAATGACAATTGCGCGGTCATACAACACTGTACCCAAATGAATTTTTTTCCCACAAATAGAGCTTTCTTTTGGTAGTATTTAATCACAGCTGGGGTTTTTATTTTTTGCTAAACAAACAAAAAAAGATGAAAAAATAAATAAAATCATGTTTGTTTGTTATAAAATTTTGCAAACAGGTAATTTTTCTGCTTCATTGATATGTGCTGATTAAGCGGCACTGGTGGGCACTGATAGGCTGCACTGGTGGACACAGATAAGGTGGCACTGATGGGGACAGATAAGTCGGTACTGATGGGCACAGATAAGATGGCACTGATGGGCATGGATGGGTGGCACGGATGGGTGGTACGGATGGGTACTGATAGATGGCACTGATGGGCACTGATAGATGGCACTGATAGGTGGCACTGATGGGCACTGGTAGGTGACACTCCTCTCCTTTTGCTAAATTGTTGCTTTCAATGGGGTTGATTACTAAAGAAGTAGAGGCTATTCACTTAGCAAAGTGAATGTAACCTATTGTTGGCCATACACTGATAGAAATGTGTCCTGTTCAGTGGGGACTGGCTGAATTTCGATCAGTGTGTGGCTGTCCATGATCGAGAAAAATTGATTGACTTCTGTTAAAGGGACATGCTTTTTTTTCGATCAGCAGATGTCCTGCCGGTGATGGGGGGCGGGGATTTTGGAATCTGTTTTTTTTTCTATTGTTCAGCCCACTAATTGAACTAAAAAACCATACTGTCTATGTCCTGCTTTAGTGTAGTAAACAAGGTGAAGCTGAAAGCACTTTGAAAACCCAACGTGCAAGAAAAATTATAAAAAATATATTTTTTCACTAGTACATGATTGAATGATTTGAGTGAACAAAGCTACATGTTATTCACTAAGTTAAGTGAACTTTCACTTTACAAAGTTAACACACTCTATTACTATAGTAATTAAACCCATTGTGATGAAACATTCCAACTTCTGTACTAGTTGTGAAACCTTTACAAACACATTTTCTAAGTAGCTTTTATATAGAATAGGTAATATTTCAGGTGCACTGCCTAATTTGCAAATGCATGCAAAAATGTTGTAGATAGGGGTTACGAAAAGGACTGAAAATGATTTCACATCCCTCCTTAGATGTCTGTCTGTCAGATTTGCATTGGATAGATGTTTCACTCACTTTGGAAGGTCTTTGTAAATTCATTCCTTTTGTTTCGGAAAAAGTTATGGCAGTGTTAAAAAAAAAGTGTGACTTTATGGTAAGTATTCCTCCTGTTTCACAGAAGCATTAGAATGTTTTCTATCTGCAGACATTAAATCTTCTATATGAATTGGATCACAGTTTTTGAAGGATGACCTTTTCAGCATCATAAAAGGAACGGAGGTGCTGAAGCATTTAAATTGTAAATGCTTTCACTAGGGCACCAATAATTTGATGAACACGGCTATCATTTTTTTCCTATGGCGGTAGATTAAATCTAAGACATTTAACAGTCCTACATGAAAAATAAAATATGCCATGCATCTCCCTCTCTCTCACTTTTTTTTATTTAATTCAACTGTAACCCTTTATTTTCACAGCAAATTTATTCTGTTGTATTTTCATAACAGCTGCTACAAGCGAAAATAAATCTCCACTGAAAATAAATTGACCATTCTGGGGAAAGTATCTCTCAACCTTGCAACCAGCAGTAGAACATTAAGCCAAATGCAAATACATTGCATGGGAAGTAATAAAACAGTTGGAAAGGTAAGACTTTTTATTAGAGACAAAACTGGTGTGGAAATTTGTGTTATAGATGTTACAGTATTTGTTTCTCTTAATGGAATAGAGGAATATGAATATAAATCTGCGTAAGAATACAACAGTTCAGCATTAAGAATCCAAACAGTATTTGCGTTGTATATTTAGTAGGAAAACCAATACAATTATAATGTGGATAACTACCATTGGACAGTTTTTAGCCACATTTGGCAACATCTGATAGCAGAGGTGTTCCAACATCAGATTGAATGCTAAAATGGACTTGAGCTCAAAAAGCACAGATGCTTTTTGTATAATTTTCACTTAACCACTTGCCGACCAGCCGCTGTCATTATACTACAGCAAAGTGGCTTGATCCCACAAATTGGCGTAGCTGTACATCAGGCCGGGAACTTTGAGGGCGCGCACGAGCTTCCATTGGCCAGCTGGGGAGCCAATCAGCGGGTCCGGCAGACTCGATGTCCGCCGGCCACCCACGATCGTTCCCCGTGGTGACAGAACGGGGATCTGCCTGTGTAAACAAGGCAGATTTCCGTTCTGACAGGAGATCACACAGATCCTGTCTTTCTGCTAAGCAGCAAGATTGATCTGTGTGTTTCTCCAGTCACACAGTCCCCAATACAGTTCGAAAACACCTGCAGGGAACACATTTAACCCCATGATCAGCACTATTATTAACCCCTTCTCGACCAGCGTCATTTATACAGTAATCAGTGCATTTTTTATAGCATGGATCGCTGTATAAGTGTCACTGGTCCCAAAAAGTGTCAAAAGTGTCCGATCTGTCCACCGCAGTGTCGCAGTCCCACTAAAAATTGCTGATCACCGCCATTACTAGTAAAAAAAAAACTTATAACCAATCAATATACCCTTATTGCGATTTTTTCCCCAAAAAGAATATATATTGGACTAAACTGAGGAGGAAATTCGTTTTTTTTATATATTTTGGGGGATATTTATGGTAGCAAAAAGTAAAAAATATAACTCTTTTTTTGTTTATAGTGCAAAAAATAAAAACCACAGAGGTAATCAAATACTACCAAAAGAAAGCTATATTTGTGGGAAAAAAAAGGACATACATTTTGTTTTTGGGTACAGCGTCGCACAACCGTGCAATTGTCAGTTAAAGCAACGAAGTGCCGTATCACAAAAAAGGGCCTGGTCATTCAGGGGGTAAATCCTTTCGGTCCTTAAGTGGTTAAGCAGTAATTGTAACTTTTGTTTTGAATTCTCCAGAAAAATAGCAGTGTACTTCCTGGTGTGTGAGGGTGTCTAGGCTCGGGTGCCTACAGTTCTATTGCTATATATGCAATGTGAGATCTAAGACACTGCTGCCTCTGTTTTCTAGTCTCAGGAGATTTAGATTGAGATGTGGTATATCTGTACTGTGCTGCTCACTGTTCTCTCTGGTGGATGCTCTGATATGAGGAAGCAAAGCCCTGCCATGATGGCTGTCAGTAATAGGTTAATGATTGGCTGCAAAACTGAACATTCTGGTGGAAACAGCTTCCAGAATTTTTTTTACAACTTCTGTTCTAGAAAAAAAATTGGTTGTGTAAATTTAGGTGTAGCACTGACCCCCGAAAGAGCTGCTAGTTTGGATTGGGCCTGTACTCTTCTGATCAACCCCACTAACTTAACTCGATCAAGGTATTTGACTGTATGCGGTTAGTATATCTAATAATATCTTTATTTAAATTTTTCTACACACACATTTGCATATTGACCAAACTGTCCATCAAACGAAAAAAGTGTTTGGGATAAATTATAGTATTCTACACCTTTTTCTAGTCTTGTACCTCCACATATTATAATTTGCGACTTATGTTTGCCAAGAAATACCTGAGTAATGGTGATTCTAGATCTCCCACTGCAGAGCTCTGTTCTGGCAGAGCTGGGTAACAGCCACACCCCATAGTACAAGCTTGAATTGCAGAGAAAAGGAGGAGATGTGTCTACCCAGGTCTGTTACATCACATAAAGCAGTGGGTCTTACCCCAGTAACTATTGAATTATATACCCTGCACACCTGCTCTAAAAGGAAAGTGGAGGTGAGTCTATAAGGCTGTTATAGCAATGGGGAGGATTTACTAAAACTGTAGAGTGGAAAATTTGGTGTAGCTGTGCAAGGTAACCAATCCGTTTCTAACTTCAACTTCAATTAAGCTTTAAAAAAACTGGAAGCATATTGGTTTCTATGTAGAGCTGTCCCAGATTATGTACTCTCCAGTTTTAGTAAATCAATCCCAATGTCTATCTGATTTAACACGTTTCAGTAATTTTTGCTTAAACACCCTGCAACTGCTCAAATGCCTAGCACTCTAGTTTGCTCCAATGCCTTTCGCTGCATGAAAATGTGCAAAAAAATATTTAAAAATGTTACGTGATTTTTATTTATTTTTTTATCAAAAAGCATGTAATATTCTGAATGCTGTTATTATAAATTATTTTTATTTACAAAATACAGGTATAGGAATAAATGAATTTCATATTTGATAATGGCATGCACATACTTAAAACTTCAATAATATTATTAATTTTGTATCTTTTATGACCGCTCTCTTTGTTTAATTTTTAAAGTATATCCATAACATTTTTCTTCATTTTTGATAAAAAAGGAGAGGGTTAAAACTGCTGTTTTTATTCCATATGTGTCTTATTAGGGAGATTTCCCTTCACTAGAACTAGTGAACTAGAGATACTATTGTACGAAGAGAAATTGGATTTTGTGGGAATTTCAGAGACCTGGTTCAACAGCTCTCATGATTGGCTGGCAACCATTCAAGGGTATACCCTTTATCGCAGGGATAGAGAGGTTAGAAAAGGGGGAGGGGTTTATCTATATATCAAGAATAATGTACAAGTGAATGTGAGAGATGACATCACTAAGGGAGCTAGAGTATGCTGGTGGTCAGTAGACTTGTGTACGACGGAAAATGTTGTTTCCTTTTTATTCATAAAATTCATAAATTTGTTGTTATATTTGTTATTTTACATTAATTCGTTTTTGGATAATATGTTATTTCTGTACATTATAGATATTTCTTATAATGAATCAATCTTTTTTATTGTTTAATTGTTTTTTTTTTTAACAGTAGAATTTTTATTTCAAAAGTAAACAGGAATACAGTAGTGCACAGGTATACATTCAATAAAGCTTTGTGTCAACTTTACATATCAAAAATGTCATTAATGCATTTTCTGTTGTCATGTACTATAAACGTTGTATATGTTGGACAACTCCTTCCAGGATATTTTGTCTTCTTTTAACCAATAAACATATTAACATTTGAGCGTCCTCAAAAATTGCTTTACCTTGAGTATGGTATTTTAGTGAAGATCCAAAGAACAGATCTATAGAGGAGAAAGAATAGTACAGAAAGAGGGATATGGGGTAGGGAGGGGGGGGGGGGTGGGTGCGGGTAAATCTAGTTGTCAGATCCAAAGTATTCTGTAGCGAGCTGCTCTATGTCTGCATCAGTGCATCATGTCTAGATGAGTATTTAAAAATGATCCAGGGTTGCCAGGTGCTATTAAATTTCTCTATTTGGTCTTGTGCTGTTGCCCTGAGCTCTTCCATCCTGTATATGGTATGTATTTCTTTAAGCCACTCGGCAATTGAGGGGACAGTGGCGCTTCTCCAGTGCCTCGGTACGATCACTAGAATGCAATCTTCAATTCCTTTCATCAAACAATAGGATAAAGTTGAAAAAGTATATACTGTACATTTAAGACTAAATTCACAAGTAATACAGTTTTTTTTTATAATATGCCTTTTTCTCAATATAGTCTATTTTATGACCTCTAAATTAAAATAGAAAACGTACACCACTATGCCAACCAAATTACATACAAAGCCATTCACAACTCTGCCCCGAGCTACATCACCAATCTTGTCTCCAAATATCACCCAAATCGTCCTCTCCGCTCTTCCCAAGACCTCCTTCTCTGAAGCTCTCTCGTCTCCTCCTCCCATGCTCGTCTCCAGGATTTATCCAGAGCCTCTCCCATCCTCTGGAACTCGCTACCTCCACCTGTCCGGCTATCCCCTACTTTTGCTACCTTCAGGCGATCCCTGAAAACTCATCTCTTCAGGAAAGCCTATCACGTCTCCAACTAATCTTTTACCATTTCCATCAGCTCATTCCCCACAGTTACAACCTTTTGTACCACCTGCCCCACCCTATTAGATTGTAAGCTCTTCTGAGCAGGGCCCTCTTAATCCTCTTGTATTTTATTGTATTATAACTGTATTGTCTCCCTTTTATATTGTAAAGTGCTGTGTAAACTGTTGGCGCTATATAAATCCTGTATAATAGTAATAATAATAATAAAATAGAAAACATACACCACTATGCCAACCAAATTTGAAAGTGCCCAATTGCCCAATTGTCCAATTGTCCATGTAAGAAGAGTAGGTAAAATGAAATATATGAATAAAACAACAGTAACTTTAGCAGATCTGTGTGTCCATTTTATGTACTCTTTCTGGTGTAGTTATCAAAGTATCTAAGAGTTCAGCTAAACAGTGGTGCTGTAAAAATCTAATGATAAGAAAAAGCCAGAACTTTTATCAAGGTGACATGCATAAACTTTGATGTCACCTTGATAAAGAGAGCTAACATGCCCTTAAAAAAATTGGTGTTACCTTTGTTGCTGATATGGGAATTCAGTAAACTCTTCATCTGGATTTACAGTTTGACTTGCTGTCCCTTTCCAGCTATAGCCGTTAGCAGTAATCATTATGTTCTCCCAACATAATCCCATTCCGCAACCCCCCCCCCCATAACCCGCCGGCAGAACACAGTAGTGTGTTGATGGGGGAATTGAGTGATTTTCAATAGACATGTGCACTGCCTAAAAATGTGTTCGTTTTCATTTTCATCTCGTTGTTTTTTTTTTTTTTTTTTTCGGGCGTTATGATCGCAATTCGTAAATTCGAAAATTCATAAATTCGTAAATTCAAAGATTCGTAAATAAAAAAATGCGACAATCCAAAAATTTGAAAAATTGAAAATCCGAAAATAAAAAGAAAATCCGAAAATTTGAAAGAACGAAAATACGAAAATTTGAAATAATAACTATCTATTACATTGTAGGTATTGGCATTTCCTTTTAGAATTAGGCTGTTAGTGAACGTAACGAATATGATTTTATGCAAAGTTACGAATTATCCGAAATAACGAATGCTGCATATAAACAAATGGAACAGAACAATTTAATAATATATAATGATAATAATAAAAAGCTTTTATTATTGTTATTTAATATGATTAATTTGTTGCATTCCATTTGTTTAGATACGGCATTCAACATTTCGGATAATTCGTAACTTCAGATAAATTTGTATTCGTTATGTTCACTAACATAGCCAATTAGTTATTATTTCAGGTTGTCGAATTTTCGGGTTTTCGGATTTTCAAAATTACAATTTACGAATTTACAAATTTACAAATTTACACCCCGGAAACGGGTTTTCGTTAATCCAGATGTTTCCGAATTAACACATTTGTTGAAATTCGATAAAAAATAAATTCGTAATGAAACAAAGTGCACATGTCTAATTTTCAAATCAACTATGCCCTGCCTTGCCACTGACAGGGGTTCTAAACTTTACAAACTCTATCGTAAAAAAGAGAAAAAAAGGTTTTAACTGCAGTTTTAAGGAATTTTTTTTAGGCAATATATTTAGCTAAGACTTTGTTTCTAATGCATTACTTTTGTTAACCGCTAAAAAAGTAAAAATAACAACACTATTATAAACAATTATTTGATACTGTGGGTTTTGTTGGTTATTTCGTCTTAAAGCGGAGTTCCGCTTAAAAAAATGAAAAGTCAGCAGCTACAAATAAGCTGCTGACTTTTAACAATCAGACACTTACCTGTCCCAGGGTCCAACCATGCAGGGGATCGAAGCCCCGCTTCTCTCCCCTATGTAACTGTGGGCGTCTGGCTGTGGCTTCACAGCCGGGCACCCACTGCGCATACGCAAGCTGCGCCACGCGCCGTGACTGGCCGTGCAATCATCTGGGACCTGTGACGTGTCCCAGATGATTGCCTAGAGGGAGGGGGAGAGGTGATCTTCCTTCTGGCCGAGGGTGCACCAGAAGGAAGTGGGAGTTCCCCCCCCAAAAAAATGACATGCCAAATGTGGCACCTCAGGGGGTCACCTTCTCTTAAAGAGGAAGTTCCATTTTTGGGTGGAACACTGCTTTAATTACCGTATTTATCGGCGTATAACACACACATTCATTTTAAGAGGGAAGTTTCAGGAAAAAAACTTCAATTATAAATAAGGAAATTTGAAGCAAAATAAGGGTCAGTGCCCATCTGCAGCCTCACAAGTGTCTTAATACAGCAGCCTCACCATTGCCATCAATGCAGCTGCCTCGCATATGCTATTTGCACCCATTTTTAGGGTGAAAAAGGGCGTGTTAAACGCCAATAAATACAGTATATGTTTGTAAAGGTCATTGTTCTTTCACTCTTAAAGAAGCGGGTTCCCCTGTGAAACATGTGGAGGAATATTGGTTCCCCAAAACAATCCCAAAACAAATTCCATTTTGAAACTTGGACTATTACCTATGGAGGCCTCATAGACCCATTGGAATGGGATGGCATTAAATACTCATGATTTCTCTCAATAACGTATATGCTCCCACACTGGGCGCGCCCACCGGCAGGTCCGTGCATCGATTTGTAATCTATGGCAAACACGTGACCTGCACTTCTGAAGCCAGAGAAAGCAATAAAGGCAAGTAATGATAGGCTTACATTTATCTATGTAAAAATGTGTTTATGAGTTCCAAGGTTCACAGCTACTTTAAAACCTGCACTCGCTCTAGCATTTCACATATAAGGAGATAGCATTTATGTAATATCTACTTCATTTTGGCTTGCAAGCTAGTTAATGTTTCCCAAAGTACAACAGCGACTCATGTATAAAGATATGAATAGATATAGTGGAAATCGAGTAAAATGGTATGCATTAGAAACTATTTGCATAATTCAGCTAACAAGTCAGCCAGCCATAAGACACAAACAACCTCATAAGAAGGCAGGCTTCATTAGTTTGGGTACAGCCATCAGAATATTATAGTTATAGTGGTGGCCGGGCCCGGGTAGTGGTAGGAAACGCTCTTTAAATATAAATTTTAATTTCCGCTTGAAAGAAATCGATTTTCTTTTAAACAGCCCATTAATATTCCTCATGCATAAACATGCAGTCAGATAGTAAAGTGATGTATCCCTTCGTAGGCATCTGAATACCATTCTTGAAAAGTAAATAAATGTATTTTTTTTTTTTGTTTTATTTTTACTTGTAGGAAGTATATTTTAAGTTTACAGGATAACTTAACTTTTAAGTTTCAAATAATTCTCCCCTACCTTCCCCTTGTCCACCTCTCTGTGATCCTGGCAGATCCATATTCTGGTTGCCACAGGGAACTCTCCTGAAATCATTTGAGCACACACAATGACAATTTGTTCCTATGGAGTGTCCATCCACTGTTGTGTCACATAATAACAAACCCCTTAAAGAAAAGAGATGGAATTTTGTGAGCACAAGCACAGAAGACTTTGGAACCAACTTGGAGAGTTTCCAGCAGTGTCTGACTGTGCAGTTACCTATGGACCATACTGCATGTGGATTGTGGACATTTAGGTTTAAGACCTAAGAGGTAAATAGAGGATGTGGTAATTTAGAGGATAATTAGACTTATTAAAAAAATAAAAAACTTCCCCAGGCATGATGTACAGGGCTGTCCTAAAGGCAAGACAGATAGGATAATTACCTTACTCTATACAGGCACATATTTTTGCTTGTCTCTGCTCACTGAATGTGTTGGTTTTATGCTATTGGTGTTGTAGCACTAAGGCCATTTGCCAATACCATTATAACATGCAACAGCCGGTGATGTGGGTAGAATGTCCTCAAAAATGGATTTTGATAATAGACATTGTTTAGCCTCTTGCCACCCACTTAACGCATATAGCAGCAGGGAGGGTAGGCTTTAATGCCCACAAACTGCTTAAAATGTGTGGTAAAATTATCAGGAAGTCTTTCCCACCCCCTGGGCGTAAAGACCCTGTTAAAGGGATACCAGGGCCAGACAGGAAAAGGTTAACACCTTGATGAGAGAACATAATTCCACATTTCATATTAGTAATTGGCGCACACTGCGTTGGCATCACTCTAATGTCCAGAAGCCATGCCGAATTGTTTTTGATCATGTGATCACTATGACAGCCAATTGTGGTAACAACATGAGCCTGTTTACAAGCAAACCCACCCTCTCTCTCTCTGTGCAAGATCAATAACTGTTGTGAAAAAATGAAGAAATTATGATTAAAAATTGTTATCTCTAAAACAATTCCTTTTTATGCTTTAGTCAATTTTTGTCAGCTTAACAAGTCTTATAAGTCCCTAAAAATAATGCAAAAATTATTTAGGCAGTCAAATTTGTCATACACCTATTGTCAAGTTAACCAAAACAATTTGGTCTTGGCATCTCTGCATCTACGACTTTTGTCATGAAGGGGTTATTGACAGTGAAGAATGATATTATATCAAAGACTGACATTGCACATTTACTGACACCAAAAACTGAAAATATTTTAGGAAAAAAGGTGCATTTAAGTTTCACATTCCACATTTTCCTTAGACACCACATTGAGTACACATGTCCTTGACGACTGGTTTCCAAAATATCCAGAAATATCCAAGAAATGAATATCCAAGAAATGAATGCCTCTAGCTGTGAAATTCACGCACAGAAATTTGACTGTTCCTTCCTGTGTTTGGCCACTCTTCGTCCATGACATTGTACAAGAGATCTGAAAAGGACAGGCAAAATCTTGGCTTTCATGATACAAGATGGGCAGCATAGGGGAACTACATGCTGATATTTTATATTGTTTCACATATGGATTAGCGATACCTATGGCCAGAGTCAAACTGCTTCACCAGGCCCCACACGCAGAAGCATCATGTCTTATGACCTGCCAATGACACCTGTCCCGGCACTGACTAAGGAGACATTTTGAGGGGAATAGCGCTGGGCACTGATTGTCCTCCACCAGCTCTTTACAGCCCACTTTGCTTTATACTTATGTCCATCCCTTAAGGCAAAGAGGGGCTTCACCAAACTTACTTTGCAAGGTTTTACACACCATGGTTCCAGGCCCAGTCCCTATGAGGGTTCCATTCTGCAGCATGCCCTAAGTTAGGGACATAGCCACTCAGCAGGGCACACCAAGTGCCAAGCTACCCCTAGTTGCAGAACCTCTGTCACTGGCCACCAACGTTCCCTCTCCTGAATTGGCTGATCCTCCTTTTTTATCACTCATCACTCCATAACCTCAAGGGTTAACTGTAATTGTACATTTCATTCCTCAGTTCTCATAAAACACCACAAAAGCACACTCTCCTTAAAAGTAATTAAGACCAAACAACTTGTCCGAACTAGTAACTTTTTTATTTAATAAAGTTTTATTTACACTTTTGTACAGGCTCCATAGGAGTACATCTGTGTGATATACAGACTCATAGATGCCGTCTCACACTTTCATTCAATTAACACTGTGCTGGCTTTGGCTGCGCTTTGTGGTGCTGTCCATACCTCTGTATAGAATGGTTCTAGATAATCCGATTCTTAGAACCCATCCTAGGGTCCTGCAAAGGGAAACTCCTCAGTACAATCTGATTACATTTTTACACCATCCTCACTGATTGCTTCACATCAGCAGACAGACAGACCTCCTTCTGCATAAAATGACCTAAGAATGCGCTGGGCTGCACTTTAGCATGATAAGGATGCAAGCAGTAAAAAACAGGCTAATAAAGGAATATTTTAGTAAGGAGAATGGGGGGGGGGTGTTCAGGGGGGCTGCCTTTATGGACATCCTACTAAAGATCCTAGTTTTCTGGCTATCTGTGGTTTCTATACTCTATGAGTGATCTTGACTTAAGCCCCATACACACGGTCAGATTTTCCCATGGATTCTGTCCTATCTGACAATGTTGTCGGAAAATCCGACCGTGTGTAGGCACCATCGGACAGTGTACGTCGGATTGTCCGACGGACAAAGTCCTATCTCCTGCTGGATAGATTTTTCGACAACAAAGTCCGATCACACCAAATCCGATCGTGTGTATCGAATTCCGACGGACAAAGTGCTACGCATGCTCAGATCACATTACAAGACCAAAGCTATTGGCTACTAGCCTCTACGTAGTCCCGTCGTAGGCAACAAACGTCACCACGTTCAGAATGATCAGATTTTCCGGCAACTTTGTCCGACCGTGTGTATGCAACACCAACATCAGACAAAGTGTGACGGACAGGATCCGACGGACCTGGTCCTCGGATAATCCGCGTGTGTGTATGGGGCTTAAGGATGAGCCGAACACCCCCCCGGGTTTGGTTCGTACCAGAACTTGCGAACGGGCAAAAAATTTGGATGAACACACGAACACTAAAGTCTATGGGACATGAACATGAAAAATCAAAAGTGCTCATATTAAAGGCTTATATGCAAGTTATTGTCATAAAAAGTGTTTGGGGACCTGGGTCCTGCCCCAGGGGACATGTATCAATGCAAAAAAGTTTTAAAACTGCAGTTTTTTTTCAGGAGCAGTGATTTTAATAATGCTTAAAGTGAAACAATAAAAAATTTATATTTCTTTAAATATCGTGCCTGGGGATGTCCTTAGTATGCCTGTAAGGTGGCGCAGTTTTCCCATGTTTAGAACAGTTTACCACAGCAAAATGACATTTCTAAAGGAAAAAAAGTAATTTAAAACCGATTGGAATGAGTTGTTGGGTCTTGGCAATATAGATAAAACTCATTGAAAAAAAACGGCAAACGGAAAACCAACAATTAAAAAAACTGTGTGGGGGTCCCCCCAAAATCCATACCAGACCCTTATCTGAGCACGAAACCTGGCAGACCACAGGAAAAGAGGGGGGGCAAGAGAGCGCCCCCCCTCCTGAACCATACCAGGCCACATGCCCTCAACATGGCTTTGGAGTAATGTTGATGGGGACAAGGGTCTCATCCCCACAACCCTTGCCCGGCGGTTGTGGGGGTCTGCGGACCCCAGATCCCGCCCCCCATGTGAATTGGTAATGGGTACATTGTACCCCTACCATTTCACAAAAAAAAGTGTCAAAAATAGTAAAAAAAGACAGGAAACACTTTGGGACAAGTCCTTTATTAAAAAAAAAAAAATGTCCCGCGATGTAGATTCATCTCATGCCACCCAGCGACCAAAAAAAGAAAAAAAAAGCTGCAACAAATCCGCCTCCATGGGAGGCTCCCGCCGAGTGATGCTTCTTCTCTGTGACAGCTGTTATATAGCCGAGGGCGGGGCCACCTGGTGACGTAAATGGGTGACCCCACGTGACATCAGAGGAAGGTGGGGTCCCCGCTTTACGCACCCAATGGCCCCGCCCTTAGCTATATAACAGCTGTCATCGAGAAGAAGCGTCACTCGGCGAGAGCCTCCCATGTCGGGGCGGCGGGGCGGCGTGAGATGGATCTACATCCCAGGACATTATTATTATTAGGGCTTTGAAAGTGGTAACAAAATGCCCACTTTCCAAAAACTTTACATGGATGTTGTAGAAGGAACTAAAAACCTCCATTAATTCATAGAAATGCTAAAATTAAATAAAATAAAAAGCCGGCATATGAAAAAGAATATTGTTACATTGGTATTTTAGCATGTACATACGTTAAAAGGCAAGCATTCATTTCAACATGCAGTGCAGTGGAATAATGTCCTTACAGGATGTTTCCAATTTACAAGCCAACCATAGTGCTCTGTCTAATTGGGCGACCATGTGGCATATGAGGTTTAATGTTGATAAATGTAAATGTTATGCACTTGGGGGCTAAGAATATGCATGCATCATACATACTAGGGGGAGTAAAACTGGGGGAATCCATAGTGGAGAAGGATCTGGGGGTTTTGGTAGATCATAAGCTCAATAATAGCATGCAATGCCAAACTGCGGTTTCCAAAGCGAGCAAAGTCCTTTTTTGTATTAAGAGAGGTATGGACTTCAGAGAGAGAGATATCATTTTGCCCCTGTTCAAATCCTTAGTAAGACCTCATCTGGAATATGCAGTTCAGTTTTTGGCACCAGTTCTCAAAAAGGATATTGGGGAACTGGAGAAAGTGCAGAGAAGGGCAACCAAACTGATAAGAGGCATGGAAGAGCTCAGCTATGAGGAAAGATTAGAGGAACTGAATGTATTCACTCTTGAGAAGAGGAGAATAAGGGGGATATGATCAACATGTTCAAATATATAAGGGGTCCATATAGTGGACTCGGTGTTGAGTCATTCACTTTACGGTCAACACAGAGGACACGGGCGCTCTTTATGTCTAGATGAAAAGATATTTAATCTCCAAATACGGAAAGGTTTCTTCACAGTAAGAGCTGTGAAAATGTGGAATAGATCCTCCACCAGCAACAATAAACCTCCCCAGCAACACTATACCCCCCCACACACAACAATAGATCCCCCAGCGACCATAGATGCCCCAGAAGCCAGTATCAGTAGACCCTCCAAAATGCTCTAGTACTCCTTGCCTTTTCCCATTGAAAAAAAGCCCTGGTATTTATCAAAAAGTGCATTGAGATGCATTTGGATGCAATTTCTATGCATTTTCACAGGTACCTGCAACATGTGCTCCAAAGCACTGAATGCAAAAACATGGGACCAGATTCACCACAAAGCAATACTTGAAAATGCTGTTGTGCACCACAGTGACTCAGTGGTGAACAATCCTGCCCTACAGCACTAAGGACTTCCATAATCATCTCAGCCAAGACGCTACCTGCATGGAGTTTGCGTGCTTTTCCTGCACATGCTGGTCAATTTCCTCTTAACTATATTGTCCCTAGCATGTGCAAATGGGATCGTAGGTTCCTTGAGAGCCAGGACTGCTGTGAATGTGCAATATGTAAGGCACTGTGTAAATTGTGAGTGTTATATAAACACCTGTCTAAAAAATAATATAGTCTACAAAATGAAAAAAATAGTACTGTAGTGTTGCACTGCAACTTTCCAGGAACCACAGTAGAGTGTATGCATCCTGTTAAAGAGCCTTCTAAGTTCTTGCTCTTGCTTCTATAATCCCACTACATCTTAGCAAAAATGATTGAATGAAGAGTGTTTGCAGCTTTCAAAATGCTTTCCCCCATGTGTGTCTGCTATCCATTAGAAAAGTAAAGTTTGTTGTGCAAAACTTTGAACCTGATCCTAAATGTTTTCAGCAGAACAAAAATTGTTCCTGCTTCAAATGTCAGGCAAAATGTGAACTGTGTGGAAATGAAGACAGCTTTGCAGACAGAAGGATGAACAACTAGAGATGACCCAAGGTGACCTTGACAAGATAAATTGAGTTTCATACTGAAAGATGAGAGATTCAAAGTCACCTCCTCTAAACCCGGCTAAGTCACTGGATTTATATCTCGGCCGAACACAGACAACAAAAAACAAAGGTTTACTTTAAAAGATTGAAGCATGTCTCTGGGTTAAAGCAAGAGATTTCCAAAGCTACCAAGAATGGTCAACGATAGTGTTCTCTATAAAATAGTCTTTTACCATTTTAACACTGTGGATTATTATTTGCACAGTGTGCTTCATTTTCTGTACAACTATTGCAGATATGCTGGGACCTAAAGCAAACATGTTTACTCATACAGTGCAAAGAAATTAATTACCACTTGCCCTCCGGAAAAATTTACCCCCCCATGACCAGGCCATTTTTTGCAATAGGGAACTGCATTGATTCAACTGACAATTGCGCGGTCATGCAACACTGTACCCAAAAATGTCCTTTTTTTCCCCCCACAAATAGAGCTTTGGTGGTATTTGATCACCACTGCAGTTTTTATTTTTTTGCGCTATAAACAAAAAAATTACTTCAATTTTGAAAAAAAAAAAACAATATTTTTTATTTTCTGCTATAAAACACATCCAATAAAAAAAATTGACTTTCTTTATAAATTTAGGCCAATGTATATTCTGCTACATATTTTTGGTAAAAAAAATCCCAATAAGCGAATATTGATTAGTTTGCGCTAAAGTTATAGCATCTACAAACTATGGGATATATATATTTTTTTACTACTATTGGTGGAGATGAGCGCCTTATAGCAGCACTGCGATATTGCAGCAGACATTCTGACAATAACTGACACTTTTGATACTTTTTGGGAACCAGTGACACTAATGTCTAACTAGTGCTAAAAATATGCACTGCCACTGTACTAATGACACTGGCTGGGAAGGGGTTAACATCAGGGGCGATCAAAGGGTTAGCTGTGTGCCTAACCAGTGTTTTATTATACTGTGTGAGGTGCTTTTACTAGGGGAAGACATAGATCCTAGTCACAAATCCCATCCATTCCCTCCTGTCAGAACTGCAATCTGCCTTGTTTACATATGCAAATCGCAGTTCTGCCTCTCTGCCTAATGATCGACGGGGGTGTCGGAGGACATCGGGTACCGTGCACGCGCCGATTGGCTTCCGATATGTATAATCACAGCAGAAGCGAGCTGCCAGTTGCACCTATGCGTACCCCTACATGGAAGTGTCAGATCACGAATATACACAGTACGTGATCCGGCACAAGGTACCGCTCTGTAGCAGTAAAACTGCTGTAGGGCGGACCTGAAGCAGTTATATAAAAAACTGTAATTAAATTCAACCTCCCCAACAGCATATACGCACCCTTCTCTCCCTCACCAATCTGTTCAACTGCAGAGAGCAATGAAAAAAGCCTGATTCTTCTGAGCATGTGACGCACTCCTGTCCCATCAATGTTACAGTGCTGGGGCTTAGTGATTGTCAAATTATGTGGACTTGTTTCATTGGGGTGGAGGAGGGAGTCCCCAGACATGTGTAAGCTTTGTAAATATGAGCTTACAGAGGGCTTCCAATTCTCATTTACTATGGGTAAATAGAAGATGAAACGTAGGTGAGCATGTGCTCCGCATGTGACCGCCTTAAAGAGCCTCTGTTTACTGAAGCCAAATACTGTGCTTTTTGTGATTATAGGAGACTGGGAGACTGAGGGCTATATTCATAACAGCAAGAAATCCTTTTTACTCCAGCCGTACACAGCAGCAAGCCAAAGACTCCATCCCAACAGCCTGACTACGTACACTGGGCCCATCCCTGGCTTCTTAATGGCTGAGGCATGCAGATAGTATCGTTAGTGATAATAAATCCCAGTGTTTTAGAGCTATAAGGATTAAAGAAGATTTATTAGCCACTGTGCTGCCCCAGCTTAACTATTTAGTAAACTAATTAAATTTTTGCTTCATTGTGGTAGTGGTGGGGTACATAATAAACTCTAACTCCAGTCCATTTTGTTATTTTTTAAGGTAGAGTGAGACGTTTGTATTTTTACGGTATGCCTTAGAAACATCAGTGTTTTTCTGATATGGGAATTCAGTAAAAAAATGTTCCTGGACTTTTCTGCATTTGAAGTTTTCATGGCAGCACCACTGAACTGTTTACCTACCTTTACTTATGACTCTGACGTCTGTGCTGCATCAATATAGCTTTAGGTTTGTACTTTTGTCTGTGATACCTTACGGCTGATCCCCACTTCCGTTCCTGTGAAACCTGAAAAAAAAGCTGTAGGTGCTGTTGTTACTATGATAGGAAGGTATGATGATTAGAAACTGTAAACCAACACTTAACTGCTTGTTATATTCAACACTTCCAATGACTCTTTCCCTTATTAGGAATTTCTAGAACATCCAATAAACATTTTACAGCACACTATAAGGTTGAAAAAATACACAGGTCCATCCAGTTCAACTTGTGTGTATGTAATGTATGTGCGATTTGTATTCTCTAACAGTTCTCATAGACCTGTATATTCTTCTACCTGAGGAAGACATCTGAGTTTACTGAGGTTATCAACACTCTCAGCTAGTTCCACTTCCTGGGGGAAGGAAGCTCCACAATTTACAATTCTAACAGTAAGGAGCCCTTTAACCACCTCAGTACAGTGCCTCAGTTTAGGCCGATACGTATTCTTCTACATATTTTTGGTAAAAAAAATCGCAATTAGAGATTATTGATTGGTTTGCGCAAAAGTTATAGCGTTTACAAAATAGGGGATAGTTTTATACCATTTTTATTAAAAACATTTTTTTACTAGTAATGGCGGCGATCAGCGATTTTTATTGTGACTGCGACATTATGTCGGACACATCGGACATTTTTGACACATTTTTGGGACCATTGTCATTTATACAGCAATCAGTGCTATTTAAATGCATTGATTCCTGTATAAATGACACTGGCAGTGAAGGAGTTAACCACTAGGGGGCGGGGCGGGGTTAACATGTTCCCTGGGAGTGATTCTTACTGTGGGGGGAGGGGACTCACAAGGGGAGGAGAACGATCAGTGTTTCTCTGTACAGAGAACACACCATCGGCTTCTCTCCTCTGACAGGACCATTGATCTGTGTGTTTACACACACAGATCCACAGTCCCGCTGTGTTACCGGGCAATCGCGGGTGCCCAGCGGACATCACGGCCGCTTGGCATGCGCATCGCGCGCGCTCCTTGGAGGGCCTTGAAGGGGAGGACGTCATATGACGTCCTCCCGCGCTGAGAGCTGCGCCGCCTGGCCATCAATAGACGGCCGGCGGTCGCGAGGTAGTTAATCTAAGGTTAAACTTTCTTTCTTATAACCTCAAATAGTGGCCAGGCGTCCTTTTCAGGGACCTTAGAGTAAACATTTATTATAGTTACTGGAGTTACCTTTCATATACAATATTTGTAAAAAAGTAATCATATTCCCTCTTAAGCACATCTTCTCCAGAGTGAATAACTGTAATCTATGGAATTGATCCTCATAGCCGAAGTCCTTTATCTCCCTTATTAATTTGGCTGCCCTTCACTGAACTGTTTCCTGACAACTGGTGACCAAAACTGAACTGCATATTCAACATGAGGTCAAACCAGTGTTTTGTAAAGGGGTTAGCATTATTGATTGAATGACAGTATAAGTAATTATGCTTGTGCAATTCGTTTCATAAAATTTGCATCAATTCGTTTCATGAATTTTGCTTCTTTTGGACATTCGGATGCATCCGAATGTCCGAATAAAAAAATAACGAATTTCAACTAATACGAATGAATTTGACATGATTAGGTAATTTGTTAAAGATCTAATGAAACAAAAGGTCAACTCAAAGTAAATCTTACAGTCCAACTAGCTGATTAATTTTGTACTGGAGGTTGGATTACTGGCAAAGTGCATTCCTGAGAACTGAGTGAGAAGGGTGTTGTATTGCATTTGAGCAGAGGAGAAGAGATATTGTCATTGTGTGTGTTAATAGATTCAATAAACAAACAACTTTCCAAACTACGAATCGTTATCAAGAATCAATATACATACATAAATATTGAATTTCAACAAATACAAATGAAATTATAGTGCATACGGATGAATTTGACATGATTCGGTAATTCGATAAAGATCTAATGAAACAAAAGGTCAACTCAAAGTAAATCTTACAATCCAATCAGCTGATTATTTTGTGCTGGAGGTTGGATTACTGGTAAAGTGCATTCCTGAGAACTGAGTGAGAAGGGTGTTGTATTGTATTTGAGCAGAGGAGAAGAGATATTGTCATTGTGTGTACTAAAAGATTCAATAAGCGACTTTCCAAACCACGAATCATTATCACAAATATATATACATACATAAATATCGAATTTCAACTAATACAAATGAAATTATAGCACATGTAAGAATGAATTCGACATGATTCGATATTCAGTATAACGAATATCGACACTCTAAAGAAATAATTAATTATCCGAAAATGTATTAACGTAACATAACGAATATAACAGAACGAAATTATGTATTTTACGAATGACAACGAACCGAAACTAAACTAAATTTTCCATTGTGCACAAGTCTATAAGTAATCCAGGCAATCTGCCCTAAAAACTACACTTGGACACAGAGAAGTTCAATCACTAATTTGATTTAGAGAGAAGGGGTCAAAATTGCTGATGTATCAGCAACAGCAGCATGAATTTCGAATAAAACTAAGTTATGAAGTTAGTATCAAGCCATTCCACAGCACTGTGATCTTGCTTCATATGTGACAGGTTTGCTTTAATGTTATGAATGCTTACTGCTGGTGTAGCTGTCAGAGTAAGCAGACCTAGAGCAAGCCCAGCAACTGACAAAATAGGAAAAGGCCAATGTTTAAGGTGAAAGAAGACATGCAATGTAAGCTTCATTAACAAGGCATCAGGGAATACCCATACACAATTATCTGATGTATAATAGAAGGGAAAATACGGTAGGAACCTTATGGGATTCAAGTAATAGTAAATGTCCTTGGTTTAGCTGCCCTTTCTCTGGGCATTACATCAGTTTATCTGAAGAGTCTTTAACTCAGACAGAGTGCAATCAAATTTGCTTTGCAGTTGCACTGTTATGCCGCTTACACACAATCGAATTTTCTGACAGCAAATGTTTGATGGGAACTTGTTGTTGGAAAAACAAAAATTTGAGATCTGGATCTCAATTTTCCCGGCAACTAAATCCATTGTCTGAAATTGTGATCGTGTGTACACAATTCCGACGCACAAAATTCCACGCATGCTCGGAATCAAGCAGAAGAGCCGCACTGGCTATTGAACTTCATTTTTCTCGGCTCGTCGTACGTGTTGTACGTCACCGCGTTCTTGGCGTCCGGAATTTCCGACAACATTTGTGCGACCGTGTGTATGCAAAACAAGCTTGAGCCAACATCCGTCTGAAAAAAATCCCAGGATTTCGTGGTCGGAATGTCCGATCGTGTGTACAGGGCATTAGTCTCAAATTCGTATGTGAGAATTATTATTATTAGTACAAAATAAAGTGTAAAAATTAACATTTACATACTGTATACTAAGTCATATTATTAGCTCAAAAATGTATTTACGTTTTGTTAGATGCTGGAGAGTTAAATAACTTGACAGTTTTTTTATTTATTGGGGATTTTCTTAGTGCGATCTCTGTGCTTTAATTAATGGGGCCTCATAAGACCTTGCTGGACTTATTTTATATTATTAAGAATGTAGCAGGAGGTGCTAGAACACACAAAGGAAAGTGGGAACACTCAACATTCCCAGGTGGACAGGAACATAATTCTGAATTTACAGGGAGTCTTGCTGTTATAATATCTATAACATATACAAAAATAAAAGGGATGAGTTAGACCCTCCATGGTCATTTCTATATCCTAAATATATGCTGACTCTTCAAAATATGGTGCCTGCTCTTGTGGGTAGAAGAGTCAATACCATGCAGCGCTGGCAACAATTGACCTAGAGCAAACGCAACCAAATGACATTGAACATTCATCCCAGAGCCACAAAGACATTTTTGCTAGAAGACTTCCCCTTACCAGACATTGAGATCACAAGTCTAAATGTGGACTATATATTTATATAATGTCTAACTGATCCTGCTCACCAGTCCAACATATATTATTGATACTGTCCCAGGGAGTGAATGTTACCTACCCCCTGCAAAACCTTACTTTTTTTCCTAAAGAAACTTTATATTATGCTGTGCTTTTACAGTGGGCTATTGCCCACTGCTGGACTGAAGCCTCCCTCTTTCTGGTATTTTTAAACAATTGTTTGAAACGCACAATTACTTTTTAGGCATTCAACAATATAAAATGTACCAATTTGTATTCATTGAAAAATATAAAACAGATTATGTAAAACACAATTTCAGCAACACAGACATGTTGAGCCAAGACACACTACAATATGGAGCACCCATGTATATTGTGGGCCTGTAATGGTTTAAAACTGCCATGGGGGTATTGCTCCTAAACAGAAGGGGTGCTGTTTTATTACTGTGTTGTTAAAATAATTTTCCTGGTGCCTCCATGGCAGCATACATGTGATAGAGCTCCGCCTCTACTCCGCCTTCAGGACTAGTGAATAGCATAAATTAAAGGGCATAGCCCCTCCCCCAACATTCTCCTTTTTTTCCTCATTCCTCTTGACTGGTGAAGAGAAGCAGTATGTCCATACCTCTGCAGTCGGCAGCCTCCGCCGGGTTAAGCCTCTCCCGTGCGCAGTCCCTGTTCTTGGGTCCGCTCAATGCACTGATAAGACTGGGAACCCCTTCTGAGGATCTTTTGGGGTCTTGCAGAGTTTCCTCATAGGAACGCAGTCTGCTGAATTTCCAGAAAAACGAATGCTGGTGATGACGGCGGGAGGATCAGATTCTCTTCCTTCTTGGTCAGGTTAGGTTTTCTTTTTGCTTCCATGTCTGCACTGTTTTTGAGCCCTGGTGGTTAAAGTTTATAGGTTTAAAAAAAAAAAAAAAAAAAATGTCCCCTTTAAGACATTTATTCCTGGTCTGCACATGTGCAGAACGGGCGTTTCCTTGCTATTTCTGAGGTTTTTTCTCTAGCTTTTTTGTACTACCCTTCAGGGTTCTCACTCTCTTGCCGTGGCCTTGGTTTTGTTTCTTTTTTTTTTTTTTGCCAGTAATAGGGTAGGTCCTTTTTAATTAAGCTGCTCTCCCTTTTTAGCTTTAAAATGTTGGCTCTAGATTGGACTCAGGGCTGCTCTGCATATCAGGTGTATGCCCTGCAGTCCAAATTACTTCAGCATTACAGGTATGTGTGGAGCTGGCCATTCACCATGCAATTTTCTTGTTCAATTTCCATTAGGTTTGCCTTCAACTGTGTGGTACAGGGGCCTGCCTGATTGCATGCAAATTGGGGGTGATTAGATTTGACCACATATTGTATGTTTTTTTTATAGATCTGAGGGAGATCTATAGAGGGGGGTTGGGTAGTGTATGGCCAGCCTTATACTTTTATCTCACTCCTATTGCGTTGACTTCGTTTAAAAATTTGGTGTGCAAATAGACTCTATTTCTTTTTGCTTTCTTACTTCGCCTTACTACAGCTGATCCTCCTGCCCATTATTTACCATGAGCCATTCGTCACAAAGCCAAGATCCTCTCATATCCAATAGGTATGTGGACCACCTGTACGTGAGTATTTAAAAAAAAAAGAGTGCGCCACTGACAAACTTTGTTTGTTTCAGCCCTGTTCCTTCAAAGCGGTCCAGAAAGTCCTCAAGGCGCTATGACAATGACAATAGTCCTGAGCGAAGACCGCGCTCTTCTCATCATAAATCTTCCAGAAGACCAGGATCTTATAGACGTCGTCATTCGCCTTCGCCTCCACCGCGGGCGTCAAGGGAAAAATGTTGGGCCTGTGGCGCGGTTCCACCCCCTGATAAGCTCGTCTGCAGAGACTGTCTCAGGGACTACGCAGCTAACCGGGAATTAGAAGGCCAGCAGGTGGTTGACCTGCTTAAGCAAACCATGAGAGACTCTCTTTCTGAACTGACGGCCATGATTCCAGCTCACCCGGTTTCACAAGCTGCCCAGGTGTTGGATTTGGACCCCGACATTTCGGGCCCATCAGCTGTTAGTACTCCTTTGCCTCCATCAGGAAAAACAGCTAAACAAATCCCACCGGTAGATTCATCCGAGGAGTCCTCAGATGATACAGAACCGTCTGGTTTCAATTTCTCCCTGGTTCAACCCTTTGTACAAGCGGTGAGGAGCGACATTGCCTGGGAAGACCCGGAAGGGCCTCCTCAAAAATCAAAAAACTATTTCTCATTCCTCAAGAGAAACCAAATCTTCTTCCCATTAATGGGGGAGATCAAAGAAGATGAGTGGAACAAAACTGATAGAGTTTTCTGTAGCACGTTTATGGATGCGGCTGTAGTGCGTCTGGCAAAAATGTAACAATGCCAATGGAGGATTCAACGTCTTTCAAGGATCCCCTAGATAGCTCCATTTGAGGTCTAGATCAATACATCTATCTAGAAGCAGGGGTGGCTTGCAGACCAGCCATTGCGCTGACATCTGTTTCCAATGCCATCAGGTCTTGGACGGAAAATATTGAGACATCCCTGCACCAAGACGCAAAGATGACATAATCAAAGCTCTGGAGGAGCTTAAGTTGGCGGATTTCGTGGGAGAAGCTGCAATTGACACAATCCGGTGTTCAGCCAATTCAATGCTGCAACTCTGTTATGGCAAAGCGGGCCTTATGGCTAAAGCCTTGGACAGCCAATCTAGCATCAAAGCAGAATTGGTGCAAGATTTCCTTTGATGGAAAATCTTTGTTTGTTGAGAAACTCGACAAAGTAATCTCCAGAGTAACAGGGGGCAAATTTGGCTTACTTCCTCAGGACAGGAAGGTCCGGAGAACAAAGGCCTATTTATCACGATTCCTGCAATCAAATTCTAGAGACTTCAGGCAGTCTCGCCCCTTTAGGGACAACAAGAAATCGTGGAGAGGCACCCAGACTTCTTTTCTGGGAGCCAGAAAGTACAAGTCCCTCACTGCTCCCCAGGAGGGGACAAAGTCCTTTTGACGTCAGCGGGGAGGAAACGCCCCCAGTGGGAGCCCGGTTAAGAAAAACGTTTTCCCCATCTGTGCCTCCAAATGTCAAGACCCATGGGTCCTAGCAACGATCCGGTACGGTCACTTCTGGACTTTCTCTCAGCAGCCTCCTCACACGTCCTTCAAAGAGACAGTTACCAGCCTCCCCACAGAAGGCACTGGCCTTAAACCAATTTTTTTTTGGAGTCCCTGCAGCGTCATGGGGCAGCAATACCTGTCCCCCCATCAGATCGATTTTACAGGTTTTTCTTCCACCCTTTTCCTGGTGCAGAAAAAAACAGGCGACTGGAGACCTGTAATAGATCTGAAAAAGCTAAATCAATACATCCATCTCGAAAGCTTCAAGATGGAGTCACTCCAAACGATCATACAAACCATACAACCAGGAGATTGATTCTTCTCCAGTAGTGGTCGGAGTTCGGGTGGCTGGTGAACCATCGGAAGAGCCAATTGGTTTCAACACAGCAGATGGTTTACTTAGGAGCAATGTTCGGTACGCTCCTAGGCACAGTCTCTTTACCCCAGATGAAGATGGAGGGCATCATTCAGAAGGTATCCAAGGTCATAGAGATCCCATCTATCAGCCTTGCAGTGTCTGAGCCTTATTGGCACGATGTCCTCGTGCATACCTCTAGTTCCATGGTCTCACTAGCATCTGAGACACTTCCAGACGGGATTCTTAATACAATGGAGACGACAACATCTGTCTCAGACAATCCGTTTAACAACGCTAATGAGCAGTGGTCATTACACTGGTTGATGAATCCAGAGAATCTCTCCCGGCTCTATCATTTGGGTTCCCACTCATGGTCCACAATTACGTCAGATGCGAGTGGCCAGGGGTGGGGTGCCCATTGCAGAGAATTCAGGGAAGATGGTCCTTTCCCACCAGAGGGACAGTGTCCAACGTCCTAGAAATGAGGGCAGCATTTCTAGCCTTAACCTGTTTTGCATCTCAGGTCAAGGGACAGAGAGTACTTCTATGTTTGGACACCAAGGTGGCGGTCTCGTACCTTCAGAAACAAGGGGGCACCCACAGCAAGACACTTCTGAGGGAAGTGGAACCTGTAATGCTCTGGGCAGAGAGGAACCTGGTAGACCTCAGGGCAATGTATCTCCCAGGCAAGATGAACACAGAGGCAGATGTCTTATCGAGGAGGTTTGGGGACAACGAGTGGTCTCTACATCCCCATGTGTTCATCCAAATCTCCAATCTAGGGCAGACCCCACTGGTGGATCTTTTTGCTACGCATGAGAATTGCAAAATCAGGAGATTCTTCTCTCACCTTCCACATCCACAGGCGGAAGGAGTAGATGCGCTGTCTTGTCCTTGGACCTTCAAGACAGCTTACATCTCTCCTCCTCACCCACTCATTTCGAGGTTTCTCCTCAGACTCCTGAACGAACCAGTCAAAGTGCTAGCAGTGCTACCCTATTGGTCGAAGAGACCGTGGTTTCCACTAGCCATGCACCTCAGTGTGGATCATCAGATCAGAATTCCTCCCTTTCTGCAGTTGTTGACCCAGGGCAGGCTGGACCATCCAGACCCACAGAAGCTGGATCTTTGTGTATGGAAGTGGAAAGGAGGAGGTTTGAATCGTTAGGCTTTTCCCAAGAGGTCATATCCACCCTGTTAAAAGCTAGGAAGCCTACAACCAACACAATCTATGCAAGAATTTGGGACAAGTTCTTATCCTATGCCCCAGGAAAAGGATTTGATCCTATCTCTCTCTTTCCACTGCTGATGTTCTGAGTTTTCTGCAAACTGGTCTTGATTTGGGGCTCAGCCAGAGTTCCCTCAAGGTACAAGTTTCCGCAACTTCTGCAGCAACTAACACCAGGGGGGCAGAAGACCCTCTAGTGGTTACGTTCCTCAGGGGAGTATTGAAGATGTGTCCCCCATCCAGACGTTCCTTTCCAAAGTGGGATCCTCCTCTAATATTGGAAGTCCTATCCACTCATCCGTTTGTACCGGTTGAAGAGGTCTCAATTTGTAACTTGACTTTAAAAACAACTTTTCTGTTGGCTATTACATCCGACAAGAGGATTTCGGAAATCCACTCCCTGGGCATTGGGGATGATCACATATCCTTTTTTTTTTCCAGATAGGGTAGAACTTCGCCTTCAGAGGTTTCACACCCAAGGTCACCTCAACGGCAAACCTATCAGAACCATGGGCGTTACCAGTTTTCATGGACTCAGAATCAAACTCCTGTTATGAGTTAGACATATCCAAAGTTCTCAGGGACTACTTGGAAGCCACAGCAAGTTTCGGCTCAGGTGAATGCTCCTTCAACAAGAGCAGTATCAGCATCTTGGGCAGCGAGGGCAAATGTTTCTCTTGAAACATTAGGCTTGGTCTTCCCGACACACGTTCCTCAAACATTATCGTATTGATCCCGGGGCTCTTACAACCGTAGAGTTCGGGAGAAAAGCGCTTCATGCTGCTATGTCTGTGTTTGATTAAAGTTTATTTTTTGTTAAAGCATTAAACCCACCCATGTGAGCTAGTTATTTATCACATGTATGCTGCCATGGAAGCACCAGGAAAACGGAAAATTGTATCATACTTACCGTAATTTTCCTTTCCTGGTGCCAATCCATGGCAGCATAAACTCTCACCCTCGGTATTCTATATTACGAAGAATGTTGGGGGAGGGGCTATGCCCTTTAATTTATGCTATTCACTAGTCCTGAAGGCGGAGTAGAGGCGGAGCTCTATCACATGTATGCTGCCATGGATTGGCACCAGGAAAGGAAAATTACGGTAAGTATGATACAATTTTCCGTTTTTTGGATAATCTGTTTTAAATTTTTGCACGAAAAAAAATTGGTAAATGTTATATTATTGGTTTTGTGTGCCTAAAAAGTCCATGTATGTTTCAAACAATTGTTTAATAATACTTTTTAGTTAGTACATGGTACTGTGTACTTACTTGGTAACAGATTTCCACAACACCACCCAGTGGTTACTCGAAGCTTCGTATTTACTCCTTCTTTCTGGGCCTACAGCCAGCTGCAGACCCCCTAACCTTCCATAGTGCCTTCCATCTCCCATAATGCCCCTAACCTCCCACAGTTCCCCTAAACTGCCTTAGAGCCCTCAGCGCCCACAGTGCTCCCTAAGGCTACTTTCACACTGAGGCACTTTACAGGCGTTTTAGCTCTTAAAATTGCACCTGCAAAGCACCTGTAAAGCGCCTCTCCTGTCACTCCAGTGTGAACGCGCCGAGTGCGTTCACACTGGAGCGGTGCGATTGCGGGATGTTAAAAAAAGTCCTGCAAGCAGCATCTTTGGGTCGCTTAAGGAGCGGTGTATACCCCTTAATCACCCGCTAGCAGGGGTTAAAAGCGCCCCGCTTGCAGCTGAAAACGCCTCGTGAGTGCCACACAGCAGTGCTCTATATCTTGATGCAGAGACTCCAGCTCCCCAGGGTTTTAAAGAAGCTTTATGTATGTGTGAAACATCGTCGCCCCTTGGTCCATTGTCATAGTCCTGGTGGCAGTCTTTCAATAAACCTGTTGGACAGATGTTGGTGTGCAGCTAATTCTTCTCATTTTGTCTCGGTTGCGAACCGGATCTAGCACCCAGCCCCTCCTTTTTGGTGGATTATCATAATCACCTGGAGCAGCGATCTGGCTCATTATTCTTGTCCCCATGGTGCACCCAACCTCCAACAGTGTCCCCCAGCCCCCTCAGGGCCCTACAGTCTGATGCAGTGCCCCTGCAAAGCCCCCCAATCCTGGAGAGACCCAATCCCCCACAGTTGCCCCCAGCTCCCTCCAGAGACCTCATTCCTACATTCCTCTATAGGGCCACCGAGTTTGCTGCAGAGTCCTCTCTCCAGAACCCCCATCACCCAACAATTACACCAACCCCTATCCAGAGCCCTCCAGCAATTCGATACATATTTTGTTTTCCCATACTTTTACTGTGTCAGTAAAAACATTATTTATTTATTTTTTTAATTGGGAAATTGGATTTCAGAATAATTTAGTTGGCCTTGGTCTCAATACGGTTAAGAACCACTGCTTACAGAGTACACAGCATATCCACTACCACCAATCCCTACCTACAAAACATTTACAGTATAAGCAAAGGAAAAAACATGTAACACTATACAGCTTTCTAAGCAAACAAGATCACTTAAGTTTGACAATTTGTACACTCTATACTGCATCACAGTAACCAAGTGAATTCATATCTAGACTGGAAAATTTCAAGAACCTAAATTTAATTTGTCATCATAATCATGTTCTTATTATAGACAATTTACAAAATATGCCGGGCTGTTGCCATTAATGTCTTATGCTTACTGAAGTCACTTGTCCAGGCAGACCTGCTGCTTTAATTTAGTGTGTCCCTTACTGGGGAGAAGAAAGTTTATTAAGCAGAAATATATTTATAGAAAGTATTATTACAGCAGATAAACCAGCAGGGATGAGGGAGCACATTGTAGGACCCTGTCACAGGTCCTTCCCAGATTTATATACAGAGGTATAGGTTATATATTGTATCTTACTTCTGTTATAAAGAGTAGGTGAATACATAATATGTTCTCATCCCTAACTGGTATGTATCCTATATAATTCATTCCATAGCAATGTCATAAATAATAAATTATAAAAATACAACAGATAGTATCAACAATCAAAGCACCAGCTCATACATTTCTAGGGTTTCATTACTTCTGAAAATATGTGATTATTAATTAAAGATGAATTCCAGGTAGGGCTATTTTCTACATAGTCACTGATTATAGAGGTTAATTTACTAAAACTGTAGAGTGCAACATTTCGTGCAGCTCTGTATGGTAGCTAATAAGCTTCCAGGTTTTATTGTTAAAAGCTTCACCACTTGACCTACAGAAAAAATGTACCCCCTTCGTGACCAGTCGATTTTTTGCGATATGGTACTGCGCTACTTTAACTGACAATTGCGCAGTCGTGTGACGCTGTTCCCACAAATAGAGCTTTCTTTTGTGGTATTTCATCACCTCTGCGTTAGACAGAACACTGGTCCAATGGAGTGGAAAAGAGATGACGGCTCGGTAATTTCCGGTGGCACTCGCCCCCCTCCTTCCCCTCCGTGGTACACTGTCGGCATATAACACACACCCGCGATTTTCCCACTGTTTTCAGGGGGAAAAGGTGCGTGTTATACACTGGTAAATACGGTATGTATATAATGTAGCTAGCCAATACCCCAGGCAACTGGAAATCAATGAAGTAGACACTGCCACTCCAGTGACCTCCACTTGCTTCTGGGTCCTGGGCTGAGTGGTTGGCCTACGGCATTCTGAACAAAACAGGTTGGTCGCTTAGCACGAACGCCATTCAGAGAATGCTTTGCATTTTGTGAATGAATACAGAGTGTTCTCTCATTAGACAAGGTTTCAGCTTACAGGGGCACCGGCCAGGTATGGTATATACAGTTACATTGGTCCATGGTGGACCAATGTAACTATATATAAAATATGTATACCTGGAATTCATCTCTAATAACATGTAAATAAGAACACTGTAACCCACTGAAAACTGAGCTATAAGTCACATTAGTTTACCCACTTGACCTCCGGAAGATTTTACCCCCTTCATGATCAGGCCATTTTTTGCTATTCAACACTGCACTACTTTAACTGGTAATTGCCCCAACATGCAACACTGTATACGCAATTTCAATTTATATAATTTTTGTCACACAAATATTGATTACCACTGTGTTCTTATTTTTTTATTATCTAAACTAAAAAAAGGATGACAATTTTGAAAAAAACAAAACAAAATTATATTTTATGTAATTGAACAGAGCCATTCAGCAGGTTTCAGACAAAACCATTGACTGAAATCTGCTGCCAAACTCATGCTAACTGTGTCCAATTACAACATGTGTCAGCAGGTGGCGTGAACATAAGCGCCCCAAACCTAGAAGAATGGCTGATACATACATGTATGTGCCAGTGCCTGCTGTCTACTCGCAGTATATTAATGTGAGCGGTCGGCAGGGGAATCTTTAGCTAAGACCTTCTATTTAATTTCAGATAGTGTGGGAAAGGGTTAGAGCCTCTGTAAGGTTTTCAGTGCTGGCTGTGTCCCTGTTGCCACGACAGGAAGTTATGGGAAATCTCTCCACGGTGAGAAAAACAAAAAAGAAACATTTCTAACTAGTTTGGATTGAACATAAGAGATAAGTCCTAAAAAACTCAACTTTTTAGGAAGCATCTCTTATGTACAGCTCTTCTCCTGCTGGGTCGCTTATCTCTAAAATGATAGCCAGTTATTGTTGTGTATTATACAGTAGAAATTACTGTCAAAATGTAGATCGCCTGCAAGTGTCCTTGAGAAAATACAATGTACTTGATTTTGTAGATTTGTATTTACTATTTGTTTTTTCAAGTTCATGAATCTGTAGATGAAGGTGTTACCTTTCATTTGTGTTTGACATGAGTTAAAGAAACCTTACAAATAAAAAAAAAAAAACTCTATTCCAATTTTAACTCGTTCCTATTATTATTTTTTCTTTTTCAAATCTTACCAATAATATATATGTTTCCTTTTCATTTGTTTTGTGTGTTACTTTTTCAGTGTTGCATAACAAGAAAATGGGAAAATTGTAGAATAAACTGTATTTGCAGTAAAGCTACTTTTTAAAACTAGCTAGCAGAAAAACACATTTCATTTTTTTCCCTTTGTAATAATTAATTGGAAAACAATATACATGTGCACTTTTTGTTTGTTTTTTCGCATCATTAGTTATAATTGCAATTTGTAAATTCGTAGATTTGAAAATTCGAAAATTCGTAAATTTTAAAACTTGGAAATGTGAAAATTTGTAAATCCGAAAATAAGAAACAAAAACTGAAAATTTTAAAGGAATAACCAACTAACTAATAATAACTACCGTATTTATCGGCATATAACACGCACTTTTTCCCTCTTAAAATCGGGGGAAAGTCGTGGGTGCGTGTTATACGTCGATCCCCACTGTCTGTGACCGAAAAATAGCGAGCACCGCCAAAAAATACTGAGCACCGCCGAAAAAGACAGAGCGCCGATGAAAAAGACCAAGCCGACTGCTCGGCTCCGCTCGCAGTCCCGCCTCCCTGCTGTTTCTGGAGCGAGCGCTGCCGAAAAAGATCAAGCTGACTGTACTGTGTACTCAGCTCGGCTCCGCTCGCAGTCCCGCCCAGCAGGGAGGCGTGACTGTGAGCGGAGCCGAGCTGTCGGCTCGGTCTTTTTCGTCGGCAGTCTGTCTTTTTCGGTGGCGCTCGGTATTTTTCGGCGGCGCTCACTCGGTCTGTCAGCGGCGGGAAATTTGAACGTGGGCAAGGCTGCAAACGACAATGGCAAGCTGCAAATGACTCTTGGCAAGCTGCAAATGACACTAGGCTAGGCTGCAAATAGACGCTGGGCAAGCTGCAAATGACGCTGGGCAAGCTGCAAATGACGCTTAAATGTACGTTTTTTCTTTTCCTAAACTTCCCTCCTAAAACTTTTTTTCCTTAAAATGCCCTCCTAAACTTGGGGTGCGTGTTATACGCTGATAAATACGGTAACTATTAAATTATAGGTATTCGAATTTTCTAGCAAAAAGTTTGTCTGTTAGTGAAAGTAACAATACAAATTTATCCAAAGTTACGAATTATCTAAAATAACGAATGCCATATCTAAACAAATGGAATGAAACAAATTAAAGCGGAAGTAAACCCATCGATTTAACAGTCTAAAAAAAAAAGGCATGCCGTGAATGCTAACTGCACATTGGCTGTGCTCTCAACCAAACAGTCAAACCATCCAATGGCTGGTGTCATAACGGATCACATGTGCAGCACTGTGGCAGTTGAAGATTAAACAGAGGCAAAGATGGCAGCTTCCTTTGCTGAAAACGATAGGGAGGTTTACTTCCACTTTAACCACTGGGCACTTACCCTTAATAACCAGACCAATTTTCAGCTTTCGGTGCTCTCACATTTTGAATGACAATTACTCATACAACACTGTACCCATATGACATTTTTGTCATTTGAAGGAGTGATCACGTGGTAAACGGCCGCGATGAGGACCCGGCGATCACGGATGTTCTCGAGTGCGCGCCCCAGGAGGCGCGCAAGAGGGGAATTCTGGGAGGACGTTAATGTACGCCCTCTCAGAGTTAAGCAACCGCCCTGTAGCCATTTTTCGGCTATGGGCCGCTTGTTAAGCGGTTAATAATAAATAATAATAATAATAAAAAGTTTTTATTATTAGTATTATTTATTATTATTAATTTGTTACGTTCCATTCGTTTAGATCGTTATTTCAGATAATTCATAACTCATAACTTTGAATAATTCATAACTTTGGATAAATTCGTATTCGTTACATTCACTAACAGCCAAATTTGAAAGGAAATTCCTATAATTTAATAGTTAGTAATAGTTATTATTAGTTAGTTATTATTTCAGATTTTCAAACTTTCAGGTTTTCGGATTTTCACATTTCGAATTTACGAGTTTCGAATTTTGAATTTACGAATTTTTGAATATTTGAATTTACGAATATGCAGAAAAATTCATTAAGCGGGTTTTCAATAATTTGGATATTTCCGAATTAACAAATTTTTCGAAATTTCATTAATAAACAAATTCGGACTGCAACGGATTGCACATGTCTACAAAACAATATTATCATAAGAAAGACTATTTTTGTCCCAACAAAAACAATGCATGTATTACTTTTTTATTTAAGTAATGACAACATAATTTTCAAATAAACATGCCCACAGGGAAAATGCTAAATTTGCTCTTGCCCATAGAGGGTATACAGGTATGAGAGCTGAAGTAATTAATAGAAAGGGGAGGGATTAGAACATTTCTAAAGGTTTTTTTTTTGCCCCAGTGCAAAATATGGTGCAGCTGTGCATAGAAACCAATCAGCTGAAGTTAGAAGCTGATTGGCTACCATGCACAGCTGCACCAGATTTTGCACTCTTCAGTTTTAGTAAATCAACCCCCATGTCTCTAATTCTTCTCAGCTCTATCCAAGAATAAAATATTTGTTGATGTTATCCTTACATCAGCTAACTGCAAGGACAAAGAAAAATATAATAATTTTGACAGAATACATCAGAGTTTTAGAGGAAACTTCTTCATGCAGTATGCTGGTGTATTGCCCTCTGTAGTCCCATTCCAGTGACCTAAATGGCATCTATTAACTGGTTCCTGACCAGCTCACGCAGATTTACTGTGGCTCAATGGCTCTCCTGGGTGAAATCCCATACATATACGGGTTGCCCTTTAAGAGCCGCCAGAGGCAGGGGACCCGATGCGCGTGGCCGGCGATCACCGCCAGCCACTTGTGAATGCATGCACGAGAGCCAGCAGGGGGATTAGTGTATATATTATAAACACACAAATCCCTGTCCTGTCAGAGGAGAGGAGATAGATTGTGTGTTCCTACTAAGTAGGAACAACGATCTGTTTCCTCTCCTAGTCAGTCATATACAATAAGAACATACCCAGGGAACACATTTAACCCCTTGATCGCCCCTAGTGTTAACCCCTTCCCTGACAGTGACATTTACACAATAATCAGTGCATATTTATAGCACTGATCGCTGTATAAATGTCAACAGTCCCAAAAATGTGTCAAAAGTGTGCGATCTGTCCGTCGCAATGTTGCAGTACTGCTAAAAATCACAGATCATCGCCATTACTAGTAAAAAAATAAATAATAAAAATGCCATGAAAATGCCATACATTTTCCCATAGACGCTATAACTTTTGCACAAATCAATCAATATAAGCTTATTGCGATTTTTTTACCGAAAATATGTAGAAGAATATATATCGGCCTAAACTGATGAATACATTTGGTTTAAAAAAAAAATGTTGAGGATATTTATTATTAGAAAAAAGTAAAAAATATTGTTTTTTTTTTCCAAATTTTCGTTTTTTTTTTGTTTATGCCGCAAAAAATAAAAATCGCAGAGGTGATCAAATACCACCAAAATAAAGCTCTATTTGTGGGAAAAAAAGTACGCAAATTTTGTTTGGGTACAGCTTCGCACGACCGTGCAATTGTGAAGCGACGCAGTGCCAAATTGTAAAAAGTGCTCTGGTCAGGAAAGGGGTAAAATCTTCCGGGGGTGGTTAAAATTACAGTGAAACATGTGAAGACTCATGGCTACTGCAGAATGCATTGTAGTAGAAATTACAAAAGAGTTCCAACAGCTATAATGATGGTTGATGAAAGTAAATAAAATAAGTAAACAAATAGATGTTCTGTATTTGTGCACAGTTTATTAGTGGATCGGTATTATTAATATATGCACAGGCCATCTGTTTTACTGTTTGATCATCACTGTTTATACAACACAAGTTTTTTTATGGACATAGATGTGTGTTTTTCTGCACAGCTGATTAGTCAATGGGTATTATTAACCACTTCAATACCGGACATTTTCACCCCCTTCCTGCCCAGGCCAATTTTCAGCTTTTAGCACTGTAACATTTTGAATGACAATTGCGCGGTCATGCTCTCACTGTACCCATATGACATTTTGATATTTTTTCCCCCACAAATAGAGCTTTCGTTTGGTGGTATTTGATCACCTCTGCATTTTTTATTGTTTGCACTATAAACAAAAAAACAACGACAATTTTGAAAAAACACAACATTTAATTTTTTGCTATAATAAATATCTAACATAAAAAAAAAAAACGTCTTACTCAGTTCAGGCCGATATGTATTCTTCTACATATTTTTTGGTAAAAAAAAAAAGCAATAAGTGTATATTGATTGGTTTGCGCAAAAGTTATAGTGCCTACAAAATAGATTATTTATTTATGGCATTTTTATTATTATTATTTTTTTTACTAGTAATGGTGGCGATTTTGGGACCATTGACAACTATACAGCGATCAGTGCTCTAAATATGCACTGATTACTGTATAAATGTCACTGGCAGGGAAGGGGTTAAATGTGTTACCTAGGGAGTGATTCTAACTGTGGGGGGATGGGACTGACTGGTGGAGGTGACCGATCAGTGTTTCTATATACTAGGAACACACGACCGGTCTCCTCTCCACTGACAGGACGTGGATCTGTATGTTTACACAGACAGATCCATGCTCCTGCTCTGTGACCAGCAATCGCGGGTGCCTGGTGGACATCGCGGCCCCCAGGCACGTGCACCGCCTCCCGAGAGACGTCATATTACACCTGCCCAGGATGGCTGAGCCACCTTGCAGCCGTCATATTACAATATGCGGGATGGGAAGTGGTTGAAGTGGAATTAAACATCCACAAAAAAAGACAAAAATGTTCATATGTTTTGGCAGACTTAGGGGTTAACTTACAAAAACTGGAGAGTGCAAAATCTGGTGCCGCTGTCCATAGTAACCAATCAGCTTATAATGTCAGCTTGCTCCATTGGTTCAGGGCATTTGGTGTGGTGGAGACATGTAGGCTGTCCTCATCGTTTATTCACCCGGGCTGGTCAGGAGTAGCAGCTATCCTTTCCTCTTTACATTCAGCTTGTTCAATTAAACTTTGACAAAAAAAAACTGGAAGCTGATTGGTTTCTATGCAGAGCTACACCAGATTTTACACTCTTTAGTTATAGATAAAAAATATTAACTTTGCAAACAATCCCCTCCAGTGCTGCAGTGTCATTGCTCCGGTCAGTCTTCCATCTTTTCATGGTCAGTGGGGCTGATGGTTTTTCATTTGGGGGGCAAACAACCCCCCCCACAGCATCTCAATTCCCCCCTCGCTGTCTGCCTGTCCACTGGCACTTACCCCACCTAGGCAGTGGGCACATCAGGCAGCGGTGGGGATCGGGGCATTGGCACGCACATCAGGCAGCGGCGGGGTTCCGGGCATCGGCGGGCAGTATAGGGGATCAAGGCATCGGCAGACATCAGGCTGTTGCGGGCAGCGGCTCCTGTGTCTTCTCCTCCTCACTTCCGCCATGCGTCTCCTCCCCTCCTCCTAGGCATCCAATAGGATTGTCTGTCTTTTCAGCCAATTGGGTGACGGGTATCAGACCTGCTTCCCAATGGCCGGGAGAAGGATGGGTGTTGCAACAGCGAATAATCATTTTCTGTTATAACACCTGGGTGGGCTCATGGCACAATGCTCCGCGCCATGAGCCCACCCTATTTTTAAGCCTATTAGGTACTTAAAAAAAACACCCCCGCCGCTGTAATTCATGCACCTGATGTCATGAAAGGGGCCTGGACGCATGAATAGGGGGTGGCGGCTGTGAATAGAGGGGGCAGCACCCATACACCACTGCTCCTGGTCTTTCCTTTTCAGCTGCTTAATTGGCGAGGCTGGGGCATGATGCGTGCACATGGGAGTCACATCTTACCACAATTGCTCAGGGTGGGAAATAAAATTTAGGTCCGTTTTTTTTTCCACAAATCGAGCTTTCTTTTGGTGGTATTTGATCATCTCTGTGGTTTTTATTTTTTGCACCATATACAAAAGAAGACCGTCAATTTTGAAAAAAAAAAGCAATATTTTTTACATTCTGCTATAAACATTCCCAGTAAAAAATAAAAAAATATATAATTTCGTTATAAAATTAGCCAATATGTATTCTGCTACATATTTCTGGTAAAAAAAAATCCCAATACGTGTATATTCATTGAAATGAATAAGCTGCGCTATAAAAAGTCTCAATCAGTAAATCCAATCAAAACTATAAACATAAAAAAGTCCATATAAAACACTTCAGATTTTCTGCCTTTTTGTTTTTTCTAAATCACTGTGCACTTGATTGAAGAATCGTCGGTGGTGGCTGTTTTACTTTACTGAAAATTTATATTCACATTTGAACATTATTTGACCACACCTTTTTTATATTTATTTGCATTTATTTTCACTATTACTATTTATACATTTGAGCGCAGTATGAAATGAATTATTCATTTTCTTTTCAAAAATATATTACAAAAGATAAAAAAGCATTAACAATTGTATACAGTTTTTTTTTATTTATTTTAATTGTTAAAAAGAAACAGAACATTGCACATGTCCTACAGATGACCCAAGTACATTGCGTGTTACCAAGATAGGCATAAAAGGTCTATGATATATGAAAAAATATTTCACAATGTAAGACAATGCAGCTCAGTATGTTACAAGAATGGCATTCAAGACACAATAGGATTCTTCAATACATTGGAAATAAGGTGGCATACTGTACCTTGAACTGCCAAGATATTATGTTGTCAACTGAGTCTGGAGTGCAATTGTTTTGAACCGTGTTTTTGATGCTATTGGAAAGAGCATTATTTAGTAATAGACGGTGTATTTTAGAATAGACATGGAGGAAAAACTGGAGGTTCTAGCAAATGTGCGGCAGAGGAGGAGGTTAGAGAAAAAGTAATTTAGAAGAAGTTGTAGTAAGATTCTATACGGTTTACCTTTTACATAATAACTAAGGTAAAAATCAATACAAGTTTTCAGGAGTTGAAGAGACTCATTTATTGTACCAGTGACAATTTTACTAAACAGGATGTGAGGCAAAATATCTAACCACAACACAGATTAAAATAAAAAAAAAAATTTCTTTAGTAATGTATAAGAAGGCTAGAACTGTCAAATTTGTATTTCTGAAACAAGAAACTATATATAAATTCCATACCACACTCAAAAATTACAACTATGTGTAACAAATAAATAAGTCCATCAACCACCACTAAATTCTTCATTTCAAGTGAAAGTGGAGTATTCTTAATTGCTGTGAGGAATAAGTGCCGTCTTCCACCGATAATTAGGCAAACATCCTACTCACCAGACCACCATGACATCCATTACAGGTAGTCAAATGAGCATGGGTAAATGAAGATGTATCCTCCAGTATAATACGGCCCCCAAATGGTAAGTCCGCCAATGAAAATGTTAACATAAATCAAAGGGAGAAGAAAGACTCCTCATAGTGTAATATGTGGCAAATTGCTGCTAAAAAACCCCATGGCGAACTTTCTGGAATCATTTTTCAAATACACACTCCTAAACCTTGTGGACAGCCTTCCCAGAAGAGTTGATGCTGTTATAGCTGCAAAGAGTGGGCAAAGAGTGGGCCAACTCAATTTTGAACCCTACGGACTAAGACTGGGATGCTATTAAAGTTCATGTGCGTGTAAAGGCAGCTGCCCCAATACTTTTGACAATAAAGTGTATCTAAATGTCCTAAATGCAGCCATTATGAGATCCATTGGCAGTCACATGATTAGATTGGTACTCTCAGGTTGTCCTGCACTGCACATAGAAAGTGTCCACAATAGAAGGTCATGGGAGCCATTCAGGGGAAGCCTGTGTCTCAATGAGATGCAGTTCCTGCCTTATATTACAGCAATCATCCAATCTGGCAATCCTCCATGGGCATTGCTAGGGGGAACCTTTTTTTTAACTGCTGCGTGAGCAACATTGTGCACAATTTCTATGGCTATTTTTGAAATGCCTGCAAGTCAGTGAGAAATAATTTCCTCGGAACATCATGCTAATATTATACTTTTAGTAAAAGTTGAATTTACTGGTAGCAGAACTATTAAAACGTACTTTCTTTCATTTAATTTTGCAAACTTAGTACAAGGTTATGAAAAGATAGCAAAGTATTTCCAACAGATCCACAGATTAAAACAGAAATGCAGCAGTGCTTCTTCAAATAGAAGTTTAGAAGATTTTATTTTTCCATAAAGGAAACTTTGTGTAGATGCAATTCACTGTAACGGGACCACCTACCCAGCCACTTATCGAAATGTGACTAAGCAGGAGGTACTGCTAATGATTCTGTTAAAACCCCCATTGAGAATAAAGTTGACAGCAGAGTTGTCGAGCAGACAAGAAAAAAAAAGAAACTGTTCACTTAATCACTGAGTAATCATTGGGTAATGACAGGAGTAGGACAGGGCTAGATTTCACCTTGTGGAGGTTAAAAGACACTTTTTATGGCAGCAATTGTAAAATGGTGTCCTGGGTCACCTACTTAGTGTCATTATCATCCATCGCTGTTTAATTATGTCACTTTTAAACAATTTATTTGTTGGGTGTTGTTAAAATGGTGTCATTTTTTTCCATCTCTTTGACACCTGAAAATTTGATTATGGATAATGCAAAGTAAGTGAACATGATGGGAGCCTAAGTGTACTAGACATTTGGGATGGCGTTATTATGTTTTGCCTGTGGCTTATTTGGAGGAATTGTGATATTTTCACTTAGCTGTTAAAAGGTGTCACAAATGCCTGTGGATGTTTTTCAATATTGTGCTGGAGGAACATTTTTCAGCATGAGATAAAAATGTGGAGAAAATCATTCAAGCAACACAATGTTGTTTTCAATTTACCAGTATTAATATTAGGTATATTAATATTCTATTCATTTTAAGTATATTAATTTTATATTATCTATTATATCAATAATATTATTTTTATAGCAATAATAATATTATATTAATACATAGTTATATTAATATAATTAGTATAACTAAAGGCAATTTTTTTTAGATTTGGATAGATTAGTTAGAACATCTGTCAGGTTTATATCACTAACTGTGTCAATGTTCAGCAGATTTACTCTTGCTAATTGTCATGATTACCCATGTCACCGACAATGAAAGTGAGAGTTATTCCAACATTTTGATTTGCCACCACAACAGGAATAGAGAGGAAATCTTCTAATAAGGACAGTTGTTCCTGTGACAAATGTCTGAGAGGAGACTTCCCTCATACGGGAAACAGTACCACAAGGTAAACAATGCATTTTTCAGGGGTCAGCGCCACCCCCAGGCAGAAGGTCAGAGGCAGCTCTTTAATTAAGCCACCTAATTTACCCCATTAAAGAGCCACCTTTGCTCTTAAACTGTTTAATTGCACAGGTTAAGATTGTGCAGATTAGCCAGTTTGGTTTCCTCTTGCCTAGGCTAGAAGAGAAAAAAGAAATAAGGTGGGCTCTTCTCAGGCTGCTGAGGACATGTGTGCCACCCAGCTCTGTCAAAGTGTTCACCTGGGAGGATGCTGAGGCCATGCAGACCGTCGGCATGATGGCTCTGCAGCCAGGCAACTTGTGCAGGTAAAGGGATATGTAAAAAGAGATGGTGTGTGCTTCATTCCTACATCGCCTGGCTGTCCCGCTCCTGTCTACTGCCTCCTTCTCCAGGAAAGCATTGATTTACCTCTCACTGATCCCTACCCTATACCCTGCTAACCCCACCCTCTGCCCCGCTGACCCCATCCTATGCCTTGTTGACCCCAGGCTCTGCCCCGCTGACCTCATACTTTGCCCTACTGACCCTATACTCTACCCAGCTGGCCCAATCCTGTGCCCTGCTGACCCCATCCCCTGCCCCACTGACCACATACTCTACCCTACTGACCCTGTCCTATGTCCCGTTGACCCATCCTTTGCCCCACTGATCACTAGACATGGGCAATTTGTTTTGTAACTAATCAAAATTAGGACGAATTTTGCATCCGAATGTCCGAAGAAAAAAATAACGAATTTCCACTAATACAAAAGAAATTATAACGAAAATAACTAATTAATTTGTCATGATTGGTTAATTCGTTAAAGGTGTAATGAAACAGCAGGTTGACTTGGAGTAAATCTTACATTCCAATCAGCTGATTAATTTTGTGCTGGAGGTTGGATTAATATCACTGGCAAAGTGCGTTCCTGAGAACTGAGTGAGAAGGGTGTTGCATTTGGGCAGAGGAGATGAGTTTTGAGAAGCAGCAGAAAAGATATTACATAGTTAGGTTGAAAAAAAGACACAAGTCCATCTAGTTCAACCAAAAAAAAATTAAAAAAATACAATCCCATATACACAATCCTTCACCCACAGTTCATTCAGAGGAAGGCGAAAAACTCCAGCAAAGCATGATCCAATTTGCTACAGCAGGGGAAAAAATTCCTTCCTGATCCTCCGAAAGGCAATCGGATTTTTCCTGGATCAACTTTATCTATAAATGTTAGTATCCAGTTATATTGTGTACATTTAGGAAATAATCCAGGCCTTTTTTAAAGCAATCTACTGAGCTTGCCAGAACCACATCTGGAGGGAGTCTATTCCACATTTTCACAGCTATTACTGTGAAGAAACCTTTCCGTGTTTGGAAATTAAATCTTTTTTCTTCTAGACCTAAAGAGAGCCCCCTTGTCCTCTGTGATGACCTTAAATTGAATAACTCAACACTAAGTTCACTATATGGACCCCTTATGTATTTGTACATGTTGATCATATCCCCCCTTAAACTCCTCTTCTCAAGAGAGAATAGATTCAGTTCCTCTAAACTTTCCTCATAGCTGAGCTCCTCCATGCCTCTTATCAGTTTGGTTTGGTCTGTCATTGTGTGCGTGTTAATAGATTCAATAAACAAACGACTTTCTAAATTACAAATCATTATCACGAATATATATATACATACATAAATATCGAATTATCCGAAAACAAAACAATTAAACAATAAAAAAAAAAGATTGATTCATTATAAGAAATATCTATAATGTACAGAAATAACATATTATCCAAAAACGAATTAATGTAAAATAACAAATATAACAACAAATTTATGAATTTTATGAATAAAAAGGAAACAACATTTTCCGTCGTACACAAGTCTACTGACCACCAGCATACTCTAGCTCCCTTAGTGATGTCATCTCTCACATTCACTTGTACATTATTCTTGATATATAGACAAACCCCTCCCCCTTTTCTAACCTCTCTATCCCTGCGATAAAGGGTATACCCTTGAATGGTTGCCAGCCAATCATGAGAGCTGTTGAACCAGGTCTCTGAAATTCCCACAAAATCCAATTTCTCTTCGTACAATAGTATCTCTAGTTCACTAGTTCTAGTGAAGGGAAATCTCCCTAATAAGACACATATGGAATAAAAACAGCAGTTTTAACCCTCTCCTTTTTTATCAAAAATGAAGAAAAATGTTATGGATATACTTTAAAAATTAAACAAAGAGAGCGGTCATAAAAGATACAAAATTAATAATATTATTGAAGTTTTAAGTATGTGCATGCCATTATCAAATATGAAATTCATTTATTCCTATACCTGTATTTTGTAAATAAAAATAATTTATAATAACAGCATTCAGAATATTACATGCTTTTTGATAAAAAAATAAATAAAAATCACGTAACATTTTTAAATATTTTTTTGCACATTTTCATGCAGCGAAAGGCATTGGAGCAAACTAGAGTGCTAGGCATTTGAGCAGTTGCAGGGTGTTTAAGCAAAAATTACTGAAACGTGTTAAATCAGATAGACATTGGGATTGATTTACTAAAACTGGAGAGTACATAATCTGGGACAGCTCTACATAGAAACCAATATGCTTCCAGTTTTTTTAAAGCTTAATTGAAGTTGAAGTTAGAAACGGATTGGTTACCTTGCACAGCTACACCAAATTTTCCACTCTACAGTTTTAGTAAATCCTCCCCATTGCTATAACAGCCTTATAGACTCACCTCCACTTTCCTTTTAGAGCAGGTGTGCAGGGTATATAATTCAATAGTTACTGGGGTAAGACCCACTGCTTTATGTGATGTAACAGACCTGGGTAGACACATCTCCTCCTTTTCTCTGCAATTCAAGCTTGTACTATGGGGTGTGGCTGTTACCCAGCTCTGCCAGAACAGAGCTCTGCAGTGGGAGATCTAGAATCACCATTACTCAGGTATTTCTTGGCAAACATAAGTCGCAAATTATAATATGTGGAGGTACAAGACTAGAAAAAGGTGTAGAATACTATAATTTATCCCAAACACTTTTTTCGTTTGATGGACAGTTTGGTCAATATGCAAATGTGTGTGTAGAAAAATTTAAATAAAGATATTATTAGATATACTAACCGCATACAGTCAAATACCTTGATCGAGTTAAGTTAGTGGGGTTGATCAGAAGAGTACAGGCCCAATCCAAACTAGCAGCTCTTTCGGGGGTCAGTGCTACACCTAAATTTACACAACCAATTTTTTTTCTAGAACAGAAGTTGTAAAAAAAATTCTGGAAGCTGTTTCCACCAGAATGTTCAGTTTTGCAGCCAATCATTAACCTATTACTGACAGCCATCATGGCAGGGCTTTGCTTCCTCATATCAGAGCATCCACCAGAGAGAACAGTGAGCAGCACAGTACAGATATACCACATCTCAATCTAAATCTCCTGAGACTAGAAAACAGAGGCAGCAGTGTCTTAGATCTCACATTGCATATATAGCAATAGAACTGTAGGCACCCGAGCCTAGACACCCTCACACACCAGGAAGTACACTGCTATTTTTCTGGAGAATTCAAAACAAAAGTTACAATTACTGCTTAACCACTTAAGGACCGAAAGGATTTACCCCCTGAATGACCAGGCCCTTTTTTGTGATACGGCACTTCGTTGCTTTAACTGACAATTGCACGGTTGTGCGACGCTGTACCCAAAAAACAAAATGTATGTCCTTTTTTTTCCCACAAATATAGCTTTCTTTTGGTAGTATTTGATTACCTCTGTGGTTTTTATTTTTTTGCACTATAAACAAAAAAAGAGTTATATTTTTTACTTTTTGCTACCATAAATATCCCCCAAAATATATAAAAAAAACGAATTTCCTCCTCAGTTTAGTCCAATATATATTCTTTTTGGGGAAAAAATCGCAATAAGGGTATATTGATTGGTTATAAGTTTTTTTTTTTACTAGTAATGGCGGTGATCAGCAATTTTTAGTGGGACTGCGACACTGCGGTGGACAGATCGGACACTTTTGACACTTTTTGGGACCAGTGACACTTATACAGCGATCCATGCTATAAAAAATGCACTGATTACTGTATAAATGACGCTGGTCGAGAAGGGGTTAATAATAGTGCTGATCATGGGGTTAAATGTGTTCCCTGCAGGTGTTTTCGAACTGTATTGGGGACTGTGTGACTGGAGAAACACACAGATCAATCTTGCTGCTTAGCAGAAAGACAGGATCTGTGTGATCTCCTGTCAGAACGGAAATCTGCCTTGTTTACACAGGCAGATCCCCGTTCTGTCACCACGGGGAACGATCGTGGGTGGCCGGCGGACATCGAGTCTGCCGGACCCGCTGATTGGCTCCCCAGCTGGCCAATGGAAGCTTGTGCGCGCCCTCAAAGTTCCCGGCCTGATGTACAGCTACGCCAATTTGTGGGATCAAGCCACTTTGCTGTAGTATAATGACAGCGGCTGGTCGGCAAGTGGTTAAGTGAAAATTATACAAAAAGCATCTGTGCTTTTTGAGCTCAAGTCCATTTTAGCATTCAATCTGATGTTGGAACACCTCTGCTATCAGATGTTGCCAAATGTGGCTAAAAACTGTCCAATGGTAGTTATCCACATTATAATTGTATTGGTTTTCCTACTAAATATACAACGCAAATACTGTTTGGATTCTGAATGCTGAACTGTTGTATTCTTACGCAGATTTATATTCATATTCCTCTATTCCATTAAGAGAAACAAATACTGTAACATCTATAACACAAATTTCCACACCAGTTTTGTCTCTAATAAAAAGTCTTACCTTTCCAACTGTTTTATTACTTCCCATGCAATGTATTTGCATTTGGCTTAATGTTCTACTGCTGGTTGCAAGGTTGAGAGATACTTTCCCCAGAATGGTCAATTTATTTTCAGTGGAGATTTATTTTCGCTTGTAGCAGCTGTTATGAAAATACAACAGAATAAATTTGCTGTGAAAATAAAGGGTTACAGTTGAATTAAATAAAAAAAAGTGAGAGAGAGGGAGATGCATGGCATATTTTATTTTTCATGTAGGACTGTTAAATGTCTTAGATTTAATCTACCGCCATAGGAAAAAAATGATAGCCGTGTTCATCAAATTATTGGTGCCCTAGTGAAAGCATTTACAATTTAAATGCTTCAGCACCTCCGTTCCTTTTATGATGCTGAAAAGGTCATCCTTCAAAAACTGTGATCCAATTCATATAGAAGATTTAATGTCTGCAGATAGAAAACATTCTAATGCTTCTGTGAAACAGGAGGAATACTTACCATAAAGTCACACTTTTTTTTTAACACTGCCATAACTTTTTCCGAAACAAAAGGAATGAATTTACAAAGACCTTCCAAAGTGAGTGAAACATCTATCCAATGCAAATCTGACAGACAGACATCTAAGGAGGGATGTGAAATCATTTTCAGTCCTTTTCGTAACCCCTATCTACAACATTTTTGTATGCATTTGCAAATTAGGCAGTGCACCTGAAATATTACCTATTCTATATAAAAGCTACTTAGAAAATGTGTTTGCAAAGGTTTCACAACTAGTACAGAAGTTGGAATGTTTCATCACAATGGGTTTAATTACTATAGTAATAGAGTGTGTTAACTTTGTAAAGTGAAAGTTCACTTAACTTAGTGAATAACATGAAGCTTTGTTCACTCAAATCATCATCTACATCATCTACATCATCTAATCATGTACTATTGAAAAAATATATTTTTTTCATAATTTTACTTGCACATTGGGTCTTCAAAGTGCTTTCAGCTTCACCTTGTTTACTACACTAAAGCAGGACATAGACAGTATGGTTTTTTAGTTCAATTAGTGGGCTGAACAATAGAAAAAAAAACTGATTCCAAAATCCCCCCGCCCCCCCCACCGGCAGGACATCTGCTGATCGAAAAAAAAGCATGTCCCTTTAACAGAAGTCAATCAATTTTTCTCGATCATGGACAGCCACACACTGATCGAAATTCAGCCAGTCCCCACTGAACAGGACACATTTCTATCAGTGTATGGCCAACAATAGGTTACATTCACTTTGCTAAGTGAATAGCCTCTACTTCTTTAGTAATCAACCCCATTGAAAGCAACAATTTAGCAAAAGGAGAGGAGTGTCACCTACCAGTGCCCATCAGTGTCCCCTACCAGTGCCCATCAGTGCCACCTATCAGTGCCATCTATCAGTGCCCATCAGTGCCATCTATCAGTGCCCATCCGTGCCACCCATCCGTGCCACCCATCCATGCCCATCAGTGCCATCTTATCTGTGCCCATCAGTACCGACTTATCTGTCCCCATCAGTGCCACCTTATCTGTGTCCACCAGTGCAGCCTATCAGTGCCCACCAGTGCAGCCTATCAGTGCCCACCAGTGCCGCTTAATCAGCACATATCAATGAAGCAGAAAAATTACCTGTTTGCAAAATTTTATCACAAACAATTAAACATGATTTTTTTTTTTTTTCATCTTTTTTTGTTTGTTTAGCAAAAAATAAAAACCCCAGCTGTGATTAAATACTACCAAAAGAAAGCTCTATTTGTGGGAAAAAATTCATTTGGGTACAGTGTTGTATGACCGCGCAATTGTCATTCAAAGTGCGACAGCGCCGAAAGCTGAACATTGGTCTGGGCAGGAGGGGGGTTTAAGTGCCCAGTAAGCAAGTGGTTAAATCATCGCCAGCAGTAACCCCGATAGCAAGGATAACTTGTAACAGTGTTGAATTGTAAGTCTTGTTAACTTGCTGCACATCTTCACTGGCAAGTTGTACACTTACAAAGCACTTGAAGCACAAGTTCTAGTTGACACTTTTCCAATTTGTAGCAATTTTGCGTTGCTAATCTCTAGCAAGAGCAAAATTGCAGTGGTGAGTCTACAGCAAGAGATTTGTAAGTCTACAACATGAAAATTCAGCCACAGTGCCCCCTGTGATGGGATGACTATTGCACAACATAACTGAACTAGAACTTGCAACAGACTTGCAAGAAGTTTGCAAAGAAAGTTGATCTGGAGTCATGCAATGGGGACTTGCTGCAATTGTGCGACAAATTTGTGAAGCCTAGCAAGTCTAGCAATAGCTTGCAAGTCATTTTCAAACTTGCAGCTCAGTTGCTTTCTATCTGGGAAGGAGCGACAGGATTGGAGTCCAGTGATAGACAGGTATGGAGCACAATGTAAATAGTAAAAAATGAATGAGTTAAACATACATTACTAATTATATCTCTTGATGATGTTTTCATTTTATCAACAAAATTCCTTTAGCTTTGTTGTGTTTTCTATTTTAAATGTTATCTGCCATTTTGGAAAAAAATGGCAGTTTTTTTTATTTTATTTTTTTCAATGAGTTAACTTAGAAAATCAGTCAACTCAGTCTAGCTAAATCCTTTTCCAGAAAAAGCTATCTCAAAGGCTTCCTTAATGCATAAAAATACAAATCATAAATCTCATAGATCCTCTACCTATGACCTCCAGCTGCAACCTGCATATGTGTTAAGTTTATATAACCCATATGTTTCTTAGTAAACAATTTCCCTATGAAAATCAAATAAATTACTTTGGTGTTCCATCTCATGGTTAAAAGTTCAGCTTCACTCAAGGGCACTTTACTGACAGTTCAAGTCTGGAAGAAAGCCCTTAAGATTCATGTTCCAGGTCAATAGATAGTAAAAGTAACAAACATGGAAGAAAACCAATGTACTGTATGTAAGAAACAAGCAGCACTAACACGCTTGCTCCCTGGTGTCTGCCTGCACTTTGATGCACTGGAATATGTTTTTCATTAACTATAGGGCAATTGCATATAACTGCCCTGCTCAACTTAAAATCGAATTCCAGATAATTAGCTAATAGGGATGAGCTTGATGCTTGGGTCGAACAGAAGTTCGACTCGAATATCGGGTGTTTGCCCATTCTCCGAAGAGTGAACATCATGGATCGTTTGCAGGGTGCCTTTGGCCAACAATGGCTCAGAGTGACTAAGTCCACGCCCCACACTATATAAGGCTGCTTACACGGCGGCCTTGTGTAGTGTTGTTGGCGTGGGCAGAGAGATAGCTTGATTTAGATTAAGCAGGCAGGTTATTCAGTTAGTGGCAGTGTATTTGTTATATATATATATATATATATATATATATATATATATTTATGGTCGGAGCCCTCCGATCTTCGAGAGATATGAAAGAAACACATAAACACGTCACAAGACTAACAACATAAATAGACCTGAAGTGTGCCCTGGCCTGCTGTAAGGTGAGCCCTGGTGAGCTGGGCGATAAGCCCTGGTGAGCTGGGCTATATGCCAAGAGAAGGGCGCATACCTTGACAGTAAATGGATACTTCTGTAGAGAAGGATGTTTTAAGAGAAGTACTCTGAGAAGGGAAAAGGGTGGGTGGGTACCTTGCACTGGAACCGACACAGCCTGTTGTGGGTGGTCTGGTTAAATGCCCTCCGGGCTCCTCCCATAATTACAGGCCACCATGCTGGCCTTCTTATTTATGGTCGGAGCCCTCCGATCTTCGAGAGATATGAAAGAAACACATAAACACGTCACAAGACTAACAACATAAATAGACCTGAAGTGTGCCCTGGCCTGCTGTAAGGTGAGCCCTGGTGAGCTGGGCGATAAGCCCTGGTGAGCTGGGCTATATGCCAAGAGAAGGGCGCAAAAGACTCGGTTAGGGAGGTAATTTGGTATTGTGTGAAAAGCCAACTGTGTGTGGCGGCATGACATGGAAGCCAGGATGTGATGGAGGTCTCCTGTTGTCGCCCTGGGGTTTGAGGCTAGTAACCCGTGAGACAAGTTCCAGGCTGTACAGTAGGCCTTTAGGGCATTTGAGATAACGATAGATTAATGAGGCAGGTAGTATCGCAAAGGTGTTGTTCGGATGCGAGGTTAACTACGACCAATGTGGGATAAGAGACATGGTCGGGTCGGTTCCAGGTTCCTGCGAAAAGGACGACGCAAGGTTAACGGGTAATGTGACGGCTAGAGTATTGTTTGTCTGGGATGTAGACGCAGAGGACCTCTGATTGGTGCTGTGGGGATAGTGGCACTGGCCTGTGCGGGAAGGCCATGATGGCCAGCGACTTGGACCTATTTATAATACTGGCTGTGGCTTGGTTGTCTGGGGTAAACAATCCTGTTTGTCTTGCCCGGTTGCTGCACCAGATGTGGCCTGCTGCAACAATGGGGTAGAGTTCGAACAACGAGGAGGACTAAGTGATCCCGGGAATCAAGAGGATTCTGACAGCCATGGCCCTGTGAACCCAAGATGGCCAAAAATTGAGGCGAGGACCTGTGGGGGCTGTGGCGTCCATGACTACCTGAGGTGAAGAGGGAGACGCTGACGGAATGAACATTGGCATGCCATGTTGGTTCGTGGGAAATTGTCTCCCATGGGCAGATCCGTTGTTGCTGGCACGTCTGAATTAAGGATTTGGTGGGGGGTCTTGTACCTGGAAGAAAAACACTAAGAGGCGGGAGGTAAAGGATCACCCCCGGGTCTGAAGAAAGAATGGTGATAGTCATGGAATGAGCACCCTGCGTGCTAATGACCTAGATCCATGCTGTATGCAGATACGCGTCCACTTCTACCCTCCTGTTGGGGTTGCCCTGCATGCGCGTCTCCGACTGTCCCTAAGGCACAGCGCAAACTCTGAGACAGTGAGCGTGCGATTAAGTCAAGGGTCTCTGGCCTTCAGGATGATGAAGACGTTTCCCCTCTAATATGATTTGTTCTCGGCCAAGTTGTGTGCTGCTATGAGGAGGGATGCTAAGTTAACGTCATTATTGTCCCAGATGTGTGTGTGTGTGATGTACGGGGAGCATATAACCTCCTCAGGCCCCAAAACTGGTGATTTTAGTGCTGGCTGCAATGGAGGCTTGAGTGGCAAGGAAATAAGGGCAGGGTAAGTATAGGGGGTCCTAGGGCACAGGGGGTCCTTTGCAGAGACACTATCACTTTACCCTGCATGAGCAAGGTGGCAGTAAGCACCATTGTTCTAAATTTCCACTGTTCTGCATCAATGTTTCTGCTCTACAAATTAGCTAGCTGCGGAGAATAGTTCACCTCGACAGAAAAGAAAAACAGCAATTCTACATCAATATACAGCAACATAAAACAGAAACATTGAATGTATTATAGATATATGGTTCCTTTTCTTTTCCATATGAACAGTAATGAACGCAAGCTTAATGATAGGTTAGCATATCTACGTGAACAATAGCTACCATACGGTGTTACAAGACAGAGGAGGTAAAATATTTACACTCAGTGATTCCAATTATGTTTTTTTCAAGTGTAACTTTCTTTCTTTTTTAAGATGATAATTGGGCATAATAAGCAGTAACACAATGTAAGCAGTTATTTGTCCAGTGGCGATTTTGTCAGCAGCTTAGTAGAGACATGCTGTTCAAGAGAAGTATTGCTGTATGAGGGATTTCTTTGGCCAGGAAATGAGTCTGATTGTACAGTTTCCACTACAATAGATAAAATAAGCTCATATTTTTCCCTGTGGTAATTGAAATTGGTATAGAATACTTTGTCAGAGGTTCTGTAAAAAGTGTGTAGAAAGCACAATCAAGCTTCTTTAGCAACAAAGAGAAAAAAATGATGTACAAAGTGGTCCCCTAGCAGCCAATCAGAATTCCCCTTCCCTGACCCTAGAGCTGTTCAGAACAATGAAATCTGATTTCAGATAAGTTGTTATAAAGTCATGCTCTTTGTTCTAAGCCTTATTAGACCATCTTGTGGATTTAGCATTCATGAAGTATAATATTTATTTTATAGCATGTGCCTGATTGCAAGGAACCTGGCAAAATTATGGAAGATCTTAAGCACTCGGAAGAGAGAGATGCAAATGGAGGGAGTGGACACACTGGTAGTGAGAATGACCTAAAGAAACAAGTACTGTAACATGGGGTAGGTAACATGCTCCATTATAGCAAAGGAGCAAGTGTTCCTACAGAGTTGGGTACTGGTGAAGAAGCATGAATCATTGAGTATACCTTGCAAGGGGGCTATCAGGAGGTACTGTCACTTTACCCTAAATAGGCAAAAATAGCAATAGGGTGGATTTACTAAAACTGGTGCACTCAGAATCGGGTGCAGCTGTGCACAGTAGCCAATCAGCTTCTAATTTCAGCTTGTTCAATGAAGCTTTGACAATAAAACCTGGAAGCTGATTGGTTTCTATGCAGAGTTGTACTAGATTTTGCACTCTTCAATTTTAGTAAATAATCCTGTGTCTCTTTAAGTGGTCATGGTTAAATAGAACCCAAACCTATTCGCTGTTTATACTGCACACGTCAGAGTCCATGTGCCCAGTCCTTTGTACCCAATCCCTGAACTGAGAATCTCTTATAAGCACCTTAGGCATTGGTTAAAAAATAAATAAAACGTTTCCATTAAATGTGATAACAGCATCAGAACTACACAGACACCTTCAGGCAAGAAATCAATCCACCCTTCATGGCTTGTATAGCTGGATGTCACTAGATCTGAGGAGACCTGGTACATTTGTTTCAGGTGACTGGATCTGGTATTGTTTATGCCTGCTGGAATCAATAACTGACTAATTTGTTTTGTATCTGGTGGATCATGCAATCTTTTTTTCCCCCTAGTCTTAGGTGCTCTCATTCACCATTGAGTCCACTTGTTTTGCATTCCACATTACATAAAAAATATCAAAATTCCAACATGTAGTTGACACCTTTTAACTATAGCAGTAGCACGTGTACACTTTTAGGATCTCTGTACAGAGATCTTACCAAAGTCCTAAAGAAATGTAAGAAACCATGACATGATACTCTATCAACATTTTAAATAATATTTTGGATGGACTGACATTTAAAGTTTAGAGTAGGAATGATTACAAACTTTGCCACATTTTTTTTAAATATCTGTGTCCTGATGGGCAGATTTCTGTTAATTCCCTGTCCCTGAGACACAACAGTCTGTTCATGGATGCTCAACCTGTAGCCCTCTAGTTGTTTGTTTCAGAACTACAAGTCCCATCATGCTTTTGCCTTTGGGAGTCATACTTTTAACTGTCAGCCTGGCAATGCCTTATGAGACTTTCCGCAACATCTGGAGGGCCACATGTTGAGCACCCATAAGTCAGGGAGTGGAAAAGTCTCCAAAGTAAGGTGAAATCCTTCTCTTCTTAGATAGGGATTCATAAATCTGCCTAGGTGTGGTTCATGAACAGTTGCACAAATCTTGCTAGAAGTTCACAAACTTTGCAGCAAACCCTTTTGAAGTATGGGGAGGGAGATGAATCCTGTTATTCAGTTTTGGCCTAGGGCTATTAAGCCAAGTATTATTGAACAAAAGGCACAGGAAACTGGCCACTGTCATAGGGGACAGGTACCAATGCCAAAATTTAAATCAATAAATAAATATTTAACAAAATAGTATCTCTTATACAAAAAAATGTCTGCTCTCCCTAATGGTGCGTACACACAAGTGGATTTTCCATCAGAAAAATCTTGGATGGTCTTTCCGACGGAATTCCACTAATGCTTGGCTTGCATACACATGGTCACACTCTGAACTTTCGACCGTAAAGAACGCGGTGACGTACAACACTACGATGAGCCGAGAAAATTAAGTTCAATGCTTCTGAGCATGCGTCAAATTGTTTCCAAGCATGCGCAGGAATTTTGCACGTCGGAATTGCTACAGACGATCGGAATTTCTGATTGCTGGCTGGAATTCGGCCAGCAAAAGTCTGATGGAGCATACACACGGTCGCATTTTCCGACCAAAAGCTCTCATCGGTCTTTTTCTGGCCGAATTTATAATCGTGTGCACAGGGCATTACAGTTCTGACGATATGGCTGCTGTGAGCACAATTTTTTATAGAAAAGTGTTGGGTTTTCGATTAGTTCAGATTTTTGGTTCTTATGACTTGATCTGTAGCAAAGGCTATGTACTGAATTAGAGGATGTTTCTTATTTCTGGTTGCAAATCTGCACGAATTTCAGCCAAAAAACCCAATTAACCCATGGTAGTTTTGAACCCAAACCTCATCCCTACTTTTCGACAGATTTCACTAAAGCAGGTGTTGGAAGATTTCCCCTTACCTCAAATAGAATAAAACCCATTAGGAGTGGTAACCCTTCCATGCTCTATTCAAATAAATAAATAAATAAAAAATGTGGCTTTTAATTTGCTTTCCGCCACTTTCATATGGGCGTTGACATTGCTTTTCTGTTCAAATCCACCTAGAAATTGACAGATTCTGACAGATCTGAACAAAATTTTAATGCCAATGCCTGAATTTCAATGCCCTTTTATGATATGTAAACAGACGCACATGTAAACAGATGTGCGTCTGTTTACATTCAATGACCACTGGGTCCGTCTAGGTCTGATAAACAATGTGTCCTTTTCCATTTCTTTGAACCTATGTGTGATGGACTGGAGATAATAGGAAGTACACAGACATATTTATATCTGCCTGCCTATAGACCTAACATGAGTTCCTTAACCACTTGCCGACCGCCCCATGTACATATACGTCGGCAGAATGGCATGTACAGGCAAAATAACGTACCTGTACGTGTCATTCTACTGGCGGCTGGGGGGTCCGATCGGACCCCCCCCCGCCAGCGGGGACAGTCGGCATCGCTTCAGGAGCGATCCGGGATGAGGGGACGGCCAGTGGTTTCTGGCCACCCCCTCGCGATCGCTCCTGGCGAATGAAAAGCTTCCCCTGTCTGTCTATTGTATAGACAGGCAGGCGGAAGTGATGTCACGCTTGGTGCGTCGGTCTATCTGACCGGGACGCCGAGGAGTGAACACACACAGGTTAGTGCACAAACAGTACACTGACACCAGTACACATAGGCACACAAATAACCCCCCTGTCACCCCCAGATCACCCCCCAGATCACCCCCTGCCCCCCCAGTCACAGTGTCACTAATTGCAGTGATCATTTATTTACTGATCACTGCATTTAGTGTCAGTGTGACTGAAATAACAGTCAGGGCAGTTAGTTTTAGGCCCCTTTAGGTCTAATGTAGCCCCCTACCCCCCCCCCCCCCCCCCCCCCCCCAATAAAGGTTTAACCCCCTGATTGCCCCTAGTTAACCCTTTCACCCCCTTTTGCCAGTGTCACTAAGCAATCGTTTTTCTGATCGCTGCATTAGTGTCACTGGTGCCGCTAGGTAGCCAGTTTTTTTTTTTTAGGTTAACCGCCATGTTTATATAGGTTCATAAATAGGTTTATAGGTCAGGTACCCTCATATTACAACCTAAATAAAGGTTTTAACCCCCTGATTGCCCCTAGAGTTAACCCTTTCACCAGTGATCACCGTATAAGTGTCACTGGTGACGCTGGTTAGCCAGTTAGTTATTTCATTATTTAGGTTCCCCGTCAGGTTTTTATATAGCGTCAGGTACCCCCATATATTACCTAATAAAGGTTTAACCCCCTGATTGCCCCTAGTTAACCCTTTCACCCCCTTTTGCCAGTGTCACTAAGCGATCGTTTTTCTGATCGCTGCATTAGTGTCACTGGTGCCGCTAGGTAGCCAGTTTTTTTTTAGGTTAACCGCCAGGTTTATATAGGTTCATAAATAGGTTTATAGGTCAGGTACCCCCATATTACAACCTAAATAAAGGTTTTAACCCCCTGATTGCCCCTAGAGTTAACTATTTCACCAGTGATCACCGTATAAGTGTCACTGGTGACGCTGGTTAGCCAGTTAGTTATTTAGTTATTTAGGTTCCCCGTCAGGTTTTTATATAGCGTCAGGTACCCCCATATAGTACCTAATAAAGGTTTTAACCCCCTGATTGCCCCTAGTTAACCCTTTCACCAGTGATCACCGTATAACTGTTACGGGTGACGCTGGTTAGTTAGTTTGTTTTTTATACTGTCAGGGCACCCGCCATTTATTACCCAATAACGGTTTAACTCCCTGATCGCCCGGCGGGTGATATCAATTAGGTTATAGGGTCAAATAAGGTCTGCGTCGCCCCAGGTTAGTGCCAGTACCGCAAACACCCACGCGCAAAGCATATACCTCCCTTAGTGGTACAGTATCTGAACAGATCAATATCTGATCAGATCTATACTAGCGTCCCAGCAGTTTAGGGTTCCAAAAAAACGCATTGTTAGCGGAATCAGCCCAGATACCTGCTAGCACCTGCGTTTTCCCCCTCCGCCCAGCCCAGCCCAGCCCACCCAAGTGCAGTATCGATCGATCACTGTCACTTACAAAACACTAAGCACACAACTGCAGCGTTCGCAGAGTCAGGCCTGATCCCTGCGATCGCTAACATTTTTTTTGTGGTAGCGTTTTGATTCAGTCGCTAACAGTCAGGAGCTTTTTTACCTGTGAATCTCAAAAAAAAAAAAAAAAAAAAAAAATAGTTGTCATTTTATTGTTCTCTCTCTCTCTCTATTCTCTCTCTATTGTTGCTCTTTTTTTACTCCATTCTATTCTGCAATGTTTTATTATGTTTTATCATGCTTGCTTTTCAGGTATGTAATTTTGTTTACTGTGTTTTAGTGTTAAGCATTTTTTTGTTTTCAGGTGCGCCATTCAGTTGCAGCGCGGATTTATTTATCTTGACAGCAACAGCGTTTGCTCCCACGATACATAAAGCCGCGACTCCAACGCTGTAGGAGGTGATTTCACCACCACAGTTAAAAAAAAGAGCATATATGCCGAAGCATGGGGGCAGCAGGGGCGGAGGAGCGATTGGATCCTAATGCCACGTACATGCGGTCGAAATTCCGACGGAGGCTTGCCCCGTGGAAAAGTCAGACCGTGTGTACACGGCATAACTTTTGCGAGAGGATGCCCCCATGCTTCGGCATATATAAATGGTGCATGTATGCCCATCATTAGAAGTGGGTGGATGAAGGGAGGTATTCTAATGGTGGGCATACCCACCAATCAATCTCTTTTTTTCGTTCAGCCAAGAGGCTGCATGAAAAAAAGAGATTACAATATATGTCCAGTATGTTGCTGGACTTTGAATGGTTATACCAGAATGATGCCTGCAGGTTTAGGTATCATCTTGGTATCATTATTTTCAGCTAGTGATCGGCTTTCATGTAAAAGCAATTCTAGCGGGTAATTAGCCTCTAGACTGCTTTTACAAGCAGTGGGAGGGAATGTCCCCCCTCCCGGATATAAACCACACCATTGGGAAATTGGGAAAGCATTTTATCACACCAATCTTGGTGTGGTCAGATGCTTTCAGGGCAGAGGAAAGATCTAGGGTCTAATAGACCCCAATTTTTTCAAAAAAAGAGTACCTGTCACTGCCTATTGCTATCATAGGGGATATTTACATTCCCTGAGATAACAATAAAAATGATAACAAAGAAAAAAAATTGAAGGAACAGTTTAAAAATAAAATAAAAAAGCTAAATAAATAAAAAAAAAAAAGAAAAAAAAAAAAGCACCCCTGCCCCCCCTTCTCTTGCGCAAAGGCGTACACAAGCGTTGGTCTGGCGTCATATGTAAACAGCAATTGCACCATGCATGTGAGGTATCACCGCGAAGGTCAGATCGAGGGCAGTCATTTTAGCAGTAGACCTCCTCCGTGAATCTAATGTGGTATCATGTAAAGGCTTTTAAAGGCTTTTAAAAATGTATGTAGTTTGTCGCCACTGCGTGTTTGTGCGCAATTTTAAAGCATGTCGTGTTTGGTATCCATGTACTCGACCTAAGATCATATTTTTTATTTCATCAAAAATTTGAGCAATATAGTGTGTTTTAGTGCATTAAAATAAAAAAAAGTGTATTTTTTCCACAAAAAATGCGTTTGAAAAATCGCTGCGCAAATACTGTGTGGAAAAAAAAATGCAACACCCACCATTTTAATCTGTAGGGCCTTTGCTCTAACAATATATATAGTGTTTGGGGGTTCAACGTAATTTTCTTGCAAAAAAAAAATATGTTTCATGTAAACAAAAAGTGTCAGAAAGGGCTTTGTCTTCAAGTGGTTAGAAGAGTGGGTGATGTGTGACATAAGCTTCTAAATGTTGTGCATAAAGGACAGTTCAAACCCCCCCCCCCCCAAATGACCCCATTTTGGAAAGTAGACATCCCAAGCTATTTGCTGAGAGCAATGTTGAGCCCAATAAATATTTTTTTTTTTTGTCCCAAGAGATTGAATAAATGAAAAAAAAATATATATATTATTTTTTTACAAAAAGTTGTCACTAAATGATATATTGCTCAAACATGTCATGGGCATATGTAGAAATACACCCCAAAATACATTCTGTTGCTTCTCCTGAGTACGGGGATACCACATATGTGGGACTTTTTGGGAGCCTAGCTGCATACGGGACCCCAAAAACCAAGCACCGCCTTCAGGCTTTATAAGGGTGTAATTTTTTTATTTCACTTCTCACTGCCAATCACAGTTTCGGAGGCCATGGAATGCCCACATGGCATAAAACCCCCCAAAATGACCCCATTTTGGAAAGTAGACACCCCAAGCTATTTGCTGAGAGGTATGGTGAGTATTTTGCAGATCTCGCTTTTTGTCACAAAGTTTTGAAAATTGAAAAAAGAAAAAAATAATTTTTTTTTCTTTACTTTCTTCATTTTCAAAAACAAATGAGAGATGTAAAATACTCACCATGCCTCTCAACAAATAGCTTGGGGTGTCTACTTTCCAAAATGGGGTCATTTGGGGGGGGGGGGTTTGTGCTATTTTGGCATTTTATGGCCTTCGAAACTGTGATAGGTAGTGAGGAGTGAAATCAAAAATTTGCACCCATAGAAATCCTGAAGGCGGTGCTTGGGTTTCAGGGCCCCGTACGCGGCTAGGCTCCCAAAAAGTCCCACACACGTGGTATCCCCGTACTCAGTAGAAGCAGCAAAATGTATTTTGGGGTGCAATTCCACATATAACTATGGCATGTGTGAGCAATATATCATTTAGTGACAACTTTTTGAAAAAAAAAATTTTATTTTTTATTTTTGTCTTTATTCAATCACTTGGGACTAAAAAAAAAAAATATTCAATGGGCTCAACATGCCTCTCAGCAAATAGCTTGGGGTGTCTATTTTCCAAAATGGGGTCATTTGGGGGGGTTTTGTACTTCCCTGCCATTTTAGCACCTCAAGAAATGAGATAGGCAGTCATAAATTAAAAGCGGTGTAAATTCCAGAAAATGTACTCTAGTTTGTAGACGCTATAACTTTTGCGCAAACCAATAAATATATGCTTATTGGCATTTTTTTTACTAAAGACATGTGGCTGAATACATTTTGGCCCAAATGTTTGACTAAAATTGAGTTTATTAGATTTTTTTTATAACAAAAAGTAGAAAATCTCTTTTTTTTTCAAAATTTTCGGTCTTTTTCCGTTTATATCGCAAAAAATAAAAATCACAGAGGCAATCAAATACCATCAAAAGAAAGCTCTATTTGTGGGAAGAAAAGGACGCAAATTTCGTTTGGTTACAACATTGCATGACCGCGCAATTACCATTTAAAGCAGTGCAGTGCGAAATTGAGAAAAGACCTCTGGTCCTTAAGCTGACAATTGGTCCGGGGCTGAAGTGGTTAAGCTCCAGTTTTATGCTGGAGGAATCTCAGCAAAAATGGCTTTGGTTCTGCTCCAGTACAGCAAGGGATCTGTTCATGGATCCCCTGCTAACTGGAACAGACTCCTCCTGCGAGAAAGGGCCCCTAGTGTAGACAAATGTATTTATCCCTATTTAATCCAGTTAGGTACATTGAAAAACAGTGTTACTAAACCCTGGACCCTGCATTCACTATATCTGGTCTCCCACAGTTCACAGAACATGGAAATGCAGAGATTTTAGTAAATATAAACTGCTAAATACCTTTTCTCATCAGCAGTTAGAGCAGTCTTGTGACTTCTATCAGTGTCTGGTTAAAGCTTGTAGGAAGAGTTTTCATTCTCCCCTGATTGACCTAGGTAGCTGCATGATCCCTGACCCTCTGTCTGGACAGTGCTGATTGGCCCTGTGTTGGTCACGTGCACTCACCCAAGAAAAAAAAAACTCTTTATCAATACACACCAAACTGAGCATGTGCAGCTAGCCCTCAAGGCTCTGTTCTATCAGCAGATGGAATGGGGACAATGAAAGAAGGGGTGGATCAGAGAAGACAGTATCAAACAACCTTTTTACTAGACATGTGCACTGCCAAAAAATTTGTTCGTTTTTGTTTCATTCGTTTTTTTTTGTTTGTTTGTTTTTCGGGTCATTCGTCATGATTGCAATTAGTTAATTCGTACATTCGTAAATTCGTAATATCGGACATTCGTACATTTGTAAATTTGTAAATTTGTAAATTCGTAAATTCGTACATTCGTAAATTCGTACATTTGTAAATTAGAAAATTCGGAAATGTGGAAATTCTAAATTCGAAAATTCGAAAATCCGAAAATTCTAAAATCTGAAATAGTAACTAACTATTACATTATAGTAGGGCTGTTACTGATTAAAATTTTCGTGTTCGATTAATCGTTTTTTTTTTAATCAATGAATCGACTAATTTTGATTAACTATAACGCACATACAGATCCAACTACTTTTAGCTGATCTCCTTGCATTGCAACTCTGCATTAGTCAGTGGTAAATGTGGTATACACTATATACAATTACCCGACACTAGTTAGTTTCCACAATCCATGACTTAACTTCACAGTTAACACAAATACGTTTTAAATTCAAACTGTAGCACTGACGTAAGTAATTTTTTTTACTACAGTGACAATCCCTCCACCTCCGGTCTAACTAATCACTCTCACCTTATGGCATGGACCCCTGTGCAAACAGGTGGTCATGCAAGCTGGTATCAAAAGGGTTAACACTGACCATAAACTTCTCTCACGTCTCCTTAGATCTCAGCAAGGACGCCAGGTCATGGGTAGAAAGAAAAGATCTAAGTGCTCACCGCTTAAGTAAAGCCGACAATCGTGTTAGTTCCATAAGGCAGCAGCGGGTGATGTCATGCTTAGCTCCTCCCCCGTACGCGTTACGTTCAATCAGAACTTCAATGTCACTGGACTCCTCCCCCTTCCCTTCGTTAGCAGACGGAGGCAGGGGGGAGGAGTCCGGTGACGTCACTGTCCATGACGTCACTGGATCTCCGACGGAACTCCATGAAGACCTGGAAGCCGGCAGAGAGGTCAGTACCGATCAAAAGAATTTTGATCGATAAAAAACAATTAACGATTAATCGAGGAATAAATCGTTAATTTCCGCAGCCCTAAATTATAGGTATTGTAATTTCCTTTCAAATTTGGCTGTTAGTGAACATAACGAATACGAATTCATCTGAAGTTACGAATTATCCGAAATAACGAATGCCGCATCTAAACAAATGGAACGGAACAAATTAATAATAAATAATAGTAAAAAGGTTTTATTATTATTATTGTTATTTATTATTGTTAATTAATTACGTTCTATTCGTTTGGATACAGCATTCGTTATTTCGGATAATTCGTAACTTTGGATAAATTTGTATTTGTTATGTTCACTAACAGCCAAATTTGAAAGGAAATTACAATACCTATAATTTAATAGTTAGTAATAGTTATTATGAGTTAATTATTATTTCAGATTTACGAATTTATGAATTTATGAATTTACGAATTTACGAATTTACGAATTTACAAATGTACGAATGTACGAATTTACGAATGTGCAAATGTACGAATTTACAAATGTACAAATGTACGAATTTACGAATGTGCAAATGTAAGAGTTTACGAATGTATGAATTTACAAATTTTCGAAATATTCAAATTTATGAATATTCAGAAAAATTTGTTAAACAGGTTTTCGTTAATTCGGATATTTCTGAATTAACGAATTTGTCGAAATCCGTTAAAAAACTAATTTGGAACGAAACGAATTGCACATGTCTACTTTTTTCACAATACAGAGGATTAGCCCATTTGGTTCCACAGAGTATAACAAACATGCTTTACTGCATATACAGACTGATTTTACTGTTGTGGGTTTAGTAACACTTTAAATTGATAATTAATGGATATCTCAGTCTGTCATTGTACTAGCCTCCTTTAAATCACTGCACATCAGCAATCAGAATAGGAGACAAAGGGCTGCAATGGAAGTCTAACTTTACTTTATGAAGGTTGCTGATTGGAGGGTAGAGCTAAGAAGTAGAACTGCTTCACGTTCACAGAGACAGAGGAATAAAACCATCCCCTACTCTACTGAAAACTAAAAATATGTTTGGCTTTAAGACAGCAGTACCTGTTGCCAAAAGCATATTCTGAAGTGTGATTGCAATATGAAAAATTCATACACACCATTAATGCAAATATGCCCAAAATGTTCATATAAATTTGTTATATGAACTGATGTATAAAGCCCCCTGTCTTTGTGTAGCACCGCTGCTATGACTTGTCTAACTGAATCTCCTTTTTTATTCTGCATCAATATAGCTGATGACAAATCAGCAAAGTCATTGCGCATACATCTTGGATGTTTACAGAGCAATATCTGCCATTACTAACATCTAAATTGTCTTGGCTGCTTTTTCATGGGCTGCTGCCAGTCGTAATAGAGAGAACAAGACCTTGTAGCATTTTCTGCATCAATAGAAACTAACTATAGATATATAAAAGACAGTGTCTGCTAGTTGCAGCTATTTACTGACTTATCAGTTCAAGGGCAAAACAGCTGACAACATGTTTCTTTACTTCTGTAATGAGCCCCAGCACTTAAAGGACAAATCTAAGTGAACTTGTGACTTTAGTCACAGTGTGATGTCATTATGAATGGAATCCTAAAGCACTATTACAGTACCAGGCAACACACCTGCACTGCAGAGCACCACAACACACATGCAATGATTTGCTATAACCACCTCAATACTGGACACTTTCACCCCTTTCCTGCTCAGGCAATTTTTACGTTTTCGGCACTGTCAAACTTTGAATGACAATTACTCAAATTTTTTTTTTTTATATAATTTTTTGAGACAGATAGAACTTTATTTTAGTAGTAATTAATCACCACTAGGTTTTTTTATTTTGTGCTATGCAGTGGAACCTCGGAATTCGATCATAGTCCATTCCAGGAGTATTGTGAGTAAAAGGAAATTATCGCGCTGAACTCAAATAGTGAAAATAAAAAAGGGTGTGACCAAAGCAGCTACATGTAAATGTGACAAGAATTCTATAAACAATGTGAATAGGAATGTAGCGCTAAACATGAGTGAGCATAAAACTAATAAATAGTGCCCAAATAAGTGACTCAAATCACAAAGATAAATATCGGGATTGATCCCTATATAAAAGTAAACACAAATGTCCAATGTGCATAAACAAAATACAAAATCAATCAATATCAGTGTCCCAGTGAAATATAATGATGATGATATCAAAAAGACACGGAAATGACTCGAACTTGATCCTCTTTCCAAACACTTTTTGATGAATATAGAAAAGGATGTGTGCTGGGACACTGATATTGATTGATTTTGTATTTTGTTTATGCACATTGGACATTTGTGTTTACTTTTATATAGGGATCAATCCCAATATTTATCTTTGTGATTTGAGTCACTTATTTGGGCACTATTTATTAGTTTTATGCTCACTCATGTTTAGCGCTACATTCCTATTCACATTCCAGGAGTATGCTCGTAATCCAAAGTACTCTCATATCAAAGCGAGTTTTCCCATTGAAGTCAATGGAAACGAAAATAATTAGTTCCACACTGACTTCAATGGGATGCAATACCGCATGCGGCCAGAGGCGGGGGGCACCGGAGAGCCTCGGAAATGGCCGAAAAGGCCAGAGGACACTTCGGCTGACCTCGGCAAACCTCAGAAAGACTTCCTACCTGAGATTTGCCGAGGTCAGCTGTGCTGTACTCGGGCCTTTCCATGCATTTCCGAACATGCCGTTCGGCTCTGCTTGGCTCCGGCGCCCCCCCACCTCAGGCCAAAAGCGGTACTGCACACCGCTTTGGCCTGAACCGTGCTCCTTTTGCGAGACAACACTCGCAAACTGAGTTACAATTTTTAAAAACACAGTGCTCGTATTGCGAAACGCTCATTGACTCATATAAGCAAAAACATACAGATATTTTGAAAAAAAAAAAACATGTTTTTCCTAGTTTCTGCTATAAATGTTTGCAAATAAATAATCTTTCTTCATAAATGTAGGCCAAAATGTATACTGTTATATTTCTTTGGTAAAAAAAAACCCAAATCAGTATATATTATTCAGTCTGTGTGAACGTTATATAGAGTCTACAGTCTATGGTATATATATTTGAAAATTGATCAGTCCTGATGTACTGACTGCCTAACTTATTTCTTGAGGCCCTAAAATGCCAGAACAGTACAAATACCCCCAAATTACCCCTTTTTGGAAAGTAGACAATTCAAGGCGTTTAGCAAGAGGCATGCTGAGTTTTTTGAAGTTGTAATTTGTTTTTTCAGTTTTTGGGAAAATTAAGTTAAATACAATTTTTTTTCACAAAGTTGTTGTTTTAACAAGTTATGTCTCACACACAGTATAGGCATACTAATGCCCCATACACACGGTCGGATTTTCCGATGGAAAATGTCCTATCGGACAATGTTGTCAGAAATTCCGACCGTGTGTAGGCTCCATCGGACTTTTTCCGTCGGATTGTCCGATGGACAAAGTTTTATCTCCTGCTCTCAAATTTTCCGACAACAAAGTCCTATCGGACTTTTTACGCTCGTGTGTAGCGAATTCCGACGGACAAAGTGCCACGCATGCTCAGATCACATTACAAGACCAAAGCTATTGGCTACTAGCCTCTACGTAGTCCCATCGTACGCAACGAACATCACCATGTTCAGGATGATCGGATTTTCCGATAACTTTGTCCGACCGTGTGTATGCAACACCAGTGTCGGACAAAATCCATCGGAAAAAATCCAACAGATTTTGTGGTCGGAATTTCCGACCGTGTGTACGGGGCATTAGAATGACACCCAAAAACACATTTTGCTATGCCTCCTGAGTATGAGGATACCACATGTGTAAGAAGTTTTCACAATCTAGAAGGGCTCAAAATCCAAGGAGCACATTTGGGCTTTAAAGTAGCATAAATTAGGCATGTCATTTCCAGACTACCTATTACATTTTTGGAGGCCCTGAAGCACCAGGACAGGGGAAACACCCATAAAAGAAAACAGGTATTTTCTAAGAGGCATAGCGAGTCTTCTAAAGAATTCATTTTTTTGTCACAAGTTTTTGGAAAATGCAGAATACAAATGAAAATTGACTTTTTACACACAGCTGTCAATTTAATAAGATACTACCCACACACACCATGAGCATACTTAAAATAACAACCCAAACATATTCTGCTACCCCTTCTGAGTAAGGTAATACCACGTGTGAGACAATTTAAATTTTTGGACTGATGATATACCAGACATTATATCACATAAATCAACCAATTATATCAAAACCAATGTACTAGAATGGTCACTTCTATATGTGGTATTCTATAAGTGGTCAGGGAATATAGCTTAGTGAAGTGCCACCTTTAGCAGTACCTATAAGCCAAGGAAGCCTAGCCTACTGGCTGCCTCCAGGAATACCATTTCACCAGTTCACTGGCCATGAAGTATTGAAGAAAGAAAGAAGAAAATATGAAGTCTATTGAGTCTTTCCCACTTTTTTTCCTTTTTTTGTCTGAATATAGATCCATGTTTGTCCCAAGCATGCTTGAATCCATTTATAAATATTTATTTCTAATGCCTGCTGTACTTTCCTGTTTTCTCACCTTGGCTAGAATGAAGTCAGCTGTGTGGTGCATGTGTTAGATTTGCAGTGTTACATTGCTGTTACTTTGGCAATGTATAAACCAAATTACCCCCCCCCCCCCCTCTCGCCATGGATCCCCTGCAGGCCCCTTACATGTATTTTTCTTTATATATAGGTTACTTTCACAGATGTCTTCATTCCAGGTGCTTCTTGCATTTTGCATTTTTTCCAGTATGAGTAGTCCGCAAAGATGCAGATAGCAGCACTCCATGGGGGGCGGATCCATGGCATCCTGCATTTAGAGGATGTCCTCAGTCTTTTAAAATGAATGATGCTGGGAGCAGTGCAAGAGAGTAGGTGAGTACAGGCATACCCCACTTTTAAGTACACAATGGGGTTTATTTACTAAAGCTGGAAAATGCAAAATCAGGCTCACTGCTGCATAGAAACCAATGAGCTTCCAGGTTTTATTGTCAAAACTTAATTGAACAAGGTGGGGTTAAAAGCTAATTGGTTTCTATGCAGAAGTGAGCCTGATTTTGCACTTTCCAGCTTTAGTAAATAAACCCCATTGTGTACTTAAAAGTGGGGTATGCCTGTATTTTATTTTTTTATTTTTACACCATCAGCACAATGTTTATAAGGGAAAAAAATCATATCCGATTGGCTGGAACAATACTCAAGCCTTCTTATATGTATTTTATGAGGCTGAGGGATTGATTACACTATGTACTTTTTGCCAAACTTTTTTTGGTCAATAGCACTAACCCTGTTAGAACATTGACAGAAAGTAGCTGGCAGGGACAGTGAATGAAACAACAAAATCATTATCAGCACATATGAGTTCTGTCTTTATTATTTATCAATGTTTGCCAAGAATGGGTACAGCCAAGAGCCAGCTTTATCCCACCGTAGCTATTTGTCAAACTGTTGGATGAAAGACATTTTAGATTTCAGTGCTGGAAATAAAGATTAACAAGAGATTAGCAAGGCAATCTATTGCAGAACAGAATTAGTCAGTGGGGTATTTTCTTATTAAGAAAAAACGATTTATACTTTAATATTTAAGGAATTATTCTAGGTATAGGGGGGCAACAAGATGAAAGACTTGATTGTCCTGATCTGAGAAAAAAAAAAAAAAGATCAAAAGCAGTACAACTGATAATAGCAAACAATCAGGATTCAGCCTTCAAATGAACCAGGGAATAGCTTGTTTCCTATAAATGACTTCTCCTGGTTTGCTCCAGTGCTCATCACTTTTGTCTATGTAAATTTATCCTACAGTTTTCATTTACAAAGACCTTAGTTAAAACTGAACTTTAGGCAAGCAGCTAATTACCAAGATGAAATGCAAATAGGGGTTTTAACTGTCAAAGCAATTGTATTTTTGTCTGACCAGTCCTGAGATTTACACAACTCTGCCACCCAGTACAGCCTGGTCTGGCGGGGCAAGATACCAATTTTTTTTTTTATTCTGCAGTTCTGTAACATATACAGGTCACTTCCCACCCCCACCCAGTGACTGGACAGTGAAAGGAGAAGCAGCAGACTGATGAGTGCATCTATCTGTCGATGTGCTCTCTCACTCTGTTAGCATAGTCCTTTCCAGTGGTGGCAGGTAGTAATGTTTTTTGTGGGGGGGGGGGGGGGGGCGGCAAACAGTATACCACCGACACCCTGACACGGTCGGTTGGTAGCACTTACCCCATCGCTTCACCGGTGGCTTATTCATTCGCATATTCATTCGCTGTTGTAACACCTGGGTGGGCTCATGGTGCAATGCTCTGCGCCACCCTATTTTTAAGCCTATTAGAGCCTATGGCTCTAATCAGGTGCTTCAAAAAAACAGCCCGACACTGTAATTCAGGCGCCCAGCCATAGAGAGATTCTTGCTATGCATGAACCTGGTCTTAGGGGAGGGATTGATTGTTGTGCTACTGATCTCATTCTCAACAAAGAAGTTGGGTTAGGGACAAATGGGGGAGCAAATATTATGTGCTCAGTTTCGGAAAGATTGAGTTTGAGGAAGTGGTGTGACATCCACATTGCAATGTCAGTGAGTAATTTAGTGATATAAAAGGAGATAGAAGGGGTGAGTTGAGGAGTAGAGAGATAGATTTGGGTGTCGTCAGTATAGTGGTATTGGAAGCTGTGAAAGATTATCTACTCACCCAGAGAGAAGGCATAGATGCAAATAGAAGGGTTCTGAGGACAGATCCTTGGGGCACCCCAATAGAAAGAGGAACAATAGATGAGGAGATAGAATTTAGGTGACACTGAAGGTGCCTTGAGAGAGATTGGAAGGGAACCAGGTAAAAGCAGAGTCCAATAAAGTGAAGTTTTCTAAAGAGGAGCAGGCGGTTAACTGTGTCAAAGGCGGCAGACAGTTCTGAGAGTATTCTGAGAGTATTGCATGGGTAGAGGTCGTTGGTTTTAGCAGTTAGTAAGTCATTAGTGAGTTTTAGGGGGGCAGTTTGTGTTGACAAAGCAAAATTGGAAGAAGTGGAGAAGGTTGTTAAAAGTGAGGTAGTGACTCAGATAGTTGTAGAATGGGGTTTTAGGAGTTTAGTGGTAAATGGAAGTGCAGAGATGAAAGAATTATCAGACAGAATTATCAGACTGAAAGAGACCAGTGAGGGGTTTTAAATATAGGGATGGCTAATACAGTTTTAGTGCATGATGACAGTTCACAGGGACAGATTGAGGCTCCATGCACACTAGTTTTTTTTTAACAGCTTCCCGACCGCCTCATGTAGATATACGTCAACAGAATGGCACGGGCAGGCAAAAGCACGTACCTGTACGTCCCCTTTAATTTGCCTGCCCGGGGGGCGCGCGCACGCCGCCAGCGGCGCGCGCGCGACCCGGTCGGGAGCTCCGTGACCACGGGCGCGGGACCAGCGGACCCGATCGCCGCTGGTATCCCGCGATCGGGTTACGGAGCTGAAGAACGGGGAGAGGTTTGTGTAAACAAACCTCTCCCCGCGCTTCCTACACTGACTGTCAGTGATCGGCGGTTCCCTGTCATCGGGAACGCCGATCAATGACGTCAGACGTACAGCCACGCCCCCCTACTGTAAAAAAAAACACAACACGTCACACTGACTCCTCCCCGCCCCCTAGTGGTTAACCCCCTAACTACAACTGTCATTTACATAGGAATCAGTGCTATTTAAATAGCAGTGATTGCTGTATAAATGACAAATGTCCCAAAAATGTGTCAAAAATGTCCGATGTGTCCGCCAAAATGTCGCAGTCACAATAAAAATCGCTGATCGCCGCCATTACTAATAAAAAAAAAATATTAATAAAAATGCTATAAAACTATCCCCTATTTTGTAAACGCTATAACTTTTGCGCAAACTAATCAATAATCGCTAATTGCGATTTTTTTTACCAAAAATATGTAGAAGAATACGTATCGGCCTAAACTGAGGAAAAAAAATGTTTTTTTATATATTTTTTGGGGATATTTATTATAGCAAAAAGTAAAAAATATTGCATTTTTTTCAAAATTGTCGCTCTATTTTTGTTTATAGCGCAAAAAATAAAAACCGCAGGGGCGATCAGATACCACCAAAAGAAAGCTCTATTTGTGGGAAAAAAAGGACGCCAATTTTGTTTTGGAGCCACGTCGCATGACCGCGCAATTGTTAGTTAAAGCGACGCAGTGCCGAATTGCAAAAAGGGGCCTGGTCCTTTGGCTGCCAATTGGTCCGGGGCTGAAGTGGTTAAGCTTCTAGCAGCTAGTTTGAGTGTTCTTTTTTTCTGCTCCTAGAAGCAAATAGTGTTACTCTATGTGTCCATGCACACGATTGTAAGCTAGAAGCATTTTTCCAGCTTCAGCAGATCCATTGTCAATCACAATGAACGCTGGCTGCTGACCTAAAAAGAAAAACATTGACCCAGGGGGTTGCTGGGGCATGCTGGGTCGATGACATCACTAGTCTATTAATCGGCGGGTGGTGGTGGAGCTGTCAAATGGCAGGAGCCTTTGTCACTTGTGGACCAATGTACCCGTACTCATTCACATGGGGGACCAGGATCTGGGGCCCCCCTTGTTAAAGGGGGCTTCCAGATTTTAATTAATCCCCCCGCACCCCCACAACCACCGGACCAGGGTTGTGGGGATGAGGGCTTTGTCCTCATCAACATGGGGACAAGGTGCTTTGGAGGGGGGGAGAGCCCCCCTGCCCCAAAGCACCCCCCCCATGTAGAAGGCTTATGGCCTGGTATGGTTCATGAGGGGGCACTTGTCCCCCCACTTTCCTGGCCTGCCAGGCTGCATGTTCGTATAAGGGTCTGGTATGGATTTTGGAGTGGACCCCACGCCAAAATAAAATGCTATACCTAAGGATCTGGTATGGATTTAGGGGGGGGGGGACTCCATGCCTTTTTTTTTTTTTTGCTGTGGGGTACCCCTTAAAATCCATACCAGACCCGAAAGAGCCTGGTAGGGATTGGGGGGATTCCTACCTTGTTGTTTTCTCTATTTTTTTATTGCCAGCAATTGTTAAGTTTACATTCATTCCTAAACACTGCAAAAATGCTAAATATTAGTGTTTTTTAGTCCAATGGTTTTCCAGCGGTATCTGAGCTTTTAGTGTGCATGGAGCCTGAAGATCAAAAAGCAAAGAATAGAGCAAGATGGCTTACAGGCCCTTTAAAGCCATTAGTTGAGAACAAACACCCAACTAACCAAGGCCCTCTAAGGGGGTAAGATACAGGCTTTCAATAAAGCTATGGCAATAACAAGATATAAGGTGGGAGGGAAAAAAACACCAGGAGTTTGAAAACTCATCAGGCAGCTAAATTTGGCTCATTTTCCTGCACCCAGTTATTCATCCCCTGCCTGCTGACCCAAACCCCTCTGAGGAGCTAACCAATAAACATTTACTTCCCTGAATATTTAGGGAATGTAATCATAAGGTAACTCCTAAAGTTATACCATACTTCCAATGGTCAGAAGCTCCTTTCACCATGGGCCCATTCATCTTCTCTCTTTTGCTATGTCTCACAAACTCTGCTATGCCTTGTAGTTTAGCCCATAACATAGCATCATTACCACCAAACAATCTGTAGTCTACAACATATATCCATAAGAAACATAAGAAACAGTGTGCAAATATATATGTTGTGTTTTTTTTTATTGGCTGGCCTAAAACATGTACACTTCAAAGTTGTATTTAGGAGAAATTTGTAGATTATAGTGAAACTGTTCCTATCAACTTTAACATTCTTATTCTGATAGCTTGACTGTGGTTGCTATTAAAGATGGCTTATCACAATATTATGTGCCATATCTGACCTGGAAGAATATTAAAAACATGGTTTAGAATTAGAAGCACTGGCAGCTCTGCACTAGTCAAAAAGGGTTATGAACATGTCTTTTGATTGTGACAGCTACAATGGGTCTTTTATTGCAGGTTTGTGACATTTTGGAGCAGATAGTAACCACAAAGTGTCTGATGGGAATACACAATTACAATGCAATCACATTAAGCAAATGTAACCTAAAACTTGTTTTGTTGTTCTCAACTCCCGAAAGGAACATGGTGACCTAAGTTTAAAGATATTTTTGCATAATAAAATCTAGAATGCAATTTATGTTCTAATTTATGTATCTAGGATGTAATGAATTCAAAGGCTTTACTTGCTCATTAGAAGAATCCACTAATGGATGGTAATGCAAGCATTAGACTCTCTTTTTACTACATTGTGGACTGAATAACCACCTTTTATGTTAATATTTTAAGCTTGAGTATCTTTTTGTTCCTTTTTTTTTTTTCTTTTATGAGTCGATCTGGTCCAGTTAAATATTAAGATATTGCTTCGATATGAGGAGGTGAGTAAAATTGCTAAATGTAGTAAATGGATCATCCCTCATAACAGTGGCGGCCGCTCCATTAGGGGCGTGGGGGCACCGCCTCCCTAATCCATGCACCTGGCCCCTAATCGACATACAGGCGCCAGACACATGGATTTCAATGGGGTTTTTTTGTTTTTGAAGTATGTGATTAGAGGCTGTAATTGGCTTCAACAAAGAATGGACTCAGATCACAGAACACTGCGCCCTGAGCCCACCCAGTTGTGTGACAATAGTGAATTAATATTCGCTATTGTCTTCTTGTTTCTCCTCCCAGCCAATCAGGAAGCGGGTCCTGAGACCCGAATGGCTGAGAGGAGAAGCGACCAAATTGGCCAGCGGCAGTTCACAATGCGAACTCAGTTCCTTTGTGATGTTGGCTGCCTGTGATTCAAGGAGCAGCTCTGGGTTGCTAGGAAGGGACATCATAAATCACACATGGACATTGGATGCTAAGCACATCCAGAAAGTTTATTTTGGCCAACAACCAGACTGAGTTGCTATTGCTCCCCTGGCAGAAAGCTATTGGCATGAGTGCCTAGCCCATTATCACAGGATTCTGTAATGCCTGATGAACATATACGTTTTCCAATCTGACGGCCTGTTCTTTGCAAATGCTGAAAAGTTTGAGCAACCTGGGAGCCTCTGATCCCAGATAACAATAACAATATGCAAAAAACAACTTTACCACTGATTTGAAAAATATGCAGTGCAGCTCCCATTCGTGAGCCAGGGAGCACGTAAGCACCAAGAGTACATTTAAGCATCTTTAAGTTTGTACCTTTAGGTCCTTTTCTTACCTAGACTTAAAAAAAAAAAAAAAAAAAAAACCTTTGTGGGAAGGCACTAGTTGAAGCTGTTATTCTTAACCTCTCAGCCTGCATGTTACTCCAATGCTCACCCCAAAAGGGCCTGCTGATTTGTCCCAGGTTCTTTTGCCAGATTACTGTGATAGCAGCCAGGCACACAGCAACAGTCATTCTTCTGGCTCAATTAACAGTCTAGGGCAGGGGACTCCAAACTTTCTGTATTGTATTGTTAAATGGCAGGGGCATGGCTTACTTCCAGGACTGCCCTGTATGACTCTTTATTGGGCAAACGTTGAAATGTGACCTATGTGTAGTATGTCCCTGAGATCCAGGGACACAGAAATCAATTAGAGATCAATCAAAGCTACTTGCAGGCATCACAAGATTATAGCGTAGGTTTACATAATTGACTTTAAATGAGGACCATAACATAGGCTACTATCTACGACTGTGGATGTTTGAGGTTTGCTAAAGAAAAATATATTGTGAAGACTACAAAAATCTCACGTGGGAACCTTTAGCCTCTTATAGAAAAAAATATAAAAAGATGACCCACAACATTTTTAATTTACTATTATACTAGTTAGTCCTTGAAATGTAACTGCCTCTGTGCACAGAAACATACAGTTCCATTATTTTCTTTTTTTTTTAAATCTTTATTTAAGGAATGCGGTACATACAAAATGACATTATAACACACACTTGCGCGCTTACAACTTATCCAAAACACGGCGGCAAGGCTGATAACAGGGAAAAAACCCTGGGAATCCATCTCCCCTTCCCTGAGGAACCTACATTGGCTAAACGTAAGGAATCGGGTCGCATTCAAGACCCTCTGCCTCACCCACAAATGCACACATGGAAACGCTCCTCAATACCTTCGCGAGAAAATAAAACACTACACACCGAATCGCAGTCTTCGATCGGCTAATCAAAATCTTCTCCTCATTCCTAAATCCCGCTACAAATCAAAGGGGCAACGGAGATTCGCTGTCCAGGGACCACGGCTATGGAACGCTCTACCAACCGACATTCGCATGGAAGAAAACCATCAGGCTTTCAGGAAGAAACTCAAGACCTACCTCTTCTAGAAGCTTGATAACCAAACGCCAATACAGCGCCTTGAGGCGATTCAGTTCGCATTGTAGCGCTATACAAGTTATTCATTCATTCATTCATAGGTCAACCTACGAAATTCAGTGATAGACAAAAGAAACAACTCGTCAACGAAGTCAGTATATAATATGACATAGGAAAAATAATCACGGTTCCATTTCCTGCCAATAGAAAATCAGGTGTCTATAGTCTACTGTCTCCACAACAGATATACCTTGCATCTAGGCCTGGTAAGCATCAGTAACCTCCCATCCCAAAAAAGGAAAAGTTTTATTGGGCCTATGTAGGCTAACGATTGAGAGCATTAAGGAGAAGGAATGACAACCTGAGAGTTGAGGTGAGGTTGTCCTTTTTGGCAGGTATCGAACCGTTGTAGTTAGAGGACTAAACTTTGGACGATGAACCTTTTATGTTAAGTAGCTATCTGTCCTGGTTTCACGGGAATGGTATCAAAGGTTTACCGCAAGCCAGGAGAATTTTATTTTTTAGGGGAAGACAGATAGGACGACACCAAAGGTGTCAGTAGAGAAAATAATGAATAAGAGGATAGAAAGGGTGGTAGGGGGTGAGTAAGAGGGGGGGATAACGGATTCTGGTAGGGTCGGTGGCCCCAGGCCTCAGATTCTTCCATGGCAGATTGTTCAAATGTAGGACTTGTATTCGTCCGAATATCGGAACAAATCCCAGTGTGTCCAGCGAGTGTTGTGTTCCTCCTCCCTTTCCCCTAAGGCAGCTGTGAGTTGCTCCATCTGCTGAATATCGCACACCCTAGCAAACCACTGTGATACCACCGGTGGGAATTGTTGCCTCCACACACTGGGAATGCATGCCCTTGCCGCGTTCAGGAGATGTTTCAGTAAAGATTTGCGGTATCGCTTACATGACATTGGGGTTAGGTTTAAGAGTACTGCAGTTCCATTCTTTTCAATGCTACAAATAACAAATATCACACACATGTAACGGAGAGTCTGTGTAAGGCTGGATTCACACCTATGCATTTTTAGTGCTTTTTGCATTTTGCAGATTTGTACTACAGTCCATTTACCATGGTTTCCTATGGAATACTTTCTGTAGAGCAAATCTGCAAAATGCAAAAAGCACAAAAAATGCATAGGTGTGAATCCAGCCTAAGGCCTGAGCAGTAGTGCTGTGTTTTAGCCAGGAAGGCTGAATGCTGGTTATTCTGAAGCAAGACTGTAATGCTGAATACCTCTGTGAGGGAATCTGATGTGTATTTTTGAACTTTGTTTCTTTTGAATAAAAATGGGCTGCCATGCCCTTGAAAATACAGTTGGGACTGACACGATTTCTTCAACTCGGATGCACCACTAGAGCTTAATCACCCCGGATCATCACAATGGTTACGGGACTGCAGCTCTGATCAGCCAGCTAAAGGGGAACAAACTGATCATCACCATATCACCATTGATCTGCTTCCTGGAGTATGCTGCAGGAAGAGAAAGGAATTGGCAGGGTCATCGGCTATTGGATAGGAAATTAGAGTACAATGTAAAAAGAAGGAACTTGTGCATACATAACATACTTTATTAAAAAGGAAGTCATAACTTAAATATACATTTTACATTTTTACGTGCACTTTAGCTTATATAAAGGTCAAATCTTGCATGTGTGATTTTTTTAATCCTTGAAAGAGGTGGTCCCATAGTAAGCCTTAATTATCTGTACTAGTTGATCTTAGTTAATGTACTGCTCCCCAGTTGAAGTCCTTATGGACCCCGACTAAAACCAGAATGAAGGAGTTATTGATTGAACATCCTGTGGATATGAAGAAATGCTTTTCCTACCTTTGTATTTATATCTTTGTGATGAAAGAGGGATAAAAGCAGCCCGACTGTGTAAAGAAAATTGGCAAATGCCAGACATATCATCAGAAACCAGTTTATAGCATTGAGGGTGACGGAACATCCTCCATGTACATACAAAGCTATTACTCCAGCTTATCATTATCTGCAGAGCAACACTACATCCACAGGCAACGATATGATTCCCAATAATATATTTTATTGCCGCATACGCTGTATGACTATTATTGTTTTTTTTTCTTTAAAGGGACTCCAGCAGACCTCATGAGGTGCAATTTAGAAATACAATTTGTAACTGCAGTTAGCATATTTGTCCTTATTTCATGCCAAGCAATCATGGGGGAGTTCTGACAGCCCAGAACAATGGTTCTTGTAGGACGAAGTGATTGGACATTTTAGAGAACCTTGTTGAAATAATGCCGTTTACCTTTTCTCCTTCCTGTAGACACATTTCAAAACAAGTGTCTGAATTATTCCTTTTTATACACTAAATGAAAGCAGGCATGGGCTGGCAATCTGGGAACCCTGACATTTGTCAAAAGGACTGGTGTCTTTATGAGTGCTTGTGAGCCTAGGGGAGCTGCTCAGAGCAGTTCAAAAGTACAACATGCTTAACTCCTGGCAGATATAAAATAAAGCAGCTCTCATGAATACATCCTCATATGTATTTTTCTTAAATGCAAGCAGTGTTAATACCTGGATTTGACTTTTATATCAGCCTCTTGCAGTCCCTGCACAGTTGAGGGAGATGTTGCACAAGTAGCCAATTAGTTGTCATGCAGTATAAGGAGCATGCCGAAGAGATGAGAGCAGAGTAACATAGATAGGAACTCAGTGTGCTGCTTCTCCTTTTACTGTCCAGTCAAAGGGTGGGATTGGGGAACAGATCAGTAAAACCGGACACACACTGTTTGAATGTTCACCAGTTCCTGGAGAACTGGTCAAAACTGGTTTATGGGGTATCCCTATTAGCCCCTTCCTACCTGACATCCTTCAAACATAAAATAATAAAAGTGGCTGTATCCAATCTGTTCAGGTATTCTGACAGTTGTTGGTGAGATCTGTCAGAATACAATAACCTCAGCGGTAGATTGTCTATCCGCACTGCATAACGTGAATGGAGGAATCTGTTAAAACTTTCCCTCTGAGCCCATGTATGACCAATTTAAAGTGGTCCTAAAAGCTGGCTGTTTTTTACCTTAATGCATTCCCTGCATTAAGGCAAAAAGACACCCTAATATTTCCCTCCCTTTCCTAGACATTTACCTTAGCCTGTCAATCAAATGCTGTGAGATGGGACCAGGAGGCGGGACCAAGAATTGTTTTGTGCGTCTATGGACTCAAGCAGAGCGGCTCATAAGCGAGCCCTCACATGTGCCCCCATAGCAAAAGGAGGAGCCAGGAGTGCTAGCAGGAGACCCCATAAGAGGAGGTTTGGGGCTTCTCTATGCAAAACCACTGCACTGAGCAGGTAAGTATGACATGTTTGTTACCCTAATAAAAAAATTATAGACTTTACAATCACTTTAATTGTTATAGAACTGCAACATAAACAAATAAGGTCTCCTCCTCTGCCAGATAGGGTTATACTGTGGGGAAGAGCTGTATTTATATATTCAGCTATAAAAAGGCCACTAGGTTCTTGTCTTACAGCATGTAGATGGAAAATATCAGCGAGGGGTTCCAGCGATTAGCTGCAGCCAGTCTCAAGTAATAGCAGCATAGCGGCATTTATTTTCACACCAACCTGGCAATGAAAGATGGCAAGTGTTCCCAGTCTGCAGACGGATGGACTTTTATGAAGCACAATGGAACCTATATGGGGTTTAAAAATTTCAAATTTCTAGAGTTATTTTTTGATCACTAAATTGTACCCAGTATCTGTGTCCTGCTTATTAGTGGAGTCTGTCAGCCTGCAAAATCACCAAAGAGTTCTTGAGATCTCTAACTGGCAGCAAGATTTCCACGTGTGATCATTGGTCCAGGGAATATCCAATTGCCTTCAGGGGATCAGGAAGGTTTCTTTTTCCCTGGTGGAGCAAATTGGACCCTGCTTTATAGAGTTGGTTTGCCTTCCTTTGGATCATCTGTTGGTATAGGGTTCTGTGTATGGAGGCATTCTATTTACTATTTACTTTTTTCTATTGGTTGAACTAGATGGATGTGTGTCTTTTGTCAATCTAACTATGATTTCCCAGCACTGAAGCACGAAGGGATTGATTTACTAAAGGTAAATAGATTGTTCACCTTGCAAGTGAAGTTGCATTTTGCGGTGGAATCATCCACAGAGCTTAGTGAATGAGGTGACGTTCTACTGAATTCCATTATCAAATCATAAACAAGTAAAACTGCAGGTTTTTTTGTTTTTGTTTCCTTGCATGTGATTGGGTATTCTTTGCATAGTGAAATTTCACCTCATTTACTAAGTTCTGGGGGAAAATCTCTTGCAAGGTGCAACTTCCCCTGCAAAGTGTGCAGCTTATTTTCCTTTAAATCAACTCTGAATCTGCACTGCTCCTAAAGTCTACCTAATGTAAGATAAATAAAAGATCCAGCAGAGTTAGTGAGGCCATCCCATAATGGTCAGACATGGAAACTCAAATGCAGTTCTTACGAATTGGATCCTGACAAAAAGTAACACGAATTTGACATGGAAACCAATACTGACTTCTTTGCTAGTTGTCCTGCTACTTTTTTAGCTTCACTCCTTAATAAGTCACTTAGGGCTTGTTCACATGGACTTACTTAGGTGTACGTCTGTGTGAGGCCCATGCTTGCCACATGGGGATGCACAGGTGTTCTGTGCATCCATGTGCAGGCAGTTCCATTCATGTCAAATGGGACACAGCTGCTGATCCCAATTTGACATGCGTGTGGGTGCAAGTCTCTCAACCTACACTATCTACATTCAAGGACCAGCACCTACATGCACCCCCACAGCTGTCAAATTGGGAACAGCAGCCGTGTCCTTGTAGAATGGGATTACCTGCATAGGGATGCATGAGACACTTAAATAACAAACAGTACACTCATGTCAACAAGGCCGTACCCTGAGCAATTAGGCAGCCAGTGAATCTGCTGTAATGTAGCCAATTGGATTTCACTGACAGGTCTACTACAAGTTAGGAGATTAAGATAAACAGAGGATTGGTTGTTATGGGTATATTCTTCAATTGTTCGTTTCTTCAACATTAAGAAAATCCCTGATTATAAACAAAGAAAATGTATTCAGCAAACAGTAGAAAACCCAGTTACTGTATTTGCTTGTAAGGTCTGGACAGAACAAGCATTGGCCCTCCATTAAGCTGCACTTTTGTAAAAAAAAAATGACCGGACTGCTGCTCAATACATTCCCTTTCTATAAAACATTTATATTCGAATATCAATAGGGGCTACTGATTAGCTATTTTATGGGTAATTGCTTTTTGTTTGCAATCTTATGCTCAGTTGTGCAACAAATGTGATTTATAATTATGACCCCCTATAAATAATTAAGAACTCTATTCTGAAGCCAGCTTTGAGATGCAATGATTCAGTTTGTTGGATTCCTGATTAAAGGCCTGTCACATCAGCATTCAGTTAGTTACTGAGCTTTGACTGGTTTTTAAGTTAATGGCTAAATATGTTTTTTATTCAAATTAATATTAAGCAACCTAAAATCTAAATTCTAGATTATTAATGCATTGGGACGCTTTAACCCCTTTCCTGGCTGCAGTTAGTATATTAACATTCCCCAGAATGATACCCCTTGCTGAACATTTATTCATATACATCCTCCCTGTTAGGGCCACAAGCTAACACTGTGCAGCTGGCAACTTTCAAACTGGTACTAATGGTTCAAGTTGCCCACTGATCACTGGGAACCATCGTTCATGTGATTACTATGTCATCTATGACATAATGATCACTTGCAGGCTTAAGATTTAGCTGACAAAATAAGCCTTCAGTTTCAGCCTGAAAAAGTGTCAGCGTTCATTTACTTTAAATATCTCACAAAAGTGAGTACACCCCTCACATTTTTGTAAATATTTTATTATATCTTTTCATGTGACAACACTGAAAAAATGACACTTTTCTACAAGTAAAAAATTTCCGAATTGGACCCAATTAACCATTTTCCCTCCCCGGGGTCATGTGACTTGTTAGTGTAAGTGTGTTGAGTTATTTTGAGGGAACAACAAATTGACACTGTTATACAAGCTGTACAGTCACTACTTTACATTGTAGCATAGTGTGTATATATATATATATATATATATATATATTTTATTTTGTTTCTTAAAATATATAAATTATTGTTGTAGGCATAGAGTTATTGTAAAGTTAACTGGTGTATGCTGATGCTGCTGAAATGAACTTGGGCATCTAGGCATCAATGACTACTGTTTACAGAATAGTTAATGTGGTTTGTTAATGTAAACATGAATGTATTCATGAATGTATTCTTAGTAGGTTGCTAAAGGTTAAAGATTAATTTAGGGTAAATATGAAAAAAAACTCAAAAAATTATCTCCAATGAAATCCCAAATAGTGTTACCAACTATGCCTGAGGTTTTCTGAACTGTAGTCTAGAGGGACTCAGGCTGAGCTCACTTTTTGGGACCTTAGTGCAGCAGATGCAGCTATCCTCTCAAATGGAAAGTTAGGAGCTAATTTGATTTCTAGCAGGATCATAAGATGTTTTTTTCTGTATTTGTAGTGATTTTAATGAGACAAAACATGGGAAAATGTGCATGTATCGTAGAGATGTACTGCTTGTGTTTTTTTTTTTTTCTCTAGCCATACACTTTAAGTTCCGTATCACAGTGGAATGGAGATGAATCTGCGCAAGTGTAGCACACAGCATTGCACAAATTTGCCAAGTATATCACTGCAGAGTGTGGCTTACCATGATGGTAATGCTTCCTTGGAGTTCTACTTTAAATGACTATGACCCTTCACATGGCCTCAGGTATCCTTATACTTATATGTAGTGTCTACATAATTACTATTACACATATACTGTATATAAACTGCATATAGTATACTGTATATATGTGTTTGTTTTCCATTTCCTTTGCCTGTAAGGTGAAGCTGCAGATTTTTGCCTCATAATATTGATTTTCAGCTTGGAGAAATCACTATATTTTTATGACACCTCGCATAGAAAAACAGCTCAGTTGGGTGGTTCTTTTATTTTAAGAATATGCAGTGTGACATTTTGTCCCCACAGGGCTATTTTAGCTACTCAGGTAGAGGAAACTGTCTTCTATATAAATGTGATGGTTTATATGCCAACGGCAAAATCATATGTTGTGTTGCATTAGCGTATCGCGCTAAATGCCAACAAGAATTATTTAGGAGAAAGAAGACCGGCGACAATGTTGCTCAGTGAATTATCTACAATGTGTCATAAAAGGGTGTCTAACGAATGGAAGCTTATAGGGGAAATTTCTAAACACATTATTGCAAAATTAAAGAAAATTCTTCCTTCAGATGACCTTAATGGCTTGTCTTGGATAAGAAACTTTCTGTTAGGAAACACTAAACAGGCCACCTGCTCTTTCTTTCTTACCATGTATCACTAGGGCCAAGAGGTGGAACTCTAGTCTTTGACTGTGATTTTATCTGCAGGAACAGCATTGAATTGCAGCTCTTTCCAAATATAGTGAGTACTTTCAAAACTGTCTGCTAAGCAAAGGTAAACAACTTTGGGTCTTTCTGTTTCTGACTTTTCTTTTTTGGAAACACAAATTCTATCACCCCTCTCCCCTTCCCATTTCACCAGGGAAGGGATTCCTATCCAGGGTTCTGTGGAACCCTAAAAAGCCTCCAGATTGCTAGGGGTTCCTTGATCTAGTGCCAGATTTGGACTTTGGGGGGCTCGGGGCATTCCAAGTTTGGGGGCCCCTCAACATGGACATTAAATTATATGACAATTAAAAAAAAGTGAAATTAATGATAAACCATATTTGTTCTAAATAAATATAAGTTCCAAAGAAGACACTTGTCTGAATTTTTTCTCAATTTTACTGACTGTAAGAATACACATCACAAAAGTAATTGGAACTGGCCAGTCATACATCACAGTTATGCATCACACTACAAAAGTCCTTCTTCCTGCACTTAGCATCTGCAAAAACTTTAACTAACTCATCAAACTGTATCATCCATAAGGATGAGCCGAATACCCCCGGGTTCGGTTCGCACCAGAACCTGCGAACGGACCAAAAGTTTGCACGAACGTTAGAACCCTATTAATTACAATGGACGCAAACGTTCAAAATCTAAAGTGCTATTTATAATGGCCAATATGCATGTTATTGTCCTAAAAAGAGTTTAGGGACCCGGGTCCTGCCCCAGGGGACATGTATCAATGCAAAAAGAAGTTTTAAAAACTGAAGTTTTTTTCTGGAGCAGTCATTTTAATGATGCATAAAGTGAAAAAAAAAAAAAAAGTGAAATATTCCTTTAAATATGGTACCTGGGGGGTGTCTAAAGTATGCATGTGAAGTGGCATGTGTTTCCCATGTTTAGAACTGTCCCTGCACAAAATGACATTTGTAAAGGAAAAAAAGCCATTTAACCACTTAAGCCCCGGACCAATTTGCAGCCAAAGGACCAGGCCCCTTTTTGCGATTCGGCACTGCTTCGCTTTAACTGACAATTGCGCGGTCGTGCGACGCAGCTCCCAAACAAAGTTGGCGTCCTTTTTTTCCCACAAATAGAGCTTTCTTTTGGTGGTATTTGATCACCTCTGCAGTTTTTATTTTTTGCGCTATAAACAAAAATAGAGCGACAATATTGAAAAAAATGCAATATTTTTTACTTTTTGCTATAATAAATATCCCCCAAAAATATATAAAAAAACTTTTTTTTTCCTCAGGTTTAGGCCGATACGTATTCTTCTACATATTTTTGGTAAAAAAAAATCACAATTAGCTATTATTGATTGGTTTGCGCAAAAGTTATAGCGTTTACAAAATAGGGGATCGTTTTATAGCATTTTTATTAATATATATTTTTTTTTTATATAGCGATTTTTATTGTGACTGCGACATTATGGCAGACACTTTGGACATTTTTGACACATTTTTGGGACCATTGTCATTTATACAGCAATCAGTGCTAATTCTGTGTACTGATTCCTGTGTAAATGACATGACTGAATATTAGACAGATGCCTGTGTTGCACAAATCAACTACAGGCATACCCCACTTTTAAGTACGCAATGGGGTTAATTTACTAAAGCTGGAAAGTGCAAAATCAGGCTCAGTTCTGCATAGAAACCAATGAGCGTCCAGGTTTTATTACCAAAGCTTAATTGAACAAGCTGAGGTTAGAAGCTCATTGGTTTCTATGCAGAAGTGAGCCTGATTTTGCACTTTCCAGCTTTAGTAAATAAACCCCATTGTGTACTTAAAAGTGGGGTATGCCTGTACACAACACCAGCAATGAGGGGGTAGATTCAGGTGTATGCTGTGCAGTGTGCAGGAGGCACACTACACCCACTGTAACAGCGCTAGGTTAGGAAGCAAAGCAAAGCTGACACTGACCCTGCCTATCCTGCTCTCTCCCTTAACACTATACTCACTGTAACAGCGCTATCTAAAGAAGTATAAAGCACAGCTGACACTGTCCCTGCCTATCCTGCTCTCTATGAACGCCGCACAACACTACACAAGGCTGCCGCACTGGCGGCCTTATATAGTGTGGGGCGTGTACTAAACCCCCCTGAGCTATAATTGGCCACAGGCATCCTGTCTGTGGCCAATTATGGCTCTCCTTGCTGCCGGCGCTGTGATTGGCCAAGCATGCGGGGTCACAGTGCATGCTTGGCCAATCATCAGCCAGCAATGCACTGCGACAAACGGACGAATGGACGATGTTTGATTCGAACATGGCTTTGGGCATTTAGGGGTTGATTTATCAAAGTCAAATTTACTGTGCACTTTTGAAAGTGCAGTTGCTCCAGAGCTTAGTAAATGAGGGAGAGCTCCTGGTTTCCATCATCCAATCATGTGTAAGCAAAAATGCTGTTTATTTATTTTCCTTGCAATTGTTTGGCTGTTCTTTGTAAAGTGAAGCTTTACCTCAATTACTAAGCTCTGGAGCAACTGCACTTTCAAAAGTACACAGCCTATTTGCCTTTAGTAAATGAACCCCTTAGTCTTTCATGGGTCATTGTTTGTTGTCAGATAATTCTTTATCAGTGCCAATTTGCTGAGTGACCTTTCTCTCAAACAACTAGTGACTATCATGCTCAAATATATTCTAAAAGCTACAATAATACCTGAAAAGGTATCAGAAAGCCCTTTATCATGTAAAATAAAAACTGCCTGTTGAGATGGAGTCAGACATGCCCGGAGCTTGGCAAAGGCTGCAAACTGGACAATTTCCTCAACGAACACCCTACTGAAGTCTTGGGGGAAAATAAGTTTCATTTTTCTATAAAGAAAGTCTGGGGCCCCCTCTGGCAGGGGGGCCCGGGGGAATTGGAATTGCCTTTTCCCCCCCTAAAAAATCTGAAACTGAGTTCTGGTTGTTTGGTCTCTCATCTGAAAGTGTCTGGATAGTTCCCGGTCTAGTGCCACTTTCCAGCACCAGGACACCAATTATCTTTTTAACTGTCTGGAAAGAGGGCATTCTGACCACCACTGCCTTCTTCTTCTTCCGATGTTGACTCATCGCTCTCTCTGGCTGGAATGCCAGAGCCGCGCTGTGCTGGCATTCTGGCCAGAGAGAGCGACGAGTCAACATCAGAAGAAGAAGAAGAGGAAGAAGAAGAAGAAGGCGGCGGAGCAGAAAACGACGACAGCGGCAAGAACAGAAGAGACCCCGGAAGACCGCGGAAGACCCCCAAAGGCGGATCGAGACCCCCAGACGGCGGCAACGACGAAGAAGGTAGCTGGGCTCCTCTGCTCGGTAAAAGAGCTAGGTAAATGAGCGGAGGAGTCCGGCGAGAAGACCCCCCAAGACGGAAGAAGACCCCGGAGCAGTGCAATAAAATATTTTTAAAAAATTGTGTGTTTTTTTTATTTACACTTTACACCTTAGGTGAATGGGTAGGGGTACATCGTACCCCATTCTCATTCACATAGGGTGGGGGACTGGGATCTGGGGGCTGTAGTGATCTAATATATAATCGTTCCTTCCTCGTAGATGGTATATGGTTATTGAAAAGTACTTCCGCAGCAAAACCCGATTCTCCCAGAGAGAGATTTTATTGACTTCCAAAACAGAACATTATTACAGATGACAAAATCCAGCAGAGTACATGACAAGGAATTTCTTCTCCTAGACCCGTCTTTCTCTCTACACTAGCTGACAACCTGCCTGTCTTCTCATATACTGATCTGACACTGGGGGGGGGGTCAACCAAATGTTTACCATGAATACCCCCCTCAATTCTAATTACCATCAGTAAATACTAGATTAAAAGGCTATCCCTCACACACACAACTTGCATAAGATTTACACATCAAAGGGTAACAGATAACATTGTCTTTGATGTGTGCGACTACTGATTAGATTAAGAGATGACACCTGGACACCCTTTTGAGGTGTAGAATAGACTTGAATCCCCAATCTATATTCTTGCATAATGAATTTGTCTTAGAATGCCTAAATAGAATGTCTATACGAACTACATAAAAAACACTACATATATATATAAATATGTATATATATAATATATATATATATGTATGTATACATATATATATATATATATTAGATATAATATACTACATATACCCCCACTTGGGTCGTTCTAACTACTAGAACTGACCCATAAATCGAGCAACAAACATAGCATTACCGACTTGAGGTATTGGATGCTTCACAATGGCTCATATGAAATATAAAGTTGAAACTGGTTACATCTCTCTTCACCAGCCTCTAAAATATCCCCATGAAACAGTCATTAGATAATATAGCTTTAGACCATGACTGGAAAAGGATTCGGTAAACATCCTTATTATATCACATCAAGATCTTGAATATTGCACAAAAACGAGCGGATGTCGCAGTTCATTCTTCAATTTTCAACTTCATCACATCTCTCACTGAAATTAGACTTGGTGTGCTGGGAGCTCCGATCCACATAACTCCAGGATTCCTCTCCAGGCTCAAGGTTTTCATTTTCTTAAAGATGCTTTTGCACAAACACCAGCAAATCCCGAAATTCTACTTCCATCTTTATAGTAAGAAGAACCATCCATGTACCAGCATTCACTTTCAAGTTCAAAAGGCTGAAAAAAACTGCTATTGCTGTACTTTGTAATTTGCTGTAGGCCGACTCCTCATTTCCATCCTTAATAGAGCAGTTGCTTGAATCATTCAGTCCATAATTCCACCTGAATGGTATACCAATCTATATACCAATCTATAATTCATATATCCATATAATCCATATATAATCCCCCACTTTCAGATAGAATCAGCTTGACATCAGCGTTTATCAGATCTTCTATCCAGACAAAGCAGCAGTGGAAAATCTTGCCAGTAAAGTTAGGTCTTTTTTTCATCCATATGTCAATAATATTAATGACTGATTCAACAAAGTTTCAAATCATGACTGGAGTGATGAACTTCACTCACCCCTCTTATAAATTTAGGAAAACCACCCAACATACTATAATTTATGCTATGCCAAGCCATTGTGCAGCATCTCACCTTAGATGTCAAATATATAGATCAATATGCAATATGTAATATGCAACATGTAATGTAACATGAAAAATTATTTTCGGTTTAAATGTTTCGCTCTGGGTTTAAGATAAAGTTCAAGAAATAAAACATAATAAAATAAAAAAATAAAAAAATAAAAATAAAAATGGAAAAGGGTGAAAAATAAAAATAAAAAAATAGGGCTTGATGAATAAAAATGGGAAAGGGTGAAAAATAAAAAAAAAATAAAATATAGGGAAAAGTCCATTGTCCAAGTCAAAAAGTAAAAAAAAAAAAAGGTCAATTGCTTGATGAATATTGAGAGAGTCCATGATATTGTTTATTCAGTGTTTCTCCCCCACTAGCCAGAAATTTCAGCTTGCAGTTCACATGCTATGCGGATGCAGTATCTTCAATATCTGAAAGACAAAAAACTCTCCAACAAAACTAATTAGCAAGATCCTTAAACATTCTTTGAAGTTAAAACAAAGGACTATTTACACATCCACAGGTTGAAACTAATCCACCCCCACTGCTAGAGAAATGTCACTTGTATTCAAAAACAGATCTGGATAATGTAATCTGTTTAGCTGTCCCAGCAATGTGTAATGTTCCATTTTCATTTTATCATACTCAATCTTCAAGTGGTCATATTTCTGTTTTAACTGAGAAAATGGTATCCAAGCCTTCGATACCTTTTTATTATGATTTTGGTCAGCTCTGCTTTTCATATTAATATCACCTATATTTGACCTGGTGTCTCCTCTTTGATTGTTATCATAAGACATTATCTTTTGATCTTTATGTTCAGTATTTGTCCTAAACAATGTGGCTAAATCAATCTTGACAGCTTGCTCATTTGACTTTCTCCATAAATTGTCTGCTTTCAACAATACATCTTTTAAATCATGGGGATTTGGGGTAACTAGTAAAATATTTTGTCTAATCTCTTCGTTCAAAGCATGTAGAAATATACTCATATGTAACAAGCCACCATGCTCAAATGCAAGATTATTACTGACCAATATTTCCATAATAGATTTTATCCTTCCTGACAACTCGTAGGGAGATTCATTTTTCATTTGTTTGATCTTCCCATGAACAGTAACATCAGAACGTACACCATACAAAACACATAACAATTCCATCAATATGTCCCTTGTCCTCATTGGTTGAGTACAGATCTGCTTAATTCTCACCCAAAGACTATTTCCTATAGAATGTTGCATAACTCTGTCTAAATCAGATGGGTTGAGATTGTACATATCTCTGACATTCTGCAAGTCACAAAACCATTTTAAAAATCTGTTTAAATCATGGCAGGGAATCATTCCTATTTCTTTAAGAATTGCATCTAATTCTTTTGGTTTCAAAGGCTTCATTACAAGCTGAACTTCACCTGCATTATTATTATTGTTATAAACTGTGGTGGTCACAGTGGGTGCGGCTGGCAATGAATTATCAGATTTAATATGAGGTTCTGTTTCATTTGATAGAATGTTTGTATTTGCATTTTGCTGCAGATTGCTGAATCCACGATTCGATGCATATCTGCATTCCTGAGATCTCTTCTCTAATTCCATAATTCTTAATTTCAATCTCTCATTTTCCTCTGATAATTCATTACAACGTTTAGACTTCTCAAGCAGAGCTTCCCCAATGGTGACTGCATGCAATTTTAAATTTACAGTCTCAGATTGGTTTTGTAACCTCTGACAAACCTTGTTGCTATTATCAACTGCACTCTGTAACTGGGTAATTTCCTCAACCTTATCCTTCAACGAACTTTCCATTGTTAAACAGCAAGATAACAAGCCCTGTACAATACAACCTTTTCTTTTACCTTCTGAAATTTTACTATCAAAAACAGTTTTTTCTAAAAATTCATTCATCATAGTCCATGTCTGCTTATATTTTTCTGGCACTTCATAAGGACCGCCATGACGCTTAATACATTTTAACACCCATCTGTTAACTTTATCAGAACTGACACTAGCTTCACACTGAGTAAGCATTTTTACTATATTATTAATAATTTAAAAAGAGAAATATTTTACTCACCGCATTAATTACTCCTTCAGCTTCCAGCTCAGGTATTCTGGTACACGATGCAGTCCTTTTCTTCGTTTCCAGTCTCCAGAGAATAATTCTGGGGTTCCAAACTTGTTTGATTTTGTAGATCAGACTCTCTTATGTCACAACCAGACGTTAGAGTCACAGCACAGGTCTTGGGTCTCCATCAGACTTCTGTCCAACTCACGGATTGTTATCACCACGATTTCTAATACAAAGTCCTGAAAATGCTCTTCTGGTCGCTTGAACGGCACCAATGTAGTGATCTAATATATAATCGTTCCTTCCTCGTAGATGGTATATGGTTATTGAAAAGTACTTCCGCAGCAAAACCCGATTCTCCCAGAGAGAGATTTTATTGACTTCCAAAACAGAACATTATTACAGATGACAAAATCCAGCAGAGTACATGACAAGGAATTTCTTCTCCTAGACCCGTCTTTCTCTCTACACTAGCTGACAACCTGCCTGTCTTCTCATATACTGATCTGACACTGGGGGGGGGGTCAACCAAATGTTTACCATGAATACCCCCCTCAATTCTAATTACCATCAGTAAATACTAGATTAAAAGGCTATCCCTCACACACACAACTTGCATAAGATTTACACATCAAAGGGTAACAGATAACATTGTCTTTGATGTGTGCGACTACTGATTAGATTAAGAGATGACACCTGGACACCCTTTTGAGGTGTAGAATAGACTTGAATCCCCAATCTATATTCTTGCATAATGAATTTGTCTTAGAATGCCTAAATAGAATGTCTATACGAACTACATAAAAAACACTACATATATATATAAATATGTATATATAATAATATATATATATATGTATACATATATATATATATATTAGATATAATATACTACAGGGGCCCCCTTATTAAAGGGGGCTCCCGGATTCCGATAAGCCCCCGCCCGCAGACCCCGACAACCAACGGCCAGGGTTGTCGGGAAGAGGCCCTTGTCCTCATCAACATGGGGACAAGGTGCTTTGGGCAACCCCCATGTTGAGGACACGCGGCCTGGTACGGCTCAGGAGGGGGCCCTTGCTCGTCCCCACCCCTTTCCTGGCCTGCCGGGCTGCGTGCTCGGATAAGGGTCTGAGATGGATTTGGGGGGGACCCCCACGCCGTTTTTTCGGCGTGGGGATTCCCTTTAAATCCATACCAGGTGACGGGGCTAGCGCGGCGGCATTCACTGCCTTCGCTAGCCCCGTCTACCTGCAGTTACGTTCTAAATGAACGGACTGCTCCGTGTGTGGGCAAGTCCGTTCATTTTCAAAAAGTCCCGCAGACTTTTTTCTGCGGATTGTCCGCCGGAGAAGTCCGGGCGTGTGTGGGCAAGTCACACGCTCAGAAGTCCGGGCGTGTGTGGGCAAGTCACACGCTCGGAAAGTCCGGAGGTTTGTCCGCTGGACTAGGTCCGGCGGACAAAGTCCGATTGTGTGTATGAGGCATAACTCTTCTTCCATAAAGTTTTTTATTAATTTTTACAACAAACAGCTTAAACAGCAACATTGAAACATTGAACAGATTGCTTAGGAAATTCCAAGACATTATAATGACACAGGTACAAGTATGAGGGTGATAGGATCACAAGGAGTCTCATCTTGGAATCCTGGGCCGACAAAAATGGGTAGTATGGCCTGTCAGCCATCTGGGGTCATTTGTTAGTGCAGTCGGTCCAGAGGGGGGTAGAGCAAGGGGGGACGGGTTAAGAAGACAGGTATAAGCGCGGGCCGAATGTGGATTTAGATGAGGAGAGGAAAGGGGGACAGCTGGGGAGGTTGTGGAGTGTAGAGAGGGTAAGGCCATGGCAAAGGTAGAGGAGGGAGGAAACGGGGGGGAGGGATAGGTAGGGGTATAGGGTGGGGGGGGGGTATGTGCAGCTCAGGGAAATCTGTGGTAGAGGCGATGCATGGATGGATATGGTTACCTCGGTACGGTTTCGCCAGCTAAGTCGGTGCCGTCCTGGTGGGGATGGCTATTCAGGTGGTGTAAGATTTAAAGCGTTGGGTAGTTCTAAAGTGAACCCAACAAGCCCAAGTGGCGTTGAACTTCTGGATCCACTCTTGGGAGATATGTACTAGTTCCTCCATTTCCTCTATTTTTGATATCCTCAGAAACCATTCGCTTATCGTCGGTGTGTGTGTAGATCGCCAATGCACTGGGATGCACAATCTCGCCGCGTTTACTAAGTGCATGGCCAGGGATTTAAAGTATTCAGATCTGGACAGGTGTGTATGGTGTAGGAGATATTGTGCAGGGGAGTAGTCTAAAGTGTAGGTGGTGATGTGAGCGATAAGCTCATGGACCTCTTTCCAAAATGGTTGAAGAGAATCACATTCCCACCAGATGTGGAGCATGGAGCCCACCGCCTTTTTACACCTCCAGCACACATCGGGGGTAGATGGGGAAAACTTATGTAGGAGTGCTGGAGTCCTATACCAACGTGTCCTAATCTTGTAGCAATTTTCTTGGGTCGCTACATTGAGGGAACCCTTGTGTGTATATTCGTTTATGCGCGTCCAGTCGTCTTCGGAAAGTGGGACCTGTAGGTCCCTCTCCCAGGACAGTCTTGCTGAGTCTGGGAGGGGGTGATTCTTCTGTGAGCATGTTGTATATAGCTGAGATTAGGTGTCTTTGTGGGGGAGAGCTTGTGCATAGGGCTTCAAAGGGTGTCTTACGTCTCGTCCATACTTCTTCAGTTGCTTTGGTAGAAAGGAAATGTCGTATTTGTCTGTATGACCAGAACGGAAAGGAATTGGAGGGTGAGGAGGCAACTAGGTCCTCGTATGTGCGTGGGGATCCCCGGGAGTACAATTGGTGTGCTAGGATGCTGTCGTGGGGCCATTCTAAAGATAGAAAAGAGGTTGAGATGCCTGGTTGGAAGCTGGGGTTGCCCCTCAGTGGGGTCATGGGTCCCGGTGTAGAAGAGAGCGGGGAGATTTTTGTAGCTCGTAAAAACGCTCTAAGGGACGGATGGATGAGCGGGTGCTTTAAGGCTGTTGGGGGCCAGTGTTGGGGGGAGATCCACGGCAGGGACTTGAGCGGGATGTGTATGGAGGATCTCTCTAGGGTTACCCATATTTTCTTGTGTTCGTGTATGTTCCAGTCTACAACTCGAGTGAGGTGGCTTGCAAGGAAATATTTGTGAAGATCCGGCAGGCCAATCCCCCCTTTAAGTTTGGGGCACGTAAGGCGTGTGTATTTTATTCTAGGTGGGGAGTTTTTCCATATAAATAAGGAGGATGCTTTCCTGTATAGTGTAAAAAAGGAGGCAGGAAGGTCTATGGGGATGCATTGTATCAGGTAGAGGAGGCGTGGCAAGATTATCATTTTTATAAGTGCCGATCGGCCAAACCAAGAAATGTTAAGAGTTTGCCAGTCGCTCAAGTCCTGTTGGGCTTTTTTCAGGGCTACTAGGAAGTTCTCGCTGTAGAGGTCGGACATTTTGGTTGTGATATTTATACCCAAATATGTGATAGCCTTTTGGCTCCATTGGAAAGGGAAGTGTCTTTTGCAGTTCTCTACTTCTTCTCTGGTAAGGGTGACATTCAACGCTTGGGATTTAGTATAGTTGATCTTTAGATAAGATAGCGACCCAAAGTGATCAATGTCTTTCAATAGGTTGGGGATGGTGGTTAAAGGAGAAGTAAGGGTAAGTAGGACGTCGTCTGCAAAAGCAGCTACCTTGTATTCCCTATCCTGCATGGTCAGTCCCTTGATGTTGGGGTTGTCTCTTAGTCGGTTGAGAAAGGGTTCTAAAAGGAGCACAAAAATTAGGGGAGACAGTGGGCACCCCTGGCGCGTACCGTTTCCTATGTTGAAGGCGTCCGACAAGTGGCCATTGACCCGCACCCTCGCACTAGGAGAGGAGTACAGGGCCAAGATGAGGGACAGCATGCGGGGTCCGAGGCCAATTGCCCCCAGGACTTCCCGCATGTAGTCCCAGGCCACTCTGTCGAACGCCTTCTCAGCGTCCAGTGACAGAAAGAAACCGCGGGTGTTTGAGGTAGTGAGTAGGTGGTGGAGGTTCAGGGCCCTAATGGTATTGTCCCTAGCTTCTCTGCCGGGAACAAAGCCGACCTGATCTAAGGAGATCAGGCCCGGCAGGAGAGGGGACAGTCTATTCGCCAATATTTTCGCATAACATTTAATGTCTACATTAAGGAGAGATATCGGCCTGTAGTGCTGGACTTGGGAGGGATCTTTCCCTGCTTTTGGTATAACCACGATGTGTGCTTCTAGCATGCGGTCTAAGGGAGTAGCAGAGGTCGTCATGGCATTAAACGTGGTTATCATTTGTGGGGCTAGGATTGTAGAGAAGGACTTGTAGTACTGCAATGTGAACCCGTCAGGGCCTGGGCTTTTCCCTGTTTTCATTTGCTTTAGGGCTAGTTCGAGTTCTTCTAGGGTAAGAGGGCGTTCCATATCTTTAATCTGCGAGTTTGTTAGAAGTTTTGGGCAATATTGAGCTAGGAAGGTCCTAATTTCTGCCATCCTATGTTCTGCTTGGGCGGTGTTGTGGGTGCGAGGATTAATGTTGTATAGTTTTTTATAGTATTGTTCAAAAGCGAGGCCGATGTCCTCGTTTCTGGAAAAGGGGGAGCCATGTGGGTTTTGAATTTGGTGGACGGTGTTAAAAGGTCTGGATGATTTCACCACCCGGGCCAAAAGCTTCCCACTTTTATTTCCTTGTTCGTAGAACACCCTCTGGTGTAGCACATATCTGCGTCTCGTACGCTTCCCCAATTCTTCCAGTAGAAGAGAACGTGCGAGGGTCAATTCTCGTAGGGCTGTTTGTGAGTGGGAAAGTTTGTGGACTTTTTCTAGTTGTTGGATTCGGTGTATTAAATCTGCTATTACTTTCTGGTGTTGCTTTTTGACCCTGGCTGCTTGTGCCATTAGTTCTCCTCTCACTACACATTTATGGGCTTCCCATACACTAATCGGTGAAATGCCTGGGGTGGAGTTTTCAGTAAAGTAGCTGCGGATGTGGGATTCCAAACGAGTTGCGAATTCCACATCTTTGAGCAGTGCAGAGTTTAGACGCCAGGTCTTAGATCTAGAGATTGTTTCAGGGAAGGTCAGGGTGACTGAGATAGGGTGGTGGTCTGAGAGATACATTGGCTCTATGGTTGCGTGGGTGAGGTATGTCAAGTCTGGTTGGGAGAGAAAAAAATAGTCAATTCGTGAGTATTTCTTGAAGGGGTTGGAGTAGAAGGTGTAATCTTTGACCGTTGGGTTCAATGTGCGCCATGTGTCATGGAGGCCTAGGTCTTGGAGTTGTAACTTGATCTGGCGTAGTGCGCGGTGGGAAAGCGTGGATGTGCCTAGAGAGGTATCTATTACTGGATTGAGTGGGACGTTAAAATCCCCCCCTAGGATAATTATCCCTTCTTTAAAGGAGGTTAAGAGGTCGCAAACCTTTCTAAAGAATGGGACTTGGTGCTCGTTGGGCGAGTAGATGTTTGCTACGGTGAGGGGTTTAGAGGCATACAAGCCTTTCACGAATACGAACCTACCTTCGGGGTCGGACAGGGAGTCCGTCATTTGAAAAGGGGCCTGCTTGGAGATCAGGATGGATGTGCCTTTGGTTTTGGCTAGGGGATTTGTGGCGTGTACGGCCGTCTGGTACGTCTGGTTAGAGAGTTTGGGTATGGAATCCGATCGGAAGTGTGTTTCCTGGAGGAGGATAAATTGGGCTTTCTGTTTGGTAAGTGCGGACATGATTTGGGAGCGTTTTTCGGGGATGTTGAGGCCTTTTACATTGAGCGATAAACACTTTAGTGACAGGGAGGCTTGTGGCTTTGAGGCAGGATGCATGGTGCTTTGAGGATTTGGGGTCGAGGTTTATTTTAGAAAAGCGAGGTAGTTGTTTGGAAGCACTGGGGTTCCAACCGTACCGAGGTAACGATCCGGGGGGAGTATTTGTGTTGGTAAGGGGGGGACGAGGGGGGAGGAAGGTGGGATCTAAGGGAGAAAAAGAGGGGGGGGGAGAGAGAGAGGAGAAGGAAAAGGAAGGAACGGGGGGCAGGGGGAAAAAGTGGTAAGGGAGAGAAGAGGAGGGGCTCGGGGTTGTGGCCTTTGGAGGTGTAACAGATGAAGGGAAGAGGAGTCAGAAAGGAGGGCAGGAGTTCGTGGAGATCACGAGAATTGGGGTGGGGGAGTACCAGAGGTGGAAAGGAACGTGTCAGTCCACCTGGAAAAGGGAAAGGCCGGATGGTCAGCAGGCTAGGGTCTAGTACTGCTGGTGGGGGACTGTGGGTGTGTCTGAGGTCATGTGTGTTAGCAATCTGGAGGACTCGAAAGATGGTGGTGGTGTGGCGGGGAACAAACAAATCGTTGGCATATAGAGTGGTTAAGCCTACTAACTGTGGGGTGTGCCGGTGAGTAACAGTAAAAACAGTCTTAATTAACGTGCTATCTCATTAACAGAAAACCTGTCCGTGGCGGTCACCTCACCGTATTCGTTGTATCTCCATATATATCTTGTGTTGGTGCTTCTGCGGTGTAAATTCAGTACACAGCAGAAGCAGGGATACGCATGGCAAGAGAGAACAACATTTCAGGTAACAACAATATGAAAATATGAAAATGAAAGAAAAAAAAGACAATTGCAGGTAGCCATACACATCCCTCATTTCCTACCCAGGGAAATTACTTTTTGGTACAACAGCCACTCAGGGTGGGATCCAATAATTGGTACCTGGGTCCCAGATTATCGGATGTCCCCTGCATTTTCATACCTGATTCATGAGCAGAGGTGCATTCCCGGCCCTCCAGGGCGCGGCTCCAAAGATGGCTTTCTTCCCCGGGTGGACGGGAATAGCAGCCGTCTTTATCTCATGAAGTCATCGGATGAAAATCGTCCTTTCGGGTTAAAGTCTCGAGTTGCGTCTAAGCAGGGGTTAGGGCCCCTCCTGCAGGGTACAAACAGAGATAAGTAAAAATGGTATAAATATTGCAGGTTTCATAAAACAAAATTGCCTGCGTGGTGATCATACACTGTAATACTTTTAGTATGTCGGAGGGGAGGGATTGAGGGTAGGGAGCAGACATTTACAAATATAAATAGATCTATCGAAGTGCCAATTTGTGTTGCTTGGGACATCTGCTTAGATGGGGCAAGGGGCGACCATGGGGGGTTAACGCTTAATGGTGGGGCGGTGACCTCTGGGTAGGTTAAATAGGCGCCGTGTCTATCGAGGCAATGTGCGTGTCTGCAATCATTGCTAGAGAATAAGTAATGGGGACAGCGTCAGCCCACCATGGTCAGAGTGTCAGGTAGCCAAAAAGCCTGTTTGTCAGGTATGTGCCTATGTACCGAGTTCTAATCCTGGGCGGCAAAGCACACAGCACTAAACAAAAAACAGGAAACAAAAAACAACAAAGAGAAAAAAAAAAAAAAAAGGGGGGAAAAAAAGAAAAAAAGAATGAAAAATAAAAAGATCCGTTGGTGCATGTGCCGGGGTACCAGTGTTCCATGGTGTCCGGGTGGGGATCTGTTGAGGGTCGCTGAGAGGTTGTCTCAGACCCAGCAGGAGGGGGGAGTCACTTCCATCGTAGAAGTCTGGGGGTTCAGTTGGGAATCGTTCGATGCGTAGCAGCGTTGTTAGGGTTCAGGCGTGGTCCGGATCATTTCTGGGAGGAGGTACACATTAGCCAGAAGAAACAGCAAGGGGTTTTACCCCCCTTTACTTATCCCTTCCTGTGAGAGTTCTGACAGTGCTGGTGGAAGATAAGGGCTTTAGCTGGGAGAATCATACGGTGGGCATGTCGGTTCGGTGGTTAAAAGTAGGTATGACAGGCGGGAGAAGCGTAACATGGGTTTAGCCGGCATAAACTTGAACTTACAGGTCCGTAGGCGTTTTGCACTTAGCTGTTTTTAAGATGGTGGTGATGCCGGTCGGTGCCTGCGGGGTGTCTCCGGAGGTCCCGGGCTGTGTTGGTTCGATTCCCGGTGGGAGGGGTGCGCTCCGGGTGAGTGCTGGCTTGATCTTCGGCGGTGTGTGCGGTGCCTCTGCGTTTTGGGTGAGGGATTGTGTGAGACCTGGCGCCAAGGCTCTGTCGGAAAGTGGAATGCGCACCAGTCCGGAAGTTCCGTCATGGGGATGTCAAGTTGCTCGCAGAATCCAGCTAGGTCGTCGGGCGAGCGTAGCAGAGCGGTGCGCCCTCTAGCGGTTGCTGATAGACAAAACGGGAACTTCCAGCGGTAAGGTATGTTGCGGGCCCTCAGTTGGTCCAGCAGAGGGCGTAGGGCTCTTCTGTTCTGTAACGTGGTCGGGGAGAGATCCTGGAATAGTTTGATTTCAGTACCGTTGTACATAACACGGCCCCTCATCCTTGCTTTTCTCAATATCTCTTCCTTCAGGGGGAAATTAACGATACAGCATATGATATCTCGGGGGGGCTCGTTGTCACGGGGGGGGGGTCTCAGGGCTCTGTGCAGTCTTTCCATCTCAATGGGGGAGTCGCCTGGACGCTCCAACAGGTCATTGAAAATGGCGCAAATTGCTTGGGGGAGTGTGCCGGCTTCCAGGCCCTCGGGTACCCCTCTGACCCTCACGTTATGCCTGCGGCCCCGGTTGTCGAGGTCCTCGACTTGCCTATGTAGGTCAAATAAGTAAGTGAGTTGGGAGTCAAAGGAGCGTTGCACTTGCCTTATTGCAGCCGTGTGGAGCTGCGAGGTTTGTTCCACGTCTGTGAGGCGCGTGGCGACCGCTTGGAAGTCCGTCTTGAGGTCCAGGATTGCGGCCGATAGGGTGTTAGTAATGTTGTGGGTGATGTCCGACGTGACCTTCTTTAGGTCCGAGAGGCTCACCATGGGGTCGGTTTGCCCGCTCCGTGTGTCTGGACCTTCCAGCTGTGAGTCCGTGCTGTCGCTAGGCGAGTATGGTCCCGAGGCCTGTGAGGCCTGCGATGCCTCGTGGCTGTCTGAGCGGAGGGTCCGGAACAGCTCGGGGATGTTGCGGCCGGGTTGTATTCCGGGCTCCTTCGGTGTCCGGGTGGCAGAGGCACTTCGGTTTGACTTTCCCATGGCGGTGGAGTGCATGGGTTCCCTGTAAAGGCTGATTTATGTCCTCAGATTGCGGGAGCTCTTCTCCTAAGCAGCCATCTCCGGCCTCAGTCAGACCACGCCCCCTCGAGGCATAACTCTTATCCCTTAAAAAATATAATTAAAAATGATTTTATATTTTTAGTAGCTAAAATTACATGACAATACATATGTTGTAAAAATGATCAAAAATACAGAAAACAACATTTGATAAAATGACCAATATTGGTAACACATGGTACATTATGTATAAGCAATCTTCCTTAGATCTACCAACAACAATGCAGGAATCTCCCTAACACAGATTGAATAGATTGTTTAAGTATGTCTTTACATTACACCTTTATTTTTATTATCTGATCAATGTGTGATTCAATCAAAATGATTCAAAACCAATTAATTAGCTTTAACATCCCTACTGATTTTGACTTGATTTACAGTGTCTTTAAAAACTATTCTTACCCCTTGAAATTTTCCACATTTTGTCATGTTACAACCAAAAACGTAAATGTATTTTATTGGGATTTTATGTGATAGACCAACACAAAGTGGAACATCATTGTGAAGTAGATTTAAATAATGTTTTACAAATAAATATGTGAAATATGTGGGCTTCATGTATTCAGCCATCTTTACTCTGATACCCCTAACTAAAATCTAGTGGAACCAATTGCCTTCAGAAGTCACCTAATTACTAAAGAGTCCACCTGTGTGTAATTTGATCTCAGTATAAATACAGCTGTTCTGTGAAGCCCTTAGAGGTTTGTGAGAGAACCTTAGTGAACAAACAGCATCATGAAAGGCCATGAAACACACGAGAGAGGCCAAGGATAAAGTTGGGGAGAAGTTTAAAGCAGGGTTAGGTTCTAAAAAAGTTCACCCTTCAGCAGGACAATGACCCTAAACATACAGCCTGAGCTACAATGGAATGTTGATTAAATCATATGCATGTGTTGGAATGGCCCAGTCAAAGTCCAGACCTAAATCCAATTGACAATCTGTGGCAAGACTTGAAAATTGCTGTTCACAGACGCTCCATCCAATCTGACAGAGCTTGAGCTATTTTACAAAAAAGAATAGGCAAACATTTTACTCTGTAGATGTGCAAAGCTGTTAGAGACATCCCAAAAAAGACTTGCAGCTGTAATTGCAGTGAAAGGTGGTTCTACAGAGTATTGTCTCAGGGGGGCTGAATACAAATGCACGACCATACTTTTCACATAATTATTTGTAAAAAAAAATGAAAACCATTTATCATTCTCCTTCCACTTAACAATTATGTGGCACTTTGTGTTGGTCTATCAAATAAAATCCAAATAATATACATTAACGTTTTTGGTTGTATCATGCCAAAATTTGGAAAATGTCAAAGGGTATGAATACCTTTAAGGCACTATAGCTCAGATTTGATCAAACTGGTCAATTGTCCAATGTAGAAAATCACTGATCATTTTGCATTGATTGGCAGCGCTGAGATACTTTGTTTATGAAACCATCATATTTCCATCAACCAGATTATGGGATTACATGGTGGAAACAGAGATGCTATCGATTATGATTGTATCTTTATTATCGATCTAAGTCCACTTCTTCATGTATGACATATTGATTGAATGGGTTGCTGATATAAATCAGTTATTTCTAGCAGAAAATATTGGCCAGAAAATAAATAAATCATTTACCGAAGCATGTATGGCCATTAGTAGACCTAAAGACTGTTGTACAGACATTATACAAGCAGATTGTCAAATGTGTGGCCAGTTATAGTCCACTAAATCTGCTGCGGTTTGAAATGAAGCAAACACTTGTTTTTCTTCTGGTAAGGGGGGATATACCCGCTACGGCTTTTGGATAGCTTTAGCTTAGGTTTAGACACATGGCAAGGTTGGCGCACCTCTGAAATTGATCGGCAGTTAGATTGCTTTTTTTTGAAAGCATTTCACAGGTGAAGAGAAAATTATATGTCACCTCCTCACCATCTGTTATAACCGTGTAAATGCTGCAAGTACATGCATTACATGCGGTTGCAAGGGCAGTTACTGTGGGGCTGGATTAGGTTGAATCAGTTGCATATGCCCGTGGTACTGCCTGGTGAACATGGCATGGCAGATCATTTTTGATGATCATTTTTGCAGCTTAAAGTGTGTGTGGGGGGGGGGGGGGGCTAAATGAGCCCAAAGAGTAAATCGATCCAACACTTTCCTCCAATGGGTTCATTTTCTCCTTTAGCGTGCGTTTTAGGTGTACCAGTCCTTTAACAAGTCTGTGCGTAATAACAGTATATAATAAAATACATTTTATGTAGCACAATATTTGTCAGATACCTTTTCTGTGCACGCTGACTGCTCTCATGATTTCTCGGAGTAAAACAGAACTCCCACTGAGAAGTTTGTCATATCTGTTGCCGTTAGAAAATTAATTTCTAGTCCGCCTAACTGCAAATGACATTTACTCTCTTTCATTTGCATCTCTACTTCTGTTCTGTATATACATTAAAGTATTGCAATTCTTAGAATGACACCAAGAGTCTTAGCAGCTGTTCTTCAGGGTATGAAATGTATAAATCCATATTGTTCATCAGAGATATTAGATTGTAGAGAGGGTCCATAAATAATTTTGTGAACAGACTATACTGTATGACATTTTTATTTAATTTCGATCATATACTGTAAAGTTGATACAACCAATGTTCCCTCAAAAATGTACAATATTTTTCTTGTTGTCACGAGGAAATAAACAGCTGTGTCTTTGGAAGGCTGGATCTGTGCATGTTTTTGGAACTGTTATGGGCCGTAAACACGATCGGATTTTCCGACAACATTTGTGTGACCGTGTGTATGCAAGACAAGTTTGAGCAAACATCTGTCGGAAAAAAATCCATGGTTTGGTTGTCGGAATGTCCGATTGTGTGTACATAGCATTAGGCTACTACCTTATACATGTTTGCCATTGGTTCTTAGCCCCTGTACACATGGTCGGAAATTCAGACGGAAAATGTCCGATCGGACCATGTTGTCGGAAAATCCGCCCGTGCGTGGGCTCCATCTGACTTTTTCCGTCGGAAGATCCTGCTCTCAAATTTTCCGACAACAAAATCCGATCAGACTTTTTCCGATCGTGTGTAGAGAATTCCGACGGACAAAGTGCCACGCATGGTCAGATCAAATTACGAGACCGAAGCTATTGGCTAATAGCCTCTACGTAGTTCCGTCATACGCAATGAACGTCACCAAGTTCAGAATGATCGGATTTTTCGACAACTTTGTCCGACCGTGTGTATGCAACACCAGTGTCGGACAAAATACGTCGGAAAAAATCAGACGGATTTTGTAGTCGGAATTTCCGACCGTGTGTACCAGGGCTTAGTATTATCTGATACAATTCACCAAGCATGAATTCAGCCTTAGACATTGGCAAGCACTTTGAAGGTACCTAAAGTGGCACTAAAATTTGAAATACATTTTTAGTATATATAAGTATATATTCTCAACTCAGAAAAGTCTCTTCTATTGCTCTCGGCCTCCTCCAAATTATTATTTTTTTGCTGCTGTGATCTGACTTCCAATTAGAGGGTAGGTACATTCATTTTCCAAGGCCCCACTGTATGTAGGGACATAGCCTCTTGCTCGCTCCTGAAATGGACTATGAGATTTTTAGTGTGCATTTAGAGCAGGGCACACAGCATCGTTTAGGTGGCAGCTTCAGCGACAGGGAGGAAGCTCAGCTGTACTGAAGACAGAGTGTCCATATGGAAACTCCAAGCTCAGTGTGCCCCCACACTCAGTGAATGCCCTAGATTCATGTACCTGTCTACAGCATGTACATTAATCTGTCACCTGCACCAACATTTGTTGTGTGGAGGCATGTTGAATTGTCTTAAGCTGGCCATAGATGGATCTAAATTCATCTGATTTAGCAGGGACAGGCAACATTTTCATATATCTATAACCAGTCCCATTTGGTGAGAAGTCAATCTAATGATCGACTTTTCATGAGCAGGCTTGTTGGAAATTTTTTGTTCATCAGGACTGCGGCCCATTGACCGCAGCACTGATTTGTGTGCTCTGACAGCTGAGGAGGTAGATTGAGGAATCCCTGTAGCTCTGGAGACCTGTAAATTATTTTAAAGGTTCATCAATGTCAGGGATCTCCAAACTTTCTAAGCAAAGGGCTACTTTACTGTCCTTCAGACATTAAGAGGGCTGGACTGTGGCCAGTGGGAATAGAAAAGGTCCCAATGTCAGTGGGAAAAAATAATGCCCTATTGTTTGTTTCTTTCAGAGTAATTCGCCCCAATATTGGTATAAGTAAGGCTTTTAGTAGCGTTTTTTTGGCAGGAGAGCTTAGTGGCAGAAAAAAAACCTCTGCCAGTGCGTTCTGGAGCAGCATCATTTTGGCAGACAAAAAGCTGACAGCTCCTAAACTCTCCTAAACTCTGCTAAATGCCAGTGGGTTTAGTTTTCCTTTTTTTGAAAGCGGAGGCCGCCGGTGTCCATAACAACCAGTGATTCAGCATAAAAGGAAAAAGGACCATCCAGTCCTGCAGGAACCGCTTGTGGCAAATTAAACTGTCAGATCTGAGGGGAGCCGATGATGTTGGATCATATCCCAGGACTGCAAGGGGTCACCAGATCCCCCCTATGTTAATGAGTATAGGGTACATAGTACCCCGACTCATCTACCACAAAAAAAAGTGTAGTGTAAGAGAAGACAGTCCTTTATTTAAAAAACAAAAATTTAAAAAAAAGTCCCCTGGTGTAGATCCATCGTCAATTACGATGCCCGCCAGGGAGCCAGCATGATGCTTACAGGTTTGTGCCGGAACCTGTAAGCTATTTTTATCCACCTATATGTAGCAATAAAAATGATACATTTCAATGGATTCTGGAGCTGCCGGCTACCTTTTCTTCAAAATATGTGTTCCTATATTATCACCCTGCCACATAGCCCTTGTTAAAGACTACAAATGGATGTGCCCACACACATAGCATAGTTCAGGAACCCAGTCAGGAGTGACGATGTGCCACTTCAGTGACTGCATGTAGACAGGAAAAGCTAAACTAGGCTAGAGGTATTTTCTTCTTAATACATGTTACAGCGGATGGAGATCCTTTAAGCCTGTGAACCCAGTGGAAAGACTCCACTTCAGATTTGTTAGGAGTCTCCTTTGCTGAGAGCACTGCTCTTGTGTGTTGAATGTAGCAACACAACTGGGTGTCAGAAAGTGCTTGATCAAAGACTTTCATGACAGGATCACCAGGTATTATTTTAATGAAAGCTTCAGATTAAAATGATTGAAAATTACATCAACATTTTATCAGTGATGTTATGAGATTTTTTTGGGTTGGGTTTAGAACTACTTTATTAAAAAATTCTGAATAGTGAAATGAGTGAAAGCTATCTGTTGGTACTGGCTGAGGTGAGAAATACACTAGTTCACATGTGGCACCTTCATCTTTCATGAAGAGTACAAGACTGGGTCTTCTAGCAATGATATTTTCCACTCTGTGTAATAATGAGAACCTCCAACTGACAAAGCCACTTATTACTCCCTATGGCAGTTTTTCCCAACATTTTTACCCATAAAATAAATTTATGGTCTCAGAGAACCCTTACTAAAACCAATTTATCTGTGGCCAATAGGAAAACCGCCTCTTACATTTGTGGTCAGCAAGAGGAATGCAACCCTTAAGCCCCATACACACGCTCGGACAATCCGCGGACCAGGTCGGTCGGATTTTGTCCGACGTACTTTGTCCGATGTTGGTGTTGCGTACACACGGTCGGACTACGTTGTCGGAATATCCGGTCCGGAAGAACGTCGTGACGTAAGTCGTCGTCCACGAGATTACAAAAGGGAAGTTCAGAACCACGTCAGGCACCCGTTGGGCTCCTTCTGCTGATCCCGTGTTTATCGAGAGTTAGTGGAAGTTTGGTGACTTAAGATTCGCGCTTCTCAGTTTTCTGACTCAGATCGTTACTGCTCTTCAGTTTGTGCTTGTCGTGCGTATCTGTTTATTAGTGCGTGTAGTCAGTTCGCATTTGTTGGTCATTGCGGCCTATATCTTGATATAGGACGCTTTGATTTGCACTGCTTATTGTCTGCTCGTTGCTGGTATTCAGTTCGTTCTTTCAGGCCTTGCTGTTTATCGGTGCTTTCTGTTTGTCCGTTCTGACCAGCCGACCTTTTGTGACCTTCTGAGCGATGTTTCCCGTGCGTACTCGTCGCCGAGTTCGTGCTGTACGCGGAATTGGTGTCGGGCTTTTAGCTTTGACCCAAGACCCGTCCATGAACAGAGTGACGAGGAGTATGTGGACCAAGAATTGGTTGCTTCAGCGTGACCAGTTCTCGCACATGCCTTTGCTTCGTGAGATCCGAGAGAATAATCCTGATGATTTCAGGAACTTTCTCAGGATGACGGACCCCGATTTTCACCGTCTTTTGGCTTTGCTGACCCCCTTTATCAGCCGGCAGGATACCTGCATGAGACAAGCCATTACTCCGGAGCAGAGGCTTGTTGCCACGTTGAGGTACTTGGCGACAGGGAGAAGTCTTCAGGATTTGAAGTTCTCTTCAGGTATCTCTCCCCAGGCCCTGGGACTCATTATTCCAGAGACCTGTTCTGCCATCATTCAGGTCCTGCAGGAGGACTATATTAAGGTAACATTTCTACTTTACTATTCCCTTCTATGTATGCTCTGTTTGCTAATGTCTTCTATTTTTGACCTCCTTCCCTAATTACCATGATTGCAATATGTTCTAATATGCTGTGCCCCTTTTCTCCTTCATGCATTTTTCCCTTCACTTACCTCCCCAGCATGCTCTTCTGGCCCAATAGACACCTATGGCCTAGTCACTTAAGCAATGTCTTTTGTCTGCTGCATAGTATTGTTTGCCCCAAAACACCCCTAAAATATGCACAAATGTTTGCTGTGTGGTTTACTTCATGTAGAGCCCCCTTTTTTTTTATTTTGGTGGGGGGGGGGGGCAAACTCATTAGGAACCCCCTCCCCCAACTGCTCTGTCAGATGGTACCAATCCTTTATCTGCTGGCTTTCCCAAGGTCCATACACACTATATACCTACCTCTTTATAGTGCGCATCTTTAGGGATGAATTCAGCAAAGCATGTAGAGCAAGGGGCTGCCTCCATACTTTCCATTTCCTATTTTTTTGTCTTTTTTCCCTCCTATTAGCTTGCTTGGTAATTTAATAATGTCACACTGTGCCTGCCTTTTTTGGGGGGGGGGGGGGGGTTGAAATGTTATTTGATCTTTCCTGTGGCCTGCCAATAGTGTTAAGTACAGAGGGTCTGGGCAAACTAGCCCACATTTTTGAGCCATTTGCCAATCAATGAAGTGCACCCCCCCCCCCAAAACCCTAGTTATTGTGCCAATGTCCCATCAGAAGTGGGGGGATTGATGGGGGGGTGAGTAATCTGTGAAGGGGAGCCTCTACTTTTCTGTGCAAATACTTTCCAGCCTCAAATTTTATACAATGCTCTTGTTCCAAGATGTTGATTGTCTAATCTGCTTGCAATGTTTAGGTGCAAAGTGACTAATTTTTTTTTCTTGTTTCACTCCACAGTTCCCTTCCACGCCACAGGAATGGCAGACTGTGGCCTCCCACTTTGCCAGCCGTTGGGACTTTCCTAACTGCGGAGGGGCAATTGATGGGAAACACGTCCGCATCGTCCCACCGCCCAACTCGGGGTCCTACTATTATAATTATAAAGGGTTTAATAGTGTAGTGATGTTGGCGGTGGTGTCGGCAACATATGAGTTTATGTATGTGGACGTGGGGATGAACGGCCGGATATCGGATGGTGGGGCCATTACGCACACGGAGTTCTACTGGCGTCTCCAAAGCGGCAGTCTGTGCTTGCCACCTCCAGAGGAGAATGCCGAAGGACTCCCCTTCGTCTTTGTCGCAGATGAAGCGTTTGCGTTGACTCCCCATGTGATGAGGCCGTTCCCGATGAGGACCCTCACCCCGGACCAGAGGGTCTTCAACTACAGGCTGTCCAGAGCCAGAAGAGTGGTGGAGAACACTTTTGGCATCCTGGCCAGCCGCTTCCGCCTGTTCCTGACGGCATTTAACTTGGCGGAATACAAACTGAACCACATAGTTCTTGCCTGTTGCATATTGCACAACTTCCTCAAAAGACATAACAGGAACTATGTGGTGCCCGTTGGCCCAGATGTGGAGGACCCTCCAAATGCGGAACTCACAGCCCTTCGAGTGGCACGTCCAGGCTTGCCCCCTCTAAATGCCCGTGTGGTCCGGGACCAATATATGGAGTACTTTGTGGGTAGGGGGGCCATTGCTCTGCCTGACGATGTGTGAGAGGCATTTTTTAATAAATCAGATATTTTAACCAACCTATGATTTCTTGTCATTTCAGTCTTCTTTTTAGCTTATTTTACCTTGACATTTTTTCCCTTTGCATTCGACAGTGGGAATGCACTTTCTGGGCAAAAGGAGGTAACAGTCTCTTCTTCCCAAAAAGATTATTCTCATGTTGTGTGTTTGCTACCTAATCTTTGGTCTAGAGAAGGTTTGTCCTGCATAACTGACACCCAAAATACTCCTTTTCAGCACCAGGTCTGACATGTGTGTATTCTCAAAAATGCTGTGCTCCGTGTTTTTCGTACAAAGCACTGTGGGTGTCATTTACATAAGTCAAATCCGCTATGCTCTACAAGTGCATTGAAAAAGTTCCCAGGGAAAGAAAATTGGAGTGCAAAGTGGATTTGCCTTTAGTAAATAACACCCATTGCCCCCCATATCCTTTACATTTTACATACATAATGCATTGTGTTTTTTAAATAAGGAAGCCACACATTTAGAAAAATAAAAAAGTTTACTTGGAAAACATTCACAAGTGCGTTTACAATCTTCACGCCAAAACTGACAACATCTTGGTTATTTACAACATTGTTTACAAAGATTACGCAATTGTTAAAACCAGGCATGGAGCTAACCAGAACCTATGAACTAGGAAAGTTCAACTTTGTAAAGTGAAGACAAGATCAGACATGACTATATGTTCAAAGTGTGTTTGATCTTGCCTTCATCACATGGGGGGGTCACCCCCGAAAAGTGGAAATTTGGAACATGCACACAATTTGGGTCTGAAAATGGTCATTAGATGGTAAAACACATGCCTAGAAGCTTCAAAAGTGCCATTTTCCATCATGGGTATGAATGGACGTTTTTTGGGGGTGCAACCCCTTCACCACAACCACTTTCGTAGTTCGTAAAGTGTTTGCACCCCCAAAAAAACGTTGCCATTCATCCACCATGATGGGAGCTAGCACATGTGGACACAATGTGTGCATGTTCCAAATTTCACACAGTTTTTAAGTTGCAAATGTGTTCAGAAGCTGGCACAAATGTGTGTTAATTACTTGGTGCGTTTTCATATTTTTCCTAAAACATCAATGATGTTCTTCAATTTTTGTTGAACATCATTGATGTTTTGCTTTATGTAATCTAGATCTCGATTGCAGACCATTATCTCTCCGATGAGTACGTGGGCACTCTCTGTGGTAAAGTGCGATTTTTCTTCCACAACATCCACGTCACCTAAAAACCACAAACAAACAAAAATGGGGTGTTGGAAATGAGGCAGCCATACATGGATTAGCTTACCAGTAGCTGTGTTCTCCAACACTCACCTGTTGTGGTGACAATTTCTCCAAGTTCGATGATCTCTCCTTCCTCCTCCTCCTCCTCTGCTTCTGCTCTTTCCCCTTTTTTGGGAGGTGTTGGTTTGGGGGTTTCCTCAGACGGCCCAAGTTTTCTCTCCCCTATGAGAATGTACAAAAGGAAGATTTAGCAACACAACCTATTGAGGGCAGAAATAGGAAATGACAAACATTGCTTGAAAGTGACGGACACTATTTTAGTTTGGCCAGTTACAAATGTCAACTACATGAATGTAGTCACTTTGTAAAGGTGCTAAACTGACTAGCTTTTTGGTAGAAGTTTGTGTGATGGAGACCCCCCTCTAGTATCCACTGGAGCACATGTGTGGAAAAGCCTACTAAAAAGGGGGTTTGGGTGTCCCAGCACTAGTGCTCTCGAGTCCAGATGGGTAAACAGCTACTGGGTGACCTCTCCTTTACATTGAATAAATTGGCTTTACATTCTGGATGACATTTCTAGGGAGAACAAACTTCCTTTCCCCCAAAAAAAAACACCAAACATCGTATTATAAGTGGCCGAACGTTCGAGGTTGCGTACGATCGAATGGACACACACACGACCATGACAGTGGCAGAAAGATCGAGGCTGAGGACGATCGAATGCACAGACGAACATGAAAGTGGCCATTTTGGAATGTACAACTTTGTAAAAATCAAACCACATGGAGCAGTATGCAAGCAAGAAATCAAACACAAAACACAACTACTTACTTTTTTGAAGAATTCGCTTGATCTTTCTGTACTGATCGGCCTCCCTCAGTTTCAGGTCTGACCAGCATTTCCTCAGTTGCTCCTTGGATCGTTGTACCCCAAAATGATTGTACAGCCTCCTCACAACTTTAGACATGATCTTGGCCTTGCGGACATTGGGGTTGAGGTAAGGCCCATACTTCCCATCATAGTCGCTCCTCTTCAATATGTCCACCATCTCCAACATTTCTCCAAATGACATATTGGAGGCCTTGAATTTCAGGCTCCGGGATCGGGACGTTTGTGCCTCCGGACTTTCCTCGTCCACCTCCTCGTTGGGGGGATATTTGGGGCGCACCTGCTGTGTCCCCGCCATGTGCTCTCCCCACTGCGCCGTAAAGAGAAGGGGTGGGGAATAGACGAGAAAGATCGTCAGGGGCGGGCGGAGTTTGACGCATGCGCACTGTATATAAAACGTCACACGCCTGTGTCGTAGCCACGATCTGGGAGACGAGGGGATAGAAAGCTCACGCACGAGACGATCGCTACAAACGAAGGTACAATTTGACGTTGGTACATAACTAGCCTAGACTGATTAGAACTTGAGGCTTCTTTTGAGAAGATTAGGAGAGTTTAGGCTGACATTATTTATATTGTTTTGTGTGGCGTTGTGTCTTGCAGAGGTGATGGATGCCTTCTACGACGTGAGCTTTCTACCCCACTTCATTGATAAATACCGCAATTCCCCCTCTTATGGCAGGCGAAACACAGGGATTATAGCAACAGACCAAAGAGGTACGCAGCCCTGCTGAAACTTATGGCATTTGTAAAGCCTACCCTGCCCATGGCAACCGTCGCAAACTTAAAAGTTAAGATCACCAACATGAAGACTACCTATTTCCGGGAGCGCAATAAGGTCCTGAAGTCACAAGCTTCTGGAGCTGCAGCAGCTGATGTCCATGTCCCCACGCTCTGGTACTATGAGAGGCTCCACTTTCTCAAAGACCGGCTACTGTCAGGAAGTCACTCTCGACTCTTCCTTGCACGCGTCCTTCCACGCACGCCACCCCGCGTGAGGCTTCCGAGGACCAACCTGGGCCTTCCAGTATGGAAGATGTGCAGGTGCCCAGCTTGTTCCAGGTATAGTAGTTTTGTAACCAGTTTGGGGAATAATGAATGATGTTCAGTTAATTCAGGATCCCCAATTGCTTATTTCCTAACGTGATTGACATATCAACAGACAGTGGTGTGGGAGACATTTTTGGGAAGAATCTAAACTGCAAGGCAGAGAATTGTATGGTTTTGTATTTGAAAACATTTTGCAACAGTCACTAGATGAGAATTGTGTGTGTTTGATGAACAAATAACTGAACTATGTCCCTTTTTCATACACAGGAAGACCTCAGCCAGGAGGTGGCTGTGGAGGTGGCAGTCAGGAGGAGGCAGGGGGTAGTGGCAGCCAAGAGGGGGGTAGGAGCCTGACTGTCTCCCAAGTCTCCCCTCCGCCTTCCCTACAGAAGGGCGAAAAACATGGGGGAGGTGGGAGAGTCAGCGCTCCAGCTGATCAGAGATGCCTCAGCCTCCCTCTATGCCACACCCACCTACGAGGAGGCCTTTGCCTCCTTGGTTACCAGTAAATTTACGGGTATGGAGGCGGGGCAACGCAGCATGTGTGAGGAGGTCATCCTCAAAATACTAAATGAGGGGATGGCTGGGGAGATGAACACATGTTTGCGAGAGTGACCTTGCTCCGCCTCCTCCTCCTCCTTCTGCCACCCCACCAGCACCAGCACCACGGCGTGGAAGGAAGCGTACAAGGAAGACAAGAGAGTGACGACCTGGGCTCAGTCTGGTCTGAGAGAAGATGGAGCCTCTCGTAGGACCAGAGCCTGGGGACCTAGATGGCATCTGCTGCAGTTCCGGATGTTTTGGACTTCAGGACCAGATTGCGCTCCCTTATTATTTAGATAGGTACTCTTCATGCCCCCAATTGTTTAAGTCTGTAAAATGATGGTTGCCATGGGTGTCCAAGGCTTTGCAAATTCCCCAAGTTTCACCATGGCTGCGTTCCTCTTTGGTTTGTTGCTGAGACCTAAATAAAGGTTTTTTTTGATTTGAAATATCATTGACTATTGTGTTTTACTTTTCTACAATGACAGTTTTTCTTTGAGTAGGCAAGTACATTTCACTAATCCTAAAGTAGAATTAACAAGGGGCACCAACAACCAACAAACTCCTAGTAAATTTAAGCAAGAAATACAAATGTTAATAATGTGGTTTTGCTAAGTTGAGACATACAAACCCCCTCCAAAAAAAACAAAAAAAAATCTCCTTCAAATATGTAGTCCCCAAAAAAAAAACAAAAAAAAAACAAATCATGGTAAAAAAAATAACAAAGATTGTATTACGATCTGAGTAAAAATAAACATGTAGTGTATAAATGCTGCAAAGTAATAAAGAAGTAAGTTTGTGAGAAGTGCGGGTGAATAGGAGCAGCTAAAACATGTCATTCTTGTTGCATTGTAAAGAAAAAGAGAATGCGCTGCATTAAAGACATTTTAACATTGCAGCGTGACGAATGTGCTGTGTCGATTAGGAAAGGTAGTTTTACCTGACCGAGCGCTTCCGTCACAGAATTTCTTCTGAGCATGCGTAGCACTTTGTCCGTCGGACAAGCGTACACACGCTCGGATTTGGTGTGATCGGACCGTGTTGATGGCAAATCTTTCCAGCAGGAGATAAGACTTTGTCCGTCGGACAAACCGACGAACACTGTCCGATGGTGCATACACACGGTCTGATTTTTCAACAAACCTTGTCCGATCGGACCAAATCCATGAAAAAGTCCGACCGTGTGTATGGGGCTTTACTGTGGTGGTCAGAATGCCAACCTTATCAATAGCTAAAAATATTTGGTGTCATTCTGCAGGCTTTGCCAAGTGGCATTGGCCCCCAACTGTGCAGTCACAGATCAAGAAACTCCTAGCAACCTCTGGAGGTACCCTGGTTTAGAATGACTGCCCTAGGGAAACAGAAATGACCCAGTTATCACAAGTCATGTTCAGTTTCTAGCTTTGTTGGATATTGTCTGCTTCTTTTGGTCACCCATACTGCTCTTGTGCAGCACAACTCTGGAGTCAGTTTTCATACCTGGAACAAACCAACACCATAATTTGTTAGGACCAGTTGTGAAAAAATATTACTGTATATACTGGAGGATAAGCCGAGTTATTCAGCACATTTTTTTGTGCTGAAAATGCCCCCCTCAGCTTATACTTGAGTCAAGCACTTTTCTGCAGCAGAAAATTACATTTTCTGAACCGACTTTGGGGCCCTGTATCTCGGGCCACTTGGAGCTAGGAACCCCATCTTTGGATATGTTGTAGTGCTAGTTCCACTGGGTTTGCACACATAAATTTGGGTTTCTTCACACCCCGAGATACAGGACCCCAAATTCGGTCAACTGTGTTTATCTGCAGCAATGTAATTTTGGGACCCTTTGGGTTCAGAGTTTTGGCTGCTAGGGGGCATCTAGGAACCCTTAACGACCGAGATTGAAGTTCGGGGGACCTATGGCTGCAAATGGGCACAGTGAGGCATGCAAATGGGCACAGTGAGGTTGCAAATGGGCATTGTTGACCCTCTTTTCCACTTACAGTAGCTGTACATTTCTCACCCTAGGCTTATACTCGAGTCAATAGGTTTTCCCATTTTTTTTGGTAAAATTAGGTGCCTCGGCTTATATTCGGGTCGGCTTATACTCGAGTATATACGGTACATTTGTAAAGCTTTCTATATCAGTGTTTTTCAGCTTTATTTCAGTATGTACCCCTCTTTAAAAGCCAATGTTTACTAAGCACCCTCAAAAATAGGTCTCCTTACAGTATATGTAAACCCATAAAATCTCATGTATATTTTAATTAATTTAAGTAATTTTAAAATAAATTTTCAATATTTTAAACATTTTCAAATACCTGACGATCCTTCCATGAAGGCCTTTGTTCTGGTGTTTCCAGTTAGTGAATGACAACGATCTATCCCTGTCTCCCAATTGTGTTCCTACCATGTCGCTCTGTCACCCAAGCTAATGATGGCGAATAAAAATGGTAATTTAAGCACATTTTACACATGCAAAATCCACTGTTATCCCCAACGGGAAACCAACCCTGAAAAATGCCATGCAGCTATCAAGGAAATGGTCGCAAAGAGGTCATTTAAGCGTATTCCCTTAAAAAAAGCAATTGATTATCATACACAGTGCTTTAGCAAAGTAAATGTCATTCTACTTTTTTTTGTCTGTTAAAATAGAGTTAGACAAACGGAATCAGAAACTAATTAAATTATCCAGCGCAGTAGAATTTTTGGTCCTATTAAGTGTAGCTGGAGGCTAGACTGACCCCATTAGAGCAACTTAGCAATGATGTGCGCGCTGGGATACCTACATAGGCAAGACAAATTTAGCTGCTGGAAAGACTAAATAAAAATGTTCTCTGTACTTGTGACATCGGCACACTGTGGCACTGATAACTCGCACAGCATGGCACTATTAAAGGGTCAGTCCACCCAAGACTAATATTTTAGAGCTGAAGAGAGAAATCCCTGATCGTTTTTTACTGCTGTCCAGGGCTCTGTGACAAAGATATCATCTTACTTTCTGTCCCAGTGACAATGGTTTCACCAAACAAGAAGTAAGGGAAAAATCTGTAAAAGGGACACAGACAGAAATACATTTGTACAACATAGTAGGGGTAAGCTATGAGGCGGCGTCTAGGGGATCCTTCCCTTCTTTATGGAGCACAATGATGGTTGCCTCTCTCATTGAACCTGGGAGATAGCCCCCTCCATTGCCCCCCCCCATCAGAGCCTTCAATAGTTCGGGAAGCAGGATATCTCCATAGTGTTTGTACGTTTCTGTTGGCAAACCATCCGGACCCGGCGACTTTTGATTTGCCATATCGGCCACAGCCTGTTGAAGTTCGGGGAGCGTTATTGGGGAATCCAGACCATCTCTTTCTTCCTGTGTTATTTTTGGAAGTGCTAAATTCCCCAAGAAGCTCTCCATCACTGTTCTCCCAGCTCCCCTTACCCTTGAGGAATACAAATCCCTGTAGAACTCCTCAAAGCTTTCTAGTATACTTTTAGGATTCGAGGTTACCCCCCCTTCTCTGCTCCGAATTGCTAATACATTACTGGGGGCCCTGTTCGCCCTTGCCACCTGGGCTAACATTCTCCCCACCATCTCTCCTTCCATGAAGGCCTCCTGCCGCTGTAACAACTGTTTGGTCTCAACTCTCTGTATTACACATAGTTTATATTCCTGTTGTTTTTCCAGCCATTTTTTTTCCCCTCCACTGTTGGGGCTAATATATAATTATCCTCCGCTGCAGCCGCTTCACCCCTTTTATTTTCTTCTTGTGCCCTTACCCCCTTGTTATACTTCGCTACCTGCTGAATTAATAATCCCCTCAGAAAGGCCTTCAGGGTATCCCATAGAATCCCGGATTCTGCTGTATTTGCATTGATTTCAATAAATTCTCTCAGTGTTGATGGGATGGTATCTATATTTTTCAGTATCTCAAACCAACACGGGTTAATTTTCCACCCCTCTGTATTTCCTCCCTCCCTATCTTTAGACCAAGCGTAAGGGGGGAGTGATCTGAAATCCCCCTAAGCCAATACTTAACTTCTTCCACCAACTCCAGTGCCTTGTCATTTCCCATAACCATGTCGATTCGGGAGAGAGTAGAATGCGTGGCCGACCAGCAAGAAAATTGCTGAACGTCAGGGTTCCGCACCCTCCAGAAATCTATCCAACCCACCTCCTCCATAAACCGACTCAGCTGCCCTTTCTTTGTAGTTTCCACTGTCCTCTGGGCTGGAAATCTATCCATGTTGTAATCCAATACCTGGTTGAAATCTCCTATTATTATAATTGGTATTCCCTGCTTATCCAGCAGGAACTCATTTAGTTTAAGCATGATCTCCATTTTAAATGGGGGGGGTACATACACATTTACTACCACCATCTTTTTATCTTCAATTTGACAACAGAGAAAAATATACCGGCCCATTTCATCTGAGATGGCCTGCGTGCAGGAAAAGTTCACTCCTTTCTTAATCATTATACTAACCCCTCTACTATATGAACCATGAACCGAGTGGTACTGATATTGATATATCCCATTCTGCCTTTGTAATTGTTGGGCTGTTTCTTTTGTTAAGTGGGTTTCCTGCAGGCAAACCATGTCAATCCCAAAGCTACTCATCATTGAAAACACTATTGCCCTCTTACCCGCTGTGCCCAAGCCCCTTATATTCCACGACCCCATTCTTAATATTTTAGCTTGCATCAAGCTTCACCTAGTATCTATATATATTTTTAACCAATCGTGTTTCATCTCTATACCAGTGTTTTCATACATTATCCTAATATTTCCCCCTTCAAAACTCTTTGTGTCTTCCTTTTTTCTTCCCTCTACTGTGCATCTACTATGATACTCTATGATTCTCTCTTTTATATCAGTGGATGTACCCTTTTTCCCTGGACCTTTTACACACCTTTGATCTGAAATAGTACCCATACCCCCCCCCCCACCCCTCCCTCCCCCCTCCCCACATCCCCACCTCTCTAGGTGAACCCCCAAGGGGCTACCAGTGACCTTAACCCATACTATTGACCCTTTCTTCACTTTCTTCACATACACCCATATCATCATCCTCTCGTGCCCGCCCTCTGTGCGACCTCCCCCCCCCCCCAACCCATCCCCCCCCTTTATGCAATCTATTCAGAGTAGCATGGCGTGTCACAGTGCCAACAACCTTTCCCTGTTTTCCTCCACCCATTTTTCCACCCCCCCTGGATCCTCAAAGTACCGGGTTTCCCCCATGGCAATTACCCTCATTTTGGCCGGGTATAGAAGAGCATACTGAATTTTGAATTTTTGTAATGACCGTTTGACCTGGATAAATTCTGCTCTACGTTTTTGGAGCTCCTGAGAAAAATCTGAATAAAAAGAAACTTTAACCCCATTAAAGAAAATATTCCCCTTGTCCCTAGCTTTTCGTAGAAGTGTCACTTTGTCCTTAAAATTAAGGACCTTCATTAACAGGGTTCGTGGATAGCCTCCTTCTGGTGGTGGACGGAACGGCACCCTATGTGCTCTTTCTATACTAAATGATCCTGAGAAGGATTCTCTCCCAAAAGTCTCAATTAACCAGCTTTCTAAGAATTCAGTTGGGTTAGATCCTTCGCTCTTCTCGGGCAGTCCTACTATCCTAATATTATCTCTTCGGCTCCTATTCTCAATTTCCTCCAATTTAATAGCTTGCCGATGTAGCTGTTCCCTTATAGTCTTCATCTCCTTAACCAGAGGAATAACATCGTCCTCCACCTGGCTGATCCTGCCTTCCAGTGCTGTAGTTCTCTCGGCAATCCTTTGCATATCTTGTCTTACCCGTGCCAGGTCCTCTTTAATTCCTCTCATCTGTTCACACAGGTCTTTAAGTGAATCATTAGAGGTTTTTACTGCCCTGAAGACATCCGTTAATGTAGGTTCTTTCTCCATAGGGGGGGCAGGCCCTGCCACGGGGCCGGCTGTTTCTGTATTTATTTTAGGGTTTTGATCTAGTAGCATGGTGTTTTTACCACCCTGTATCTGTGCCTTTGCCCCCTGAGCTCTGGGTGTTACGGCATTTGGTTGACTCTGCCCTTGGCTTTTTCTCTCTCCTGTACCTCCTTGTTGGGTTTTAGGCTGGGTCCCCTTTTTTGGCGGAGACTGCGACGTGGGTTGCCCAAGTATGTGCCCTGTTGAGTGAGCAAATTGTTCTAGTCTTGCTGCCGCAGCCATGCCTGTCTGCTGAGCATTTTTATCTTTGTCCTTTGCTGAGCGTAATTGCTGCATTTTCCCTCTTTCCCTCGGGGAGCTCTCGGGAAACCCAACTCTGAACGGTGGTCACTCCAACCTGGATAACAGGGTAGGTTGTCTTAACCCAAGCCACCCAGCCAATTAGAGGGAAGGATAAACCAAACAGTCTTTTTCTCGTTTAAACATGTAGGTTACCAGGTGGGTAGTCAGCTGGCGTTCACCTATAGGCTACAGTTCTACACCTGATGAGAACCTATAAACATATGGTGTCGCTGCCCGCCGGGCAGGGGGTGTGTTCCTCAGAATACATTCAAAGTATATTTAATGTAGATAAACAGTTTTCACAAAGAAGGCACGAGCAGCCAAGTCCATAATCTACTGGTATTCAGAATAGATAGATAGCTGCAGATCTACACCTATAGGGAACCGAGACAATCAGATATACAGAATCTCTTCCTTTTCCCCCTGCAAAGGTAGCCGGGCCTTTAATATTTTCCACATAGTATTTTTTCCCTTTATGTGTACTTTAAACCTGAACAACTGTGTATCCCCACAGGGGATCAGCTGGTTATGTGGTGATGCAGGACAGCCTGGGCGGAGATTTTTCCTTTTTTTTTTTTTTTCTCCTTCCCCTCTTCCCCCCAAGGTGTGTGATCAGTTAATGAAACAATAGCTGAAATTTTACTCCCACAGGGGGATAGGCAGGGTTTCTCCTTTTCTCATATGACAATAGACAAAGTACTCGGACCAGAGACATCTACCATATCCTTGTGCATAAATGATTTGAGTGCATACAGCCGTGTATCGTTTCAGCAATATTACATCACTTATATTCCTAGGCAGGGGGGTCACCCACGTACTCCTCCTTATAAATAAAAAAAAAATTTTTATGTCTTGAGAAAAAAAAAAGAAAAAAAGAGAAACAAAAAACAAGGAGAGGGGTGGTATCTCAAAGAAGGTCAGACGGGCAGGCAGGCAGTTCCTAAAATAAATATGCACAGGTACCATGAACAGTCCTTCTTGCCCGGAGGGCATCAGCAAGAAACCGACAAACAGCACAAAAAAAAACAAAAAAAAAGAATTTTTCCTTTTCCTTCTCCTTTTCCTCCCTAGGTGCCATCAGCCAGGTCAGCCATATTAACCAGATACAGGACAGTCTATATCAAAACAGCATCCGATCACACACTTTTTCTTGTTGCATATATTTTAAACTTCCATTACTGGTGTTTTGCTGGTACTCACGCGACCGACCCTGGTGTGCCCGTCTCTCCGTCCATATGTCTGTGGGTGTATGCGCTGGTACCCAGTGAGCCGCCTATATCTCTGGAGGGTATGTTGTCTCCTCGCCATACAGCTTGTATCACTTGTCGGCTTGTCGGCTTGCCTGCTTCCTCTATGGCCACGGGTACCCCCGCCGCTCTCTCAGCTCGGTGCGAGCGGTGCGAACAGGGTATCGGGAGTAGCGTGTGACGTCACCTCCAGCTCTCTACGTCCACACGCAGTCTCAAACCTAGGGCTCGGGGAAAGCCAGGGAGCTCCGCAGCCCACGTGTCGCCGGCGTCTGTTGCAGCTCTATGGTGATGTTACGACCATAGAGCTATATTACCAGGGGGGGGGTTCCCCGGACCTCACGGCATGTGAGCGAGTCGGGAGATCAGGAGGCACACTCGGGCAGCTTCTCACTCCTCTCCCTCACGCATCCCTCTGCACACTACGCCGCTCAACACTCACATCCGGTCACGCCCCCACATGCAGGAGTGCTGATGTTTAACTTAGGTATTATATTAAAGTTTGGTTTATGTATTAGGTCTAAAAGTAAAGAATATCTCCAAGAAAATATTTTTTTTTCCTAACCTTTCCTCCGCCGCTCAACAGAAAACCACTTTTTCTATGTTTTACTTATCTTGTCTTTGAAGCATCATCACCACCGGGCTTCACATGGCTTGAATATCTTCCTGATCAAGCAGCACTAGGAGGAGTAGGTGTCTGCTGGGCTTTGTCAAATAGACATGGATTCAGGGCAACAAGAAAGACAGCATGTGTATGATTGCACAGATATTCACCTTTTTCATTGAAAAAAATCAATAAACTGCATTTAAAATATTAGAACTTGATCTTGGGAAAATCAACAGGATGAAGTCTTACAAAAAAACATTAGGTTTTCTGCCTTAGAGCAGGACTAGCAGCAGCCAACAGGAACAGGGTCAATATAAATTAATAATCATTTTTAAATGATATTAAATTATAATACTAATTATAGTAAATTATAAGCAATCTATAATTAAATATACTTAAACAAATGCTTACTTGTGGATTTATGTACAAGAATACAATCTTTTTACCTCTATTTTGGTTATTTTTTTATTTTATTTTTTTATCTATTTCTAACAGTGGTCAACATATATCACTGTGCTTTATCTTCATATTTCCCAAAAAAATCAGCAGTATATTTATTTAAACTTTAACTTGTGCATTTTGTTTTTAATACATTTACAGTGCTTTCTATCTATAAAGTGAAAAAGAAAGGAATGAAAAATTGAATTCAAATACTTACCGTAATTCTCCTTTCCTGATGAGCTCCATGGAAGCACAGCTGGGTATAGCCCCCCCCCCCCCCATGCCTCCAGGACTTAACTCATATAAATTTGAGCCCACCTACAGCGTGTTGTATCTAGTCCTACCAAGCTGGGTGGGATCTGTGCTGCAATGAAGCTCAACAGGAAAGGAAAATTACGGTAAGTATTTGAATTGAATTTTCAGTTTTCCTGATGGCTCCATGTCAGCACAGCTGGGAACTAACTAGCCAAAACAGGGGAGGGATAATTCTACACACTCCTCAATTCTGACAAACAAAAAAAACTGAAGCCAGGATGCCCATTGCCAAACTCAACTGTCATTAAGCCATGAATATGAATATTTTGGTGCCCATGTACAGTGGGGATCGAAAGTTTGGCACCCCAGGTAAAAATGTGTATTAATGTGCATAACAAAGCCAAGGAAAGATGGAAAAATCTCCAAATGGCATCAAATTACAGATTAGACATTCTTACAATATGTCAAAAAAAGTTAGATTTTATTTCCATCATTTACACTTTCAAAATTACAGAAAACAAAAAAATGGCGTCTGCAAAAGTTTGGGCACCCTGCAGAATTTATAGCATGCACTGCCCCCTTTGCAAAGCTGAGACCTGCCAGTGTCATGGATTGTTCTCAATCATCGTCTGGGAAGACCAGGTGATGTCAATCTCAAAGGTTTTAAATGGCCAGACTCATCTGGCCTTGCCCCAACAATCAGCACCATGGTTCTTCTAAGCAGTTGTCTAGAAAACTGAAACTGAAAATAGTTGACGCTCACAAAGCTGGACAAGGCTATAAGAAGATAGCAAAGCGTTTTCAGATGTCAATATCCTCTGTTCGGAATGTAATTAAGAAATGGCAGTCATCAGGAACAGTGGAAGTTAAAGCAAGATCTGGAAGACCAAGAAAAATATCAGACAGAACAGCTCGCAGGATTGTGAGAAAAGCAATTCAAAACCCACGTTTGACTGCACGATCCCTCCAGAAAGATCTGGCAGACACAGGAGTTGTGGTACACTATTCCACTATAAAGAGATACTTGTACAAATATGGTCTTCATGGAAAAGTCATCAGAAGAAAACCTCTTCTACGTCCTCACCACAAAAATCAGCATTTGAACTTTGCAAATGAACATATAGACAAGCCTGAGGCATTTTGGAAACAAGTTCTGTGGACCGATGAGGTTAAAATAGAACTTTTTGGCCGGAATGAGCAAAGGTACGTTTGGAGTAGAAAGGGCACAGAATTTAATGAAAATAACTTCTGTCCAACTGTTAAGCATGGGGGTAGATCAATCATGCTTTGGGGTTGTATTGCAGCCAGTGGCACAGGGAACATTTCACGAGTAGAAGGAAAAATGGATTCAATAAAATTTCAGCAAATTTTGGATGGTAACTTGATGCATTCTGTGAAAAAGCTGAAGTTAAAGAGAGGATGGCTTCTACAAATGGATAATGATCCTAAACACACCTCAAAATCCACGGGGGATTAGATCAAGAGGCGTAAACTGAAGGTTTTGCCATGGCCTTCACAATCTCCTGACCGCAACATTATTGAAAATCTATGGATAGACCTTAAAAGAGCAGTGCGTGACACTCAGCCCAGAAATCTCAAAGAACTGGAAGACTTTTGTAAGGAAGAATGGGCAAAGATTCCTCAAACAAGAATTGAAAGACTCTTGGCTGGCAACAAAAAGAGTTTACAAGCTGTGATACTTGCCAAAGGG